>KK499820.1:619176-1219176 GCA_000688715.1 Glossina pallidipes
GTTTGTGTCTTTGCTAGTTATATTTAAATATAACTTCACACCCTTGTTTACACCACTGGCTGGAGATAGGTTTATCTTTCATTATACCGATATTAACCTGTGTGTCTGTCTGTTCCCACAATGTCTATCCATGTACGTTGTGTTTAACCCAAAAGTCACAAATTTTTTGAGATATTTTGTTGAAATATCGTATACTGAAGGTATTGTGCCCGAATGCGAACTCTATTGAAAATGGATTGCTTAGGACGACCTTTGCAGCCATACCCAACTTAACGCCTTATCGTGAAAATGTTGCAATAGCAAAACAGAAGGCAAATTTTTAAATTTCTAGACCATAATCGTTAAGTAATAGAAGTGGATTTGGAAATTTAGATCGAATGAACCAGTTTTTTGAACCCTTTCCGATATAACCGTTACTATGAAAAATAAGCTTAAGGGGTTTGATTTTTGCTCGTTGCTGCGAACCAACGAAAGTTGGTCCATGGCACTTACTTGACATGAAACTGTCTTCTACATTTAGACGGCTTTATTTTAGCTTTATTTTTCTGACCTCATTCCATGAAAGAATTTTTTGAAACGTAAGCCTTTATAAGTCTGCATATAGTCTATAACCGCAATACTATAAAAATGAACTTTAACAACTTTCGATCACATGTAAGCCTTTTTTTTGAATAATAGTGAGTTGCGAAATGCGTCATGTTGCGAAAAATCCCCATTTTTTTTTGCTTTGGTGATGAGAATGTCGATAATAACTAATAACTGATAACGTAACTAATTAGGGCTGCCACGTAAGAATTCCTCTGAAAGTAATTTTTGGAGCTTTGTCACGAAAATATATAAAGAATTGTGTTAGTCGTCGTGGTGTGGTGTTTTTACTTGTTTGCTTCTTCTTTTTCGTGTAATTACTTTCGAATTGCATACGAACTTGACTTTGACCTAGGAATTCTTAAACTTAAAATGACTCTAAAAAATCATGAGATGCAATTTAGCTGTAAGGTCTCTCTATGTGGACCACGAATGGAATTCAGAGCATTTTTTATTGGAGCTTTTCCTACAACTTGTTCTCGCAAACCTTTAATCGCACAAACGTGAATTCAAAATCAAAACGCAAATCTATAAATGGGCACCAGACAGACATAAGGAGAGACGCATGGTATTCACTAGGTGCTCTCCCTCGATCTCCTCTGACCTTTTTATTTTCTGTAGCTTAAAAATATTTTCTGTGCTGGGAAAATGTCAAGAAAATATTAATGCAGTGTCTAATGGGTTATGTAGTATAGTCTATGCTTAGTTTCCTTATGTTTTTTATATCCAGAGAGTTTTTAAACTCTTAACAATATACAGAGATTCTTTCCATAAAGCACAAATGTCCCTAAGAAAGTTTTAAAACGCAATCGGTATTCGGTATGCCCGTTGAGAAAGCGGAAGTCGTTTCCTTATCACTTTCGCCAGTTTTGAGAATCGGGAAAATCAACAATTATCGAAAACTAATCATTCTTTTTTTGCTCTAAATTATGGCCTATGTGTCTCCAACTGTTTCTTCACAACTCTTGTTATAAAGTTCAATGAAAGAGATTAACTTGCATTACTTAATATTTCAGTTCTCTAACTTGCTTATCTGCCTCACCCACAATTACCAGAAAAATCATAGCGACATGAATTGAATTCCGCGAATATAGTTTTTAGTCTCCACAACTTGCTGTAAATTGCTTTCTTACCGAAGAAAGTATACGATGTAAGATAAGTTTGTTATGATATTCGGGCGAGATAAGGAGCAAATGATTTTTCACTCTGCCTTTGATTTAAATATCAAAAGCGAGGTGATGTTGACTTTTAAGGGAACGTAATTGATTGTTATTTAGTTGGATTACTTCTTGGACTTGAAAAAATTAAAACTCTTTAGAAAAGTTTTTTCGACATTCTTGTCAACGATTATCAAAAATTCTAGATATATTTTTCATTTCATTTGGAATTTTCAAGGCGAAGCAGAATATTGGTTATAAGGCATAGAAGAAGGCAATACGAATAAAATGTTTACACGCAAAATAAATAGCAAACATCGTCCAGCGTCCAATTTGGATAAGTACGAAAAAGAGGAGTACATGGACAATCCGCTGTTGCGATTCCACCTGGATAATCTGTACAAGCGGCGGCATTTGGAGTTGCTTAAACTACGCGCTGCCGAAATAAAAGCGAAATTATCCGAAAATGATTTGGAAGCCAAACTAGAGCCCAGTCTATCCACTGCACCCCGCAATATAAAAGAATTAAGTCACTGCCGCGAGTAAAATATATTTATTTATGTGTATGTAAACCTACTGTGTATGCACTGTAATAAAGGTTGACCGCAGACGTATAAATTTTATATGTAAAAATTCTATCGAAAATTATGCTCGAAAATAGGTCCGAAAATTGAGGAGTAAAAAGCTTATTGATCATGTAGAGGTTTACCAGATGAGGAAGGAGAAATAACGGTGATCAGTTATAATAGACACTATTTCAACGGTAACGTATTCCCAAAATGCCCTTTGAACCAATCGAGTTTTCGTATTTGCTCTACGCAAAAGAATCACAATGTAGGAGGTGATCTTGAGCGTGTCAATTTATCCCTAACAGTGAATGGACGTCTTCTATGGGAAAGTATCGAGAAAGTCTTTTTTTCCCCACGAATCGCGAACGTTAACCAAAAGCAACAGTCGCACACGCAGACACACATGCGCTTGAAAAAATTTAAGAATAAAATATACCCACTCCGTATTTATTTAATGATATATATTGATCTGTACATTGAAATGAGGATAAACAACATTCTGATGTTATTACTGATGACAATAAATACAAGCGAGTTTTTCAAGATGACGATGATGAAGATGATGATACTTCAGTGAGTTTTCAAGACGTCAAGTAAAGTGTACTCGTGTGTGCGGTATAATAGGAATGTACTTTGTGTTTACACTGAAATGAATGAATTGAATCTAAGGCGAGAGATCGTCTCGCAACGTTATGTGAAGATAAATAAATATTCTCATGTACCGTGTACGTGCGTATAAAGGGGAAGAAAAAAAGAGGAATACATTTAAAATTTTTGTTTGCACGCGTAAACCTTGAAGACTAAACAAAAGGTTGTTCAAGCTTTTCATTAAATACCCTACAAAATCATTACAGAAAATGCAAAAGAAGATTTTCAAGTTTCGCGAGATATCTATCGAAGCCTAAAAGCGAGACCATTGTTCTAAAAGGTAACGATTTGACTTAAGCAACTTTACTTCGCATTCTTTGTTTAAAGTTGCAATCATGTACAATCATATGTTGACTGTCAGCTAAAATTGAAAAAGTCGCAATGAATTACATTTGAAATGTATGAGCGAATAGATTACATATATCTACATCCGTACATTTATTTCAATGTTTTATGAGAATTTGCTGAATTTTTATTTCTGTTTTCTCAACGACCATATGTTTTGACTTTGTTTGGCATTCATAATAATAACCATACGACTTTAACAACAACAATAACAACACTAGCAACATTTAGATAGAAAGAGAGGGAGAGACGAAAAACAAAAAATACCTTAAGGCATAATTCTTTGAAAAATACTAGATTTTACTTCTTTGTTCCTCTTATTCTGCCTCTTAGCTATTCTAGCGACTTTAAAAGCATCGCTTCCCTACTTTAGATTCTTCGCAGCGATCACATCTTCTACCTGGAGCTTTAGTTTGCCCGATCGATACATGGTATGTTAGTTGCCATTGTTGTTATTATTATTATTGTTGTTTTTCTAGATCGAAGACGAGCACAAACAAAACACAAGAAAAATGTTAAATGTCATTACTATGCCATTACATCACTTTAAATGATTATTTCAAAAGGCCGTTTGGTTAGGTTCGCTACTTTTAACCGCACAACAGCATAACCGCACGATTAAGACGCTATTGCTTACTTTCCGTAGTTGTTGTTGTTCTTGGCATGTCGTTAATACTTACATACATAGATACATACATGCATAGTTGCTTTCAGGTAAATCTATATGATGAACGAGCGTTTCGTGTAGAGAGCGAAATCACAGAGTCGCGAAGAGTTGAAATGAGGACAAATTCACATAAGCGCTATTGCTTATGTTGCTTACTACTACTCTGCTGTTATTGTTATTCTTCAGCTTTAATTAGCTTTGATTACATGACAAACATCACCATTTGATTTCGATTTAGCACTTGAAGCAATAAATTTCAGTTCAGTTCAGGTATTGAACGAATATTTGTTTATTTGTTCGCGTGTGTGTAAATATAGATGGAGGGAAGACGCTGCATTGTTTTCTTATGTAATTTTGTTTGCATTATTTATTTTTAAGCATTATGTGATTTATTAAGCGATTGTTTGATGGGAAAATGGCTTTTTGCTCTTTCTTCTCGGGTTTTATTTATATCTAAAGCCCCATACGACAAAGGGAGAGCATTAATAAAGTTGTTGACTTTATTAAAGCTTATCGTGAAGGCAGTTGATAGACAAAGTTTGAATTGTTGGATATGAAAGTGAACAATATTCGGGAAGGTGGACTTTGGGAAGAAAAAGGAGAGAGAGGTCGCCCCAAAAAAGTTTTGAGTCAAACAAAATAATGTTTGCTCGGTTCGGAAATCAATGAAAGCAAAGCCAAAGTTTCTGAAAACTTCTTCTTAGACGACATCATACTGAGTTCTGATTATATGAGTTTTCCGTTTTGTAGTCCTTCCTGAAAAATTTGAGGGCACTGCCGAACGTTGCTATGTTCAGTCGGTAGTAGAAAGTGAATCGTGATTCTGCGTCGCTTGTCTTAGATGATGAACTTCTGCGAAACATATCGGTTATCTTTCCGATCAATTTTAACGTTCTCTCACTTTTTCCAACCCCTTCGTCCCATATATACAAATGGATTGGAGAGCTTACGTAAATTTATTTCGATATTCATGCAGAATAAAGCTCGCCTGCGGGTCTTTAAAATCTGCAAGCAACAAGCTTGCCAATGGAGAGACAAAGTTTCGATTACTATAATTTTCAAATGGCTGATTATTTGTTAACCCTACTACGAATAAAGGAATCCTTTTCGGTGTCATTCGCACACATGTTCCAACAAAAACGACTCACTCTTAAAGGTATATTTTATCAACAGCCTGTGTAAATAAAATAACTAAATAAACCTAAATCAAACTAAAGGAAACTAATACACATTCAACTAAAGGGCAAACTTATAGTTTAAGCCTTTTAAAAACTTCTATAGTCGTTTTTTTTATTTTTTTTCTAAAAATAAAACCGAAACCAAAATGTTTTTGTTGTGTTTACGGCACACTGTATAGAATTTTATTTTTTGAATATTGTTGGTGACGTTTTTTTAATACGTTTCTTTGTAGATAAATTTGATAAAGAGAGAAATGGGCAGAAATTCTTTTCACTCCATTTCAATAACAAAATAATCTCATTCGTTTGAAAATATAATAGTTAAGGAATCTCCAGAAAGGATAGATATTTTTAAGTCGTGCAAACGAAACATAATTGAAAAGAGTCGTTGGGCCAAAAAGCATAAAAAAATACCGATAATAATATTTTTCAAGGTGATAAAAAAATCCAGAATGATAAAAAGAAGCCCACTCGCCCAACGTGGGGCTCGAACCCACGACCCTGAGATTAAGAGTCTCATGCTCTACCGACTGAGCTAGCCGGGCACTGTTCACCGACAAGCAAACGTTCATTTTCATTTCAATCTTTCTTTTAAAAAGTTGAAGCCAAAGAATGCAATGAAAATCGAAATCATAATACAAAACAATACAACGCAATAGTTTCAACTTAAATGTGTTCTTAAATGGTAGCTAACACAAAAAAATTTAGTACAGAAAAAGTGCTGACAACATGTGTTCATATAAGACGAAAATGTTGTCCCTGTTCGTATAACATACTAAAAGAGGCTTGGCTAACACGACAAAAGAAGGAGACAGGAAATGTGTATTGATACACATTTATACATGGTTTACTTTTCCCTGGAAAGAAAAATTAATATTCATGGCTATAAAACCTATTGCCATATGGCGAAGGAATGGCTGTAACAGGCTCAGATATTGGTACAACCCAAGCGCCTCGTACAACACATATTCACATAACATAGAACGTATCTAACGTGTTATAAGGGAGTGCATTGTACTTTTTTAGGTAACGGACGCTAGAAGCTCCACGACTTTTTCCACCCCAAATTCCAATAAGATATTTTGATGTGTCCATGACTATTTAATAGTCTCTCCGTATTTCTGTAAGCTTGTGGAACGTTCCGTACAGTAAAAACAGGGAGTTGAAATTTAGCATGTGATTATTCGTAAAATACACCTGTGGTCGTTAAAACAAAGTTTGGTTATTATTGGCTTCACCAAGGGGTGCCCTCTTCTATATAGGGTGTGTCAAAGCACATGCGAAAAGGGACGTGACTGACGCGGTAATTGCACTGTTTCCCGGGCAACATGGCAAGTGATAACGTCATGCTGATATCAAGTGTCGTCGACGTTCACATCCTGCAATTTAAGCTCAAAATACTTACTTATCATGATGCGATAGCTGTAACTATTAACTTTATTACTGACTAGCCAATTGAACGTTTGTAGAAGAATGATGCCAAAGTTGGCAACGGAGGGTGAAAAGCTATAGATATGCCTGTTTCTCAATAATCGCGCGTCGCTTTTCTGAGCCTTAAATGCAACCCTTCTGGGAATTATCCGAGACGTCAAGATAAAAGTGAGTTGTTGGAGATGATTTCCCTTGAGGCGTAGCTGCCAAGTTTCCATTATTTCTAAAATATTGCTCAAAAATGAAATCCGTGTACCGCTTCATTTGTCGTAAATCTGAGTGTCAACCGTCGCGCTCTACAATCACACAAATTCGCGTAGTTTTAAAAAAATTCTTCACAAACTTTATGTACTGATTCGAGATGATGGATAAGAAAGAGGTTTTACTTCTGATCACTTTCGTTCCATTCTTTATGCAGTTTATTTGCGCTCCTCCAGTGAGATTAACGTCTTCCTTTCCTCCTTTTTTGTTAACTTTACTAATGAATGGGATTGAACAGAAAATTATTATCATTTAGTGTACGGCGAACAGTTGTTCATTTGATATTAGAATCAGTATAAAATCTTCGACCGATAGATAGCAATGCGTGCTATCATTACTCGAAGTGTCTCCAGCTCTGAAAATACCTCTTTTGCCGTTCTGAAGCGTTTTTCCATGCACAGACCACATAATGTTACTAGCGATTTCTGCAAAAGTACAACAATTGAAGTCGCTCCAAAATTAAAAAGAAGAAAACGCTTTCAAAAGATGCAATGAAGGGGCTTTCTTCTAAATCTCTTCTAAATACTTTTCTTTTAATATAAAATCAAATGATTGAAAATACCTTTAAAATCGTAACTGAAGACATAGGTGTGATCCATTACAAATACATATAAACAAAATGAATGCATATGCATCATGCAATCAAAGGTCAAAATATTAGTTGGTTGCATGTGTTTACCTGCAGTTGTACGTGTAGCTTGCCAAGCATTGCTGCAGCATTGCCAGTTGACGGGAAATTTCAAACTTTGTTGCATGCATTTACCTTCGCAAAGTAAAATCATAGTTCGAGTAAATAAAATAGGAACCATACGATGTTCAAGTGGTCGTTGGCTTTTTCATTAAAACGATTTTGTTGCGATATCAATAATTCTAGTTAAGTATAGTAAATATGTGTGAACTTGACGAAAGCTAATTAAAATGGTAACGCAAGGTAGGACGTTCTACTTTATGAAATCATTCTGTTCAATGCTTAGCTCTTCAGCAAATAATTCGGATGACATGGAGCTTTGACAAACGTTACTTGAGGGTTGACCCATTCTAAAACTAATAAGGGTTTTCCTTTTTTAGATACCTCTGCGTGTTTGTCTCCCGACTAATAGACCGGCGAGTTGTATGTGCTTGTGTCAGTAAAATATTATTTTTACATTCAAATTTACATACAGGGTGGTCGGGTAAAAGGTGTATATCTCAAAATGGCACGAGAACAAAACGGTATAAGTAATAACTATAAAGTAATAAAATATCTTTTTATTTCAACCTTTGGTTTGCAAAATTTTTTTTTTAAAAAAGATCTTATGTTCAAAGATCACACTTGCACGTACGAGTATAACTGCCTTTATTTCATCATTAGCAACAAAAATCAGTTTGGTTTAAAGCCTTGACTGTTTTTTGTGGCTCGTCGAAACAAACCAGTGACTTACCGTAAGCTTAAAGAAAAATAGCCAATGCAGTTATAGCGCACGATCTTTTTTCCATTTCTAGAGATTACACAGTCATTGAACTTTCTCTCAATAAATTGAGAATACCCCTATATGTATGGCATTTTGTACCACATTGCTGGAACTACATATCGCCCAAGTCGTAATAATCTAAAAATCTCTTCCTTTCTCCATCAACTTTGACTGCAACCTCAATTTCATTTTCAAAAACATGCTCTGCAATTACACCCTCGGCCCATAAACCACACCTGACCGTTAATTATTGTGCTTCATGAACAACTTGATGTGGGCTTTCTTCAGCCCACAAGCGAGAATTTTACTTATTTCCGAAGTCATTCAACCGGAAATGAGCTTCATTGCTAAAGATACGCTAAACGTAGTCAGAATATTATCACCATTTTTGTAAGAAATTTTAAGAAACTCTCTACGTTGTGCAACTGCGTATCTTTTCGCGACGACTTGCCAAATGTTACTCCACATGGAAGCCAACTTTGATGGAAATATGTAAAAAAAATACGAATGGTATGACGTTATAAATAAATGGAACCGTCTATAGGTATAGTTTATGTAAACATCCTTGCATGTATATCGTACACGCTCGAAATCCAACTATGCCCTTTCAATTAAAAACGAGAATACGTACCTTTTTGACACATAAGAACGTTTTCGCATATAATTACACACACAATTATAATAATACTTTCAATTACAAAAAGACTTCCCCTGCGGAAATAACGACAATAAAAGATGTGTTGCAGGAAGAAGTAGAAGTGCGCTCAACTGCATTCGTAAACAAGTAAGAAACGTATATGTGATTGTGACCAAATCTTTTATACCCACCACTTACATCCTAACCTATCCTATATTCTGAAAAGGCTAACAAAAAAAAGGAGTACATTTCCGGCGGCTGATTTTTTCAGTCTTTGCAGGCTGTCAGTAGAAATTTCTACCGTGCGTGCGCTGTACTTTATGAGTTAAAAGGGTGTCCACGGGGGTCAGGTTGCCCAAAGTAGGATTGCTCCGGCAGGAAGATGCACACTACCCATCGGAATGCTGGACGAATGCCTACTTGCCTGACTGCTGGGTACGGCCCTTCGGGGAGTATTCGTGGTGGCTGTGGTTACCTCAAAGTTTCGTGGGGAGCATTTAAAGGGGTGCTTAGATAGGCCTCGACGCAAACCACTAAGCGAGAAGTTGGTCCACACCCATCTTCTATTGCGGTACCTCAGGGTAGAAAGGCCCCCTTCAATGGGGATTCCCTTTCTCCCTGGGGGGTCGTCAATCAACTGAATATCGATTGCCGATGGTTGTAGGCAACCCGTCTGATTAAGACTTCATGTCAGGTGCAGACGTTAAACACACAGAGCTATCTGTACTTTATGAGTAATGAGCAAAAAAAAAAAATCAGAAAGTTTGGTGTTCTCAGTTTACGTTGCGCAGCAGGCGTTTATTTTGACGAATCTGGCCCATACGACAGAGGAATTCAAAATTTTTTGCTGATGAAGGCACTTTGTGTGGTGGCTGGAATTTAATTCTGGGCGTTGGATACGTCTTCGTAAAGTGAATCTATTCCTATCCTTCGGTATATACAACTATCATATAACAACAGCTTTCGGTCCAAATATTACAAAGAAATCTCGTTTGTCTGTTCATTGGCATCGCTGCCTCTTGTGTGAGCGAAAATTCCAATACATTTGCAAATTGTCTCCATGCAGTTGTATTGGCCACGTTTTAATGGTAGTCGTTTTCCCAAGCAGCGCGAACACGCCCAAAATGAGATCCAGATTTTTTTGAAAAGTTCGTTGCAATTTTTTCATAAAAAAGGGAAAGTTCACAAGCACATGGTTGATCACCATTTGCGCATAAAAAGCGTGGTAATCAAAAACATATTAAGAGGTTTTACTACTTTTCTTAACATCATATTAATTAACGACCGAAGAGGAAACCAAGCCCACTACATGTCTTTATGTATAAAACTGAATATATTAATTTATATTTTACTCTACTCTTGAGGTCATTACTGCCCGGCTTTGTACATATTGATCATTAAGGCTGGTAAGCTCACATATTCACGGCGTTTGCAACAGATAGCATAAGCGCCGTAGCATACGCGGGATAAGAAACCCTACTCAGCCTTGACAATTAAATGTTAAATAAAAGATCCCTCAAATGGGCCGTTCCGGTCCTTTTAAAAAGAAAATAACAAATAGGAACGAATCTGATGTAATCAATTTTCGAGCATTTTGTTCACCAAATTTGACCCAATTTTATCAAGAGTTTATTTAATGTTCGATTCAAGAGTGTGTCCAATTTCGATTCAACCGACGTCTAATAACCACATAGGCCTTAATCCAAATTTGTTTAATCGGAACTACCAGTTCGACACAGGAATTTCTGGAAATTATTCTGATGTAATAAACCGGTTGTTCCATTCCTCAAAAATCTGCTACCATCAATCTTATAGCATTGTCCGTTCACCGTAATTTGAGAGCATTTCTTATTGTTGGAGAAATAAAAACCGGTGAAAGAACACAGTAAACGGTCACTTTTACGGAATATAAAGGAATCACGTCAACGATTTTTTTCTCACCCTAAAAATGACAATTTTGTTAACTCACGGACCCGTTGAGATGAAAGTTAGGTTTTTCTGAGAAGACGATTTTCCTTAACTAGACAATGAGAGAGCGAAAAATTGCAAAATGAGTGTGATTTTATCGACTAAAAATCTGGGTAATTCCAAGGGATTGTTAAGGCGTATTTGTCTTATATTTAAAATATGACTGGAATATCAATAAGACACGAGGGCGGTCGGATTAATATAGGCTGTGTATTTAGATATGAAAGAACTTGAGGAAGACACAGCTGCTGGTAAATTTAAGTAATGTTCCACTATAACTGAAAGGTACTCAATGAAATATAGGATTCATATTCTTTTTAAGACGTCTTGTATATGCTTCTTGTCCTGTTATTCAGATGCTTGTGTATACAACATGCTCATATATACACAATTTTTATGAATAGGTTTTGGGCTTTACGATATATAACCAAATTATCTAAGAAGAGGGATATCTACTGACGATTGCTATAGGGTTCTTATTTGTTTTATTAAACCTTCAGTTTCGATTCAATTCATGTCTTTCAGTTACATTCTTTCTTCTTCTTCGAGTAAAAGGCAAGTTTGCTAATTTATTCCAGTCCGCCTTGCATAAAGAATATTAACAATACTCAAAAGAAACACTCCTTTAAACTACTTTCTTATCCTTTTCTTTTCTTTACTTTATATGCACTTCGAAGAGTATGCTTTTTATTATGATTACGTTCCACGCAAATGGGAGAAAAAAGTGCACGATTTTAATACGTGTTTTCCTTGCTCATTAATCAATATTTATTTACCGAAAGGGTTAATTAGTCCACTTACTTGTGGTTTCCTCGCATTGTTTTCCTTCGAGAAAGAGAAGGAAAAGAAGAAATCGTTTTGCTAGATTATTGAAGAGAGTAAACCAATGCTTTAGTTTTTATTTTTTAAATATGTCGCATTTAATTTATTGCTTTAAATATTTTCATTTGTTTTATTTTTAGTTCTCGTTAAACTGAGTTTAAAACAACTTTAACAACTTCAGGAAATTGAATCCAAAAAATATAAATATATATGTATGTACATACGCTATTGCGTTCGGCTATCTCTGTCAGTCGACATAGCACATTCCTGGATACATTTACAAACATTTCCTTTTAATTTTAAGCACGGACACCAAAACACAATACAAGTCTATCATATTAATACATAAACTAATAATAACATTATCTATGGCATGGTAGGTAAAATCAAAATATTCTGTTATTGTTTCCAATAATAGTATTTGAGGTTTGCTTTGAAACCGCCCCTCATACACAATAAAACATGCTTCTGCCATTGTCCGGACACAGCTGCTGACTTGGCAAATTAGATAGAAAACATTCGACGGATATGTTATTATTATAAAATAAGAGTTTCCCAAAAATGAATCTTGAAAGCGTAGTTGCGCAGATCGTGCGAGACAGCTAAAGCTCGGAACGGAGTGAAAAGTTGTAAATGTTTTGCAAGTAAAACTTTCGGCAAAGTCGCAAAAAACATTTAATTTGCGAGCTGTGTAAATCGTGACTATACTTGAATTTAATCGAACTTATTTAAAAGTAGGTGGTGACTCGTATTGAAAACATTAAGATGGCACATCGCAAATCAATCAATATTCCGACTTGAGTTAGCCATACTAGCATGTCCATCCCTTTGTCGCCTATTGATAGAGTGCTCATGATGTGAAAGATCGAAATAGGCAGCTGATATATAAGCTAAGTTAGCGATTACCGATCAAAATTGGAAACGGTCGTTGCGGTCGAAAGTTGTGGTTGCAATCTGCAGCATAAGTCGCGGGAAAAGTCCACAAAAATGTTTACAAAGCTCATCTGGGTAAATTTAAGGCGAGAATGGCAGCGATTGTCTAAACCGACACGCATAATAGAATGCCAATGAAAAGTTTGGTGAGTATAGAATAGTGACTGCGAAATCTGGGATGAAATTGTGTGAGACTGTGAGACGCACGCAAGTTTTGATCAGCTTGGCATTCTACATCGCTTTAACTATGAGCGTGTGTTCCGTCAGTGCAACCGTTAGTGTGACTGTCAATACGGCGGTCGATGCTAACGCCGGTTCGGCCATTGCGTGCTGGATTAGAAAAAATTCCGACGGTTTAAAGGATTGAAATATTCGCTGAAGCTTTATGCATATGTGCTTAGGGTAAATTCGTAAAAATAATATCTCATGTAGACGGAAATTCGCAATTATAGGAGGGGAAAGGGGTTTAGGACTAGAAATCCAAACATCAAATCTGCATTAGAACATACGCTACGTTTTTTCGATGTTTTCCGCCAGCAAACCAAACCAAAGTCCCTGTTAAGAAAGGGTCGGACTGTCAGAATTCTACGTAAGAAAAAAAAGGGGAAACCAAGGCACGAAATGAATCACAAATTTATTCCATTCTTTCGCCGAAAGAAGGAATTTCAGCTCAATGAAACCCAAACACAAAACGTGTGTATAGCAGAGCACGGATAGCACGTATATCACAAAGTTAATCCAACTTTGTAACTAAACCTCTTACCCCAACCAAATAAAATACGTACAACTGAATGTGATTCGTAGGACGTGTAAAAAGGTTAAACCCAAACTTTTCTCGCTTCTTTCAACTTTCACAATATCGCATTAGAGCGAGCACAGGATCTATCTCTAAAGCAAAAAACCAAAAATTTAATATCATATGCGATACCAACAGACCACGTACGCTATGCAATGCTATAAGCGAAAAGGAAAAACAAAAAATGCGTGACTTGCCAACACACTACAGTGGCGCTTATGAGCGGATGACTGAGTAGTAAAAACAAAGCTCTATTATGCTTGAGCGAAACTTAATACCATATAAATGATTTTTGTTGTTTAACTCGCTTATTAAAATTAAAGTCAGAAGACGCATTAAATACATTGTACTTTTGTATGCATATTTGCATGCATTTGCACAACAAGACTTAGGAACAACATGACATTCTAAACGAAACATAGACGTTGGCCTGCTTGTTTTATGAAATCAATTGCAATACAGGTACAAAAAACTTAAGGAAGATGCTATGTGTTTTAAAAGATGTTGCTCCTAATCGACTATATAACCTCTCTTTTATCTTTTCTTATGAAAGGCATCAGAAAACTTTAAACCACTTCCGTTGTAGCAAAGAAAATATGATACTTTTTATTTTCTTTATACTTGGTTTCGTTTTGTTTACCGTTACGTACAACAAGATGAAATTTTCTTTGACAAAAATCTAAAACTTTTCAGTTTAGATAATGACACAAAATAGTACTGCAGACGTTACTTATGCACACGTAGCGCTGATATCTTATACTACACCCTGCCTACCTCCCTTAAGCATTGTGTTAACAGAAATTTATACAGTGTAACGCATAGTGAGTTTTGTCTTTCTTTTCCAAAGAGGAAATTCATGGTCAAAGAGATAAAAACAATGTTAAACAAGCATGAAAAGTATATCCGTCCAATAACGAATCTTGTATACCCTTCATTTAACATAGATGTATTGGTGTGGTGAGATGAAAAGTGCCTTTTCAGTTAAAAACGTACGTTTAATGGCAGTTTTCGCTTTATTCGCAGCTTAAGTAAAAACGTTTCACTTGAGAAAACGTGACTTGAGAAAATCGTTAAGATCGTTGATTTTCTTTTCATTTTAATTTCTGAGTCGTCTTGGTAACTGCTGAACGTAGAACAAACTATCATATATACGAGTGTACTCGCCGATCGATCCGGGTCTTAGAATCTAATACTAATTAAGAATCGGCATAGAATTGAGTTTGCTCGCTCATCAGAAGCGGCCCAAAAAGAACAACTAAATAAGTATACTCGCATCATATTCGGCGTGAGATATAAAAGCGTTGCGAGGAAGAAGCACAAAACAATTTGACACTTTGCTTTTAACAGTTAGTAGTCCATTAATTTGGAAATATTACATAAAATGCATTTAAATCTACTGTTGGCGTCCAATTTTAGCCATAGAACGTACTTCCAAGTGAAAGTTTATGAGTTAAAAATAAGGTTTCAATGCAGACAAATTTTAACGATGAAGCAAGTAAAGATGGAAATGCTTATGTTTCAATTTTGGTTACAAAGAGAATTGAGTACATGGCGCTACCAACAGGAGGGCTTGCTTTTACTTATTTATGTAACGATCTAACGTTTCTAGTTGTTTTCTCGGTTTCAATTTACGAAAGTTTACCGATTAATCTAATATCAAAGAACCTCTCAACAACGTATAGTCTACAATTTCGCAAACTTAAGTTAGTCTTAAGTTAGAGTCGTTAAGATAGTCTCTATATGAAGAATTGATGTCCTGGCCTGAACAATGCATTAAATATCTAACGGAGACATCTCGAGTTCGTACCTTCCCTCTCGATGTGGTCTCAATTCACATATTCAAGAATGCGAACTCACGAAAAAATCACTACCCTTTCGTCCCTGTATAACCTTTTCTGGCGATCATCTTTCCTCCGTGCATAGGCCATTTGCGTTGAGTAACTGCTCATACGCAATAAAAGAAGATAAAATTGAATCATTCGGACATGTTGTTGCAACAAGTATGCGAAGAATGCAACTCTGTAGGTGAAAGAATAAAGTAATTAAAAATAAAGAGATATATATATATATATTTATATACATATATATATATGTGTGTAACAATGCTCTTTAAAGAGGATAATCTAATTGGAAAATATTTTAAAATGAATGTTAGCCCAGAAATTAGATTACAAAACAACATAAAATCATCTCATTAAAAAACCTGTATTTTGCATTCAATAAATTATGTAATGTCAAGTGATATGCTTACCCAATTTTTGTGTTGTATGATTGTCAAAGTTGTTTACGAAGGGAAATATTCGAATATGGTCAGTCATATGAAGCCTGTTTCGGTTCTGTTCTGTTGCGTTAAAAGACATCTCACTTTCTGCTATGAAACGAAACCACAAAGCTACAGCTGTCAGGTAACATTGAAATCAATGGCATTCAGAATAAGGTATGGTTGACCGTTCAAACTGATATCATAGAATGTATGTAAAAATAGAATGCTTTCTAAAAGAAAACACAAAAATATATAAATTCAAATATTTTAAAGAAAGCTTTTGTAAAAAACGTAATTAAAATGTGTTTTATTCTATTGACACAAAAAATGTTAGGGACTTCGCGCATTGAAAGGTTAATTAGAGGTTAAATGGTTTGTTTTTGCTATTAAGGTATTAACTAGAAACCCACAGTGTCACTGTGTCGATATAATGGTCTAAGACCATAAGGTGCATTGCCTCTTTCTCTTATCCCAAACACCCGATAGCAAATAAATCAAGAACTTCGAGACACGAAGTGATTATAAGTCATGCTCGATGTCACAGTTGAAAAAATGACTTTTCTGTTCAACACACACTCCTTTAAGCTCAACACATTCTTAAAGCCGTTTACTTGTTTTTTTTGTTCATGCTATCAAATATGTAATAATTTAGATATATAATGCTTTTTAAAGAGTATATCTTCTACCAATCTCTTGAAATAAACGCCTTTTTCATTAAAAGGCATACGCACGAATTTATTTCAAAACCTTGCTGATATTCGTTAATTTTGGCTTTGTAGAGAGTATTTTAGTTGGTCAGTTAGTTAGCCGGTTTAAACGAATGTGATAGAATACGCATTATGACTCTTTTAGGGTAGCCATTAAAATAACATCTATCGGTGTCGAATCTTTCCAACGAACAAATAATGCATGCAACGTATTATTGTTTAGTATTATTTAAAAGTCCCCTTCTTTTGCAAAGAGGGGAACATCGGGCCAGCAGAAACCTTTGGTTCATTAGGAATGTCCCTCAAAGCCGATCGTCGTTCGACCTCAACAAGACCATTCTTAGGATCGAATTTTTGTTTGATGGCTGAGCATTGGTGGTGCAGAAGGACAACGAACATCTTTCTGAACAAATTGCTAGTGTATTACCTTAAAATTTTGACAATTTACGTAACAAAGGATACTATCAAATATAGTGAGTTGCCATAGGTTTTTATTACTCTATAGAATTCCCCGTGCGACCATTTTAATTAGGCAAATCACTGTCAAGGTCGCCCATGTGATCAACTATTTTACGCATTTCTAGTTGCCGACCGTCTCTTACAGTATCATGCTGTCTCTTTCATTTTGCGCAGTAAGGGTGTCCTGCGTGTTCTAAAATTGTTCTCATCAACACGCATTTCGCGGCCTCATCTAGCTTTATAAGAACTTGCTTGTATGTAACGGTTGATATTCTGGTTGTTCTCATAACAGCTCTAATCGGATTAAGAATATCACAAATAATCGGAAAAAAGTTCCTTATCTATTTTTATAACTCACTAAAGAAAATATTGCATTAAAGTAAGATAAATCGCAAACCCATCGAATTCTAGTTTTTCGAGAAACAGTTCGCTCCCGTTTTAAACTCTTCGTTTCCCTGAAAAGAAATAATTTTCTAATAAGTTATTTAAATTAAATTATAAACGTGTAAACGTCTATTAATTTTTATTTTCCTTTTCTAGACAAAGAACAATTAAGAAAAGCATTCGTTATCGCTCTGTGTCGCTATCTCAGGCTCTTGCTTAAAAACGTGTGTTTTCTTTTATTATTATTTTAATTAATTTTATTTGACAGATACTTTATAGTGTTAATTAAAGTTTTTTAATCTCTTTTTCATATTGTGTTCGCAAAAGTTTAAATATATAGACGCACACAGATAAGGGCAAACATAAGATCTTTGATACATAAACAGAAACAAAATGCGAAAAACTTTAGTTTTTGTTTTAGTTTTGCCACCACTTGATTGTTGTATGTGTGTGTCATGTACTCTTATTGTTGAATTAGAAGCAAAAAAGCAAAGTTTCCCAAATTGAATTTTTAACCAAACCTAACAATAAAGTTATGTTTTAATAAGTTTTCTCAGCGAGACTATAAAGATTCTCAAAGAACCAACAAAATCTTTCACTTTTATGATAGAAAAACTTATGAATTCTTCTAGCTTCGCTTAAATTTGAAATAAAATATATTGAATCTGTTATGAACGTCAAAGGTGTGCTATGTGCTGCACTCATGACGGGATGTATAGACTTTTGTCACAAAAAGTGCTTACTTGTGCAATGACAATGCACTTAGAAACTCATTTCCTTTAAATTCTTCTTTATTTCTCTCTCTTTCTGCTCATATCGTCTAAAAGACAAAGCAAAAAAGAGTACGTCTTAAAGTGAATGCATACAACGAAAGGGAAACGTACACCTTAATGAAGTTTTGTTCCCTTCATTCAAAAAAAAAAAATGTTGTAAAGATGTTCATTTAAATTAGACCATAATATGCATAACACAGCGTAGCATAAACTAAGTGAAAAAGTGTGCTCGGGTTAGAGTTCGTTAAGAAGAGAGGTGAAACCAATGACAATTGCGATTAAGCCAAAAGAAAAGAGGATAAAAGGTACGTTTTGAAGGCGGATCCATCCTTTGTATATATATATGGTATTCGCCGTTTAGATTGATTATATATAATATGTGTACACACATGTGCACACCTAATTCAGGTAGAGTGGAGTAGCAGGCAATAGCTGACTTTTAATGGTAAACTTGCACTAAAAATAGTTGGCTTATTATTACTTGAAAAGTACATAATGGTTCTCTACGACTTAAAGACAAAATCTATTTATTAACAAAAAAAAAAATAAACAAAAGGTGGTACATGTCCAACAGACAGGGGTACTCACAACTGACGTGTATCTCGGTTGGGAGTGTATAACGGAACCAACGTAAACATGCACAAGCAGGTAACACCTAGCCGAGAGGCTTACCCATAACCGGCGTGGGTCAGTTATACGAGTGTGCAACTAAGCTGACGTAAACAAGCCAGAATTTGGTACTTGACAGTGCCAAACAATGTCAAGTTTATCAGCAGATCATGTGTTGCATTAAAAATTAATTTAAATACGACACATTGGCTCTCCAAAAGGGACATTCCGGCTTATTAAATGACGCGCTCTCTAATTTCTTTGGACTTTTCGTGGAAATTGAGTTCGGTGTTTATAAATATAATAAATAAATAAATGAATAAAAACAAGTAGGAAGGTTATATTCGGCGGACGCCGAATCTCGTATACCCACCACTATGTTTTTCGAATTCTACTCTCCAAGTTCTTTTATTTGATATCTATATCGCTGATATTATTAGCAAAAAAATTAACCGCGCTGTCTATCATATTCATTTTAAACTTAACCCATTTATAGGCAGATAGTATACCTTCGTTTGAGCAGAGCACAAAATGGTTTCAAACGCTTGCTTTGTGATAAATAAACATTTATCTTCCAAAAAGTGAAAAAAATTAAATTTAATCATTCGTAAGTTTGTGTGCACACACAGACATGGCTAAATCAACTCAGTATTTCACGCTGATCGAGAACATATATATATTATAGAGTCTCTAAAGCTTCTTTTTGGATTTTATTTTGGATATATTTTGGAAAAAAAACAAAATGAGTATACCCCCACCCTACAGTGGTGGGTATATAAAAAACAAAACTGTAAGTGTAAATGTAAAACAGATACTGCAGTAAATAGTTGCAGTGCAACATTGCGTTTACGTTAAAGTGTCGGTGCGCTTTTTAAGATCACGAGTTACCATTGATTTATGTTCGCTTTTCCTAAGGCAACCACCCCCTTAGACCACGTCCACGCATTAGAGCCGTCAACGGTTACTAACTAACAGATTGTTTATCAGGCGCTCGCCACTAGAAGTTAAATTTTTGCATTGACCTTTTCGTGTGCTGTGAGCGGGACATCAAATTACAGGAAGAGAAAGCACAAAACACATTATTAAAAGGGACCGGCAATTACGCATTTGTATAATATATCTGGAGATTCCAAATCGGTCTATCTAAGTTTTAATTTTATAATAAGCACTTTTTCAGCCAAACAAACTACTTTTTTGTGTCATTTTGTCAACCCTTGCCCTTGTCATTATCAACCAACTGTTGGGGAGCAACTGGAGGAAATCGTCAGACCGTAACTGGAAGTCGTGAAATGGATTTCATCTTAACTGAAAGGTGCATTTATCTAATTTGCAGTTTAACTATTGTTTAAAGCTGCCCTTAAGGGCCTATAAAATGCATTATATTTGTTAAAAAATCCAGTGAAATAGTAATTCACTTTGTCAATTATGATTTGCCACGAAAGCTTGTTTTAAAAGCCAGCTGTGACAATCTATTTCCATACGTCATGGAAATGCTTGGTCGTAGTTATCGACGATTTTTAAAAAACAGCGGATTTTTGAGTAGCTCGGGTATACTTAAACGATGGTTATGCGGAGGTATTATTATTATTAGTAATTTAGCCAGAGAAGAAATTGTGAGACTAAAGTCTTAAAGTACTAGCATCTAAAGGCTATCGGCTTTATATGCGCTAGTAAAAGTAAAGAAGTAATCAGATTAGATTAGGTAATAGTACTGATAATATGGAATCGTACGGAAAACACTTTTTTGCTATCTTGAAAGTCGCCCAGGGTTGCTTACACGTGTAATAAACATGGAGAGAGGGAAGTAGGGATTGGTCACAGGCTAGATAAACGTTATGCGTTTATCGGTTAAGGACTCAGCTGCGGCCAAGTGTGGTCCACCGGACTGATATTTAAAACCGCGAACACCAACTTGGTGGTCGCGACTTTTATCCACTCTGCTATGCGGTATTCCAAGCACTTCTCGTTAGCGGTCAAAAATTGCCTTTCACTAAAATCAGCTACAAAATCGCACAAAAAATCTTAGACCATCGTCTAAGAGGCCATCATTTTACCGGTTAAGATTCTAATTTAGCAAAACCACTTTAGCGCTAAAAGCATGGTGCTTGCAGCAACCAAAAAGCTCGTGGCAACGTATCAAATGTGACTTCGGAGTCTGCCAAAAACCTTTTCGCGATAGATAGTGAGACAGATGACCTACTAAGGCATGTTGAGCCGCAAACTCCCTAGGTTTTCATTGGTAAACAAACGCTTCGCGACAAGCTTCTTAACTTTACGCAACAAAGAGCAAAGTAACACAAGATGAAGAGAATAAAGAGAATTGAAAGGACATATTAGACAAGGAATAATAAAAAAAAATATTACGCATATAGTAAGGGAAAATATTAAAACTTTTCTGTTGAAGTGGCGAGGACTTATCCAACCAAATCGTAGAAAATCCCTTTCTAGATAACAGTGACCAAGCACATGTAATCGATTATTGAAATGAAATTGACATTACATGAGACGCAATCGTTAACTAAATATCCGCCAACGTATGCAAAAAGTTACTGGTTTTAATAAAACTCAAAGTAGGTTCGAGGAAAGGAGAAAGAGGCGAAACAGTAGATTCCGTGCCCTCTATTAGTATTAAGATTTTGCTAACTAATAATTATCGAAGTATTCAAAATAAAACACTTCCGGAACCCATCAAGTATGAAAAAAGTCATTAACTTTTTATATCTTCTCTAAAGTGGAAACGAATAACATAAAGGCATTTCGCCATTCTACTGAAACCAGAACAGCGACTAACTCCTTTTTTTTGAAGCACTGCAATGAGACAAATGGCATTAAATTACTGGATTAGACAAGAAAGAGAAAATCTAATAAAAACTAAAAGGAATGAAAATAATGATAATCACATAAAAACTTATGCACATATACACACAACTCTAATTTAAACTGCAAAAAAAAACAAAATATTCCATCAAAAGGCCACAATAATGCAAGCGGATAAAACGAGAAATAGGAAAAGTAAGAAAACTGTATGGACGCTTTTCAACGAAACTTATATATCCACTATCTAATGCAATTTCACATGGCTGTGTTTGTAACTCTGTAATAATTTACTATATAATGCTGATGCTTATATGGGCAAAGCAAGCAAAGAATTCAATGATGTGCAGTGATTTTCGAGGAGTATTGTGTAGAACGTAATGAGCTGTTGAGCACTACGATAATGGTTGATGAGACGTGTTTCTAGTACGAGAATAGAGATGGGATCGTGGCAAATTGACTGACGTAATTATAAATACGAGAACCTGTTATTAGTGTCTTGTGTTGAACAATTTCGGGCAGATACACTTTTTCGATTTAATAAGACATGTTTGAAGACATTTGATCAGGTCTAAACGACTGAATCTTTCGATAATTGAGTTTGGTAAACGCAGCCTTTACGTGACTAACGCCTCATAATAAAATCGGGATTTGAGAGATTTAGTGTTTTCAACACTAGGCATTTCTTGCTGGTTTATTCCAACATCTTTGGAGTTGTCTTCGGATTTGTAAACATAGTAGCCTTGGTGTGAAAAGTGAAAGTATTTGTTTTTCCCAATCTAAGCTTTTATTTAGCTAACTTTTGTGTGGGCAGTTCCTATATGTAGTAAGTATTTTGGGTCCTTTTGTATCCGATGACAATACGATGCAGTGCAGTCAACATTTCTCAACGGCGGCAGCCACAAATTTAACTTCTTTTCGAACAACGCCCTTAATACGAATATCGAGGAAGAGATCTTGAAGAGAGAAATACGACAAAGCTAAGTATCATCATTCTACATTAAGCATGGCGAACGCCACAAATCTCCTTTTTAATAATCCTCTTCACATGGGCCTTAAAAAAAGTGCTCGGAGGCTCGAGTTCGGAAAGCTAAACATGGCGCGCCGAGGCATGGTTGATTAATTGCTTCTTAATGTTCCCCTTCCTGTTAGTATCAAATAGAAGGGGATGGAGAGTAGACCGCAGATCTGTCATAGACTAACAAGCAGAAAACCTATAATATATATGGAGAAAATGTTACTTGCTGTCTAAAAGGACATGTTTCCCAGAGTGATCTGAAGTGCTAAAGTGCGTTTAGAAAAAATTGAGTTTGTTGTGTCCAAGCAAAAAAAATAACATTTAATTTCCACCTTTCAGTGCATTGAAATAAGAGAAGTTAGTTTAAGAACATTTTTTTCATTTACTCTGCTACAACGTTTGCTTTAATTTTTATGTTTAAACCACTATTTGCTTATTTAATTCTTTAAACTTGTTTTTAGTTGTCCTTTTTCATCGATTTCTGATCAATATACATAAATAAATCTGTCCTCATTAAATTGTCATTATTTATCTATAATTCAGTTCCATATTTCTCTCTTCTTATACGCCATTCTTCGTAAATAAATTTGCTTTCCTATAGGAAAAAAGAAAAGAAAAAACAAATCTGCATATCTGCTTATATACATATGTATACATACATTCATTCAAATGATTTATGAATAAAATGATACTTGTGCTCTGATTTTCTTTATGACAACTGTGGCAGTGTTATGCTCTCTGCCGGGCTGTCTCTCTCCTCAATCGACCAATGCCACAGAAAATTGAATATAATTTAATTTCTTCCAACATTGGCTTATGTATTTATTTGTTTGCCTTTGCTCAAGAGTATCAATGAAATTAATGGAAATGTCCTCTTTTATCCTCGGAGATAAAGTTACTTAATGACAGTTTTATGAACGGTAAAATTTCTCGGTTCACTTCAAACATAATGATTGTTTACTATACGTTTTTCATCTGTTTTTAAAGTTTGCGAGTTGCCTCAAATGGATGCGATAGACGACTGACCCTGTATCTAAGTATTCTATTACGGCAATCAAAATCAAAATTGTAAGTTATTCTAGGAGGTTTTCTTACCCCATACTGAACTCTTTATATTTTTAGATTAAACCTCAAAATTTTTAGCTTTTGACTACAATAGATCTAAAAAGACAACATAAGAGTATCATTTCGATAGGCTGTCGGTTTAAGCTAATCTCTGAGTCATTTTCATAACTTTCATATATTATCTCGCTACTCATATTCATGTTTTCCATATGCTTATTGCTCTCTCTAAGTAGTAGTAGTGGATATTCAAGGTTCGTTACCGTATAACGTTCACGTATTTACACATATGCATATATATTCGAGGTTGAGCATTTATTGTGCGTGCATTACCAAGTGATAAACAATACAGCAAACGGAAAGAGAAGAGAAAATTTAAATGATAGTTAATTAATAAATTAAACTGTAGTCATCAGCACGCAATTATTTAGAACGACAGTGAATTTAAAAATAGTTTTTAAAGGATGATATAAACAACGAATGAATTCAAATGATCGAATTGATCGCAGACTAGCCGATCGAACCTCCTGGTAATCAAATGTCTATTTTATGTTTTAAAGATATAAATGTTCGGGAGATTGCTTTCAAATGAATGTGAAATCGAAGAAAGAGGAACAAGCCGACTAACTATTTTTCTTGCAGGAGCAAACATAAACTGGGATACCGCCAGATTTAGATAACTCTAAGCAAACGTGGAAAAGTTGGTAGTGTTGACTTCTAACTGAGTCATGCCAGTTAGTCCCATGAAATTGTTTCTTTCTTTTTTTTATTGCAAAAAATTTCGTTTTAATGAGAGAATATTAGAACGATTCGGCCATAGTACGAATTTATTGCATTTCCCGCACTGTAAGGGAAATAATAGACAATGTAACTTTCAAGGTCATGAATGGAACGTGTGCAAATTACTTTACAAAATCTTTTGGGTATGTAAAACCATCTAAATACTGTAAGGTGCGGATGATTTAAAATGAAATTTTGTTGAGATAAATTTGCGGTTCGAAGGAAACATTCATGGGATCCCCAGATGAGAACGGTGTTGCTGCGCCGTCTGCCCACGTTGCATTTAAAATATTATTAGCGATTGGGAAATTCGGAGTGAAATCACAGTGTTGGACTTGGAATACTTCCATTGGTCACAGCATCTTCATCTTTATCTATTTATCATTTTCAACTTAAACTTTGTCTGGATTCAAACAGCAGATATTTTACATAGGAGTTAAAAGACATCTATTAGGTTTGGACAGCCCATATTGCTCAATGGTGCTAATCGATCTCAAATTTCAATTGTAAATTCACAATAATATCCTCTAGTAAAACAGATGGCATTTCATTGAGTGGTTCATTTTAACAGACTTTATAGCCGAATTGTCACATGGTTTCGCGGAAAATGACGAGTTGGTTGCTAGAAGCGACAGCGTGTTTTTTAAATCAATGTTTTTCAAAATTTGAATTTGAAATTTCAAGTTGATCGGGTCGGAATTGCGAGTTACGTTATTAATGCATACAAGGAGGTGCCATAAAAATTAGTTTTTCTTCCAACAAAATGGTGTCGTAACACTTGGCTAGTGTTACGCAAACAAATTCGAGAATTGCTACCAAAACTTTGTCTTGACAAGGTGGTATGCCCATTAGAAACAAAAAGCGCTTACGCAAAATTGAAAGGACCCACGTTGCGAATAGTTCCCGTTTCTGGTACCACGTTTGCGATTAGTTATTTCCAATCAAAAAGAACAAACGATTGATAAAACACGAAGATGAAAAGGGAATGTAGAGGGAAGTGACGGACAATGTTGCGCCTTGAAATATACTACGCTGTAGAACAAAATCAGCTTTAGGTTGAAGGGAGGTTGAGAGGTAAGATTCACCCCACGACTTATAGATGGGTCTGATTAATTGATATAGCAAAGTTCACATCGATGTCTGTTATAGTAAGTTATATACTCTGTACGGCGGTTATGTCCTGCAATATCAAGCTTCTGCTGGCCAGTTTTTGCACAAACGAAACAATTTCAATTTCAGATAGCATCTGAATCTAAGTCACCAGCGGCCTTTTTTCTTCCTTTTTTTTGCTTACAACCGGAGTGACATGTATAATATTCCGTCCACCTTTGAAGAGATATATATGGGAATTGTTAAATTAAAAAGAAAATGGGTACAAAATTTGCCTAGTTTTTACCACGCGCACGGGATACAAGGCGAAGTAGTTTAGTTTGCTAGCAGCGTAGTTTAACCAAACGTTTGCGTTTTGTTACAATTTTGACGCATTGAGGAATTGTTCGATGTGACAAAAAATCACGCTCCATTAAATTCAAGGGCGAATAACATTTATCAAATGTGCCACAATCGCGCACACATCAACCACACATGCCGCATGCGGAATACGCGCTAATTGATTTATGGCAGCGAGTACATAACTAATTGCTTCGAACACTGAGTTATGGTCATTATTTGAAGACCTCAAACTTTTTTCTCCTCTTGGAATTTTTGTTATCATTGGCCTGATTCGACAAGCTTGTGCAACGGTTGATAAATATTTGAATACAATTTTTTCAAACCATATGCAATAAAACTGCTTTTCCGTGTCAATAAAGAAGAAAATATAAAATAAGTATTTTAACAACAAGCAGCCTTAAGGTCGGTAGCTCGATTATGATTACAGAATGAAACCAATTGCTTGCAATATGCAAAAAAATCTGCAGTCAAGCAATACGCAGGGCAGTGGATAATGAGAAATCACCAAAAATTACTGTCGCTTAAACGGATGGAAGGAGGAAACTGTTAAGAATTAACTTACCAATTTATTCACTTTGCTAAGCTTGTGTCATAACAACTTGTTGAACATGGCTTGCATCACATGCCATATAGAAATTGTGCAAAAAGAAAAAAGTATTCGCTTTTACTTAAATTACAAAAATTACCCAACGCTCCCTTAAGAGTCCATTAATCTTTTCGCTGTGTCAACTAGTTGTCACCTTTTTACACACATCATAAATGTTTTTGTCGATGTTCATTGTCTGCATAAGCAAAGCAAAGTAAAAAACAATAGCAATAAAATAAATTTGTCAAATTATAAGGAAAAAAGCTTTTTAAACAACGGTAACAAAAAGTTGTTGATTTGCGACATACTTCTGCCCGCATACGAACGCAAGCGTGTTAAACGAATGAAGAAGAACGTTATGCTTCATTGAATACGCATTTAAAACCCAAAAAGAAGACTGCTGAGGAACAAATGGAAATGTCGTAGCCTGCTTTAATCAGCTTGATGAAGGTTATCATATAAAAATGAAATGAAGAAAAGGGTTGAAAAATGTTAATAATGTAATCAAGTGACGTGCCTAAAAAATGTTGAAACGCTATTCGCAAGTGCTGCGATCTCCACGTTTAGATTTAGAGATTAAATAAATGTACAAAGTGTAGAGCTGCGCCAGGCCCTATTTATGGTGCCTTATGCATACACGCATAAGTATGTAGAGAGAAAGAGAAACAGCTTTTCTGGTAAATTGAAATATGCTTTCAATAATAATATTGATTTAATCGAAAAAACATTTAACGATAACTAAATGTGAATGCATCGAAGAAAGAAAAGGTCTGTCCATTCGGTATACACAACACAAAAAAAGGAGAAGTTGCTGTCAAAGTCGCGAAGTACTCGTTACTTAGTTAGTGTAGTCCCTGTAAGATACATGTGTCGCTGCTTTAGGAAGAAGTTCATAGTTAATTAAAAATAAAAAATGAATTTGATTTCCGACTTATGCCAATCAGTCAGGCGATGTCCCTTACACGTCCAAGACGGTGATGGTCAGGAGGAAGTGGGGAAAGAAAAGAAATAGAGAGCCGTCAAGATAGGGTGTGTTCTCAGCCGTTATGGGTGGGTGTTATGGACTCACTATAGCTACTGCATTGAGATTTGAAGGCGCGAACATCGGTTTGCCAGCCCCGATTCTTATCTCCTTCGGTATGCGGCAGCTCAAATGACTTTCTTAAGATCAGCGTAGACGAAGCTTTCGTCCCAGATATCTGCACTTTCCATGTAACCATTTTTAATGTATTTGTCTGTTACTTGTCTCCACACTCCATTGTCTCTGTATTCTGTACACCCTTTTTCTTCTTTCTCTGTTTGGTTGCTAATGCAAAATAAGAAAAAAGAGTATTGTTGACAACTAAGAACAGACAATGAAAATTATGAGAAGATTTCTTACAGCGAGTCTCACCTTCACTTTTTTATCGTGCACCTTTTCGTTTAATTACTCGTCGTTTAACGACATAATAAAAACCTCATTCTGAATACCGATTTGTGATAAATATTGAAATATTGAAAATTATTAAAACTTAAGGAAAGCTAGTGACGCTAAAATTATTAAAATAATTCTCACAGTAAACTATCGAAGAAGCAGTGTCTTGACGTGTATAGACCGTGTTGAGAATGCAGTGTGGTTTATAGTGCTTACACAGTCAAGTGTCAAAGCCGCACACCTAACCATAAATAATTACCGCAACTTATACTTGAAGGGAAATTGCAATGATTCTTGGATTCGTCTACGGTAGTTGAATCATTGTATGCGTAAGCAGCAAAACTCTTTTTATATCCTACGGCCGCTTTGCATGTAAAATCAAGATGCTGCAGCACTTGAATATTATTGTATCATTTGAATAGATTTAGTTCCGGATATTATTTTGCTTTAGGTCTCAGAAATATATCTACAATTTGCATATAATTCTTGCGTTCGACGTTTCTTGCTGATAAAAACGTATTGCTAAAGGTATAAAAGTGAAGATGTGTCATTGCGTGTGTTCGTTAAAAGCATGCGCCTGATCACCTATACTTACTTATAATGTGTGCAACTACTGCAAAGCATTTTATTTGATAAACAAGTGAAAACATTGTAGTCAGTCATGGCGCACTCTACCGTTGTTCGTATGACAACTTTTCAAAATTAGAGGTTATATGGGAAGTGGTCGAAGCAGTGATTCGATCCGAACCATTTTCAGTAGCGATCGTTCTTAGGCCAAAACACGTCAATGTACCAAAGTTCATCAAAATATCTAAAAAGTTGCAACCTAGTATAAGTTGAACACAGAAAAACAAGACGGACATAGAAATAATACACAATGGATTTATCTCAACTCATTCTGGGCGTTGCATACATCCTCGCAAACTTAGTACACCCTTGTGCAGCAAGTGGTGTAGGATATAACAAATATTTGCAGAGGAATACGAGAGATTATCGCGCAAATTCGCGCGATTTATGTTTCTTAAAAGTTCGTTAAAATAAAGACCATCAAGGCTTCTGCCTTCAAGATTATTTTCAAGCTAGGTCGTTAACGACAACAACAAAGCGACCCCAGTTTTCTTGAATTATTAAAAACGATGTGGTGGATATGATGCTCACTTTTTCCTCTCCGCTTTCACCAGAAAGTTAATATTTTCATGTTGTAAGAACTTTGATCGTTCAGTAATCAAGCTAAGTCGCATTTGCGACTTAAGACTGCACTTCAAAGTCATTGCGATGAGCCCAAATCTCTTATACTTAATGATATTTACTTCAGCTATTGTATGATATTTAGAGAAAAAGGGAAAGATTGATAAGAAAGTGTTACGAAAAGAGAACTTATTAGGCAGTGGGACCTAAGGCACTTAGCTCTTCGAAGGGCAATTGCATCTTTACCCTTCAAATATCCGCACGCCGTCAGCAATTCCGGTCAAAATGAATCATCCGTCGTCTACAATCATATCATTAACCATATGTTCGTTTCTTGGGAAAAAAACATCAGCATTCAAATTTGTGGAATGACGAAAGTGCTCTGCCCCGATTTTTTTGCAAGAACAAACTCTACACGTGCACTCACTGTTTCTGCATATATTTTTCAAAATTTCCTTTTCTAAAGAATAAATCATCGATCGATTTATATTTATATGATGCGACACGCACTGTAAGATAGACGCCTTTATATGAATGATTCCAAGCATTCACGTGTCATAAGGACTTTGTATGACAGATAAAACTTCACTATCTTGGGAAACCGATTTACTGGTCCATAAGTTTCTCTCCATGAATCTTTTCGATATGCGGAAATCGATGTTCTTTGTGAATAGCTTGCTGGCTACTCGTACGATTTGTGGCTGCTTACTTAATTTACATTGATTAACGCGTACGAAACTCTTACGATTTTGGGAATAATTAATGATGTACAGAAGTGTGTGTACACATTTGCATATCTACTCTTACGACTTGCTGGTTCAATGCTCATTTCTTTTTGTTGGTACCCTTACTTCATCCAATAAAGCTAATTACACAAAATAATTACAGACCCTGCCAAGAACATTTCATAAAGGGTATAGAAGGTCTAACTTGCTGTCGTGTGTGACAGGATAAGCACACGAAAATAAATATTTTCAGAAATGTCACTGAGGAACTCATAAAAGACAAGTGGTGTTTGCCCGTTGTTCTGTGCAATGAAACCGATAATCAAAAGCCAACAATTGACCCTTTAATCATGTGATTTATAATATTTAATAATAAGGTCTGGTACGTAAAAAAGGTCATAACATTGTTGCGGCGTTGTGATGAAAGCAAAATGTATTTATTCGAAGTAAAGAAGAAAACAAGAAGATATAAGAAATTAAAATAATGAACATAAAGGCCCCAGATAATGAGGAAAGTTTTTTCGTTACGTATATGAGGGCTTGGCAGGCGTTGCCTATCAAAGGAATATGTGCGCGTCTCATTTAATGGTTACGCGTTTCCAAGCTAAAATCTAAAAATACGCTATAAACAGAAACAGCTGTGAAAATTTTTTCTTTTCCTTTGCACTACGCATATACATGTATTTATATACTTATCTTGAAATGATTTAATGACATTAGTTAACAAAAGAAAAGGGTGATGAGAAGTACAGAACAAGACGAATTAAAAAGAAAATAAAAACTCGTAAAAAAAACAAATAAATTAAATTAAACCTTCGAATATAATGCATTATGATGCACTCTGCTAAGGGAGACAGACTTTTTTTTTTTTTCTTAAATAAACGTAAAGAGACGGGCGCGTATACATTAAGTTTTAACGCAGAGGTTTCCAAACTCGAAGTCGTATTGTTCCTCAATAAAATATATACTTATATCTATGCAAAGTCATCGAGGAGCGGTTATAAAGGAAACACCTTTAATATCGACGATACTGATTATGGAAGAAGTGCAAGAAAACAAAAAATTAGAGAAACCAGGAAAAAACGATGTAGTTCATCGAATTTATTATTACAATCCACAGTGTTGCTGGAGATGGAAAGACGGGTTTGCCGACATGCGGTAATTCTATTGTTAAAATTGCATTGCAATTTTTTTTTATGTGAGATAGAAGAGGCGGAAGAGATAGGGAGTGGTTGCAGCTTAGTGGGTGATGCTTGATTGGTAAGTATTATGGCTTCACGGACTGAGATCTTACTACAGCTACGATTAATGACGAAGCGTAGTCTAACGAATTAAGATTTGAGCCCTTAAACAGCGACTTGGTAATCATGAATCATTATCTACTCAGCTATGCGGCAGCATATCTTTTTTCGAAAGTGTTTTCTGTTCTGAAAGCCTACGCGGTTTGAATAAACTAATCTAGAGATCCCAGCTGAATGCATATCTGCATTACAAAGTTCTACCTTGGGGTCTGATTTTCAGAACATCTCTCTGACGGAGCCCATACTGAAGAGAGCAAACATGGTTCATTTGAATATTTGAGTGATTTCAAATTATTGAAAAGATGTTTACATTTCCAACTTCCTGCAAGTACAGAATCTCTTTATTCCTAATAGAGATGATGATTTAAAGTTGACAACTTCTGGAAGGAAACAGTTAATAGAGGTATTCGGAAGAGTAGCGACGCAACGATCGCATTGCATTCTACAAGAATGAACACTTGTGTCTCTTCTGCGAGAGGCGCCCTAAAAAAACGTTCGTCGACCTCTGTTCTAACGTGTAAAGCCATATGTGCACAATATGTATGCTTCCGTTATGTGTTTAGTGTTTCATAAATTGAAAAACAAGGTTATTTTTTGAAATCAACGGAACACAAAAAGAGCAGCGAAAGCGGCAGCACTCGTAATTATCCAAAAAAATTCGTATTCTTTTGAGAGTTCTGCATGTTTCGTTGTTTTTGTTCGGTGTTTTACGATTTTACGGATTTTCAATGTACATTCAGACCGGATGTTGATAATTATCTATTTGGCAAATTATCGGAAAAAAGTGCACCCACAAGTGCGTGATTACGAGAAGTGCAACTAAAGCACATATTAAATAAAGTTAAATTCTCAGCGAAGCGCTAATGATTTCAAATTTAAAACGAGTTGCGTAAAAAGTACGTTTGCCTAAGATTTAGGTTAAAGTATGGAGAACTGGGTTAATAATGAGTGTATTAAAACAAGATGACCCATATATAAAAAGTATTGATCCAATGATTCACTTGGGAGCTGTATGTAAAAACCTTTATCTGAAGAACTTTCTAGTGACGTTGATCGCTTTAATGATAGCATCAGTAATCACGCCATTCCGCTTATATATATTCGAAGGAATGATGTTGAACGATTGATATCAAGAGAAGAGTAAAAATTACGTTCCTATAGTATTGACCATAGTCGGTAGTTAGACATCTTTTCCACTTTTGCGATAGAATATGAACTCCGTGCCAGAACTGCTCCTGCATTTTGACTGTTCTTATAAGAGTTGAACGCCATATCGGAAAGACTTTTAATCATCGATTGAAGCCGCTATCAATATAATGATAATAGGTTGGCGGAAAATTTCTATTCGGTTCTGTCATATGTTAGTACCTGCTCGGCAATTATATTTGTCAGATCGAGGCAAGCGGGCAGAGTGCATCACGAGAGGTCTTATTATATAGCGTACGTCCCCTGCGATAGGAGAGGGCCACTTTCAACACTCCTCATCGGTTAGCTACGAAGTGTGGAACGAATAGAATGCAATGGATACAGTGTGTGACTTTCCCATAGCTGTGTAGGTAAGAGTCGCGACCACAACAGCATTATTCGCAGATTCGAATCTAAGTGCAGTCTGGCCATATGTAGTCGCAGCTACTATGAGTCCTCAGTCGGTATAGGCATTGGACACACATCTACTAGGTAGCGATCGCTGTCTATGGTTTTCCTTTACCATAATTCGTGGTGATCATCACCATGTTGAACGTATAGTGAACATTCCCTGAGTGCTTGGTCACATTAAAAAAAATATGTAGGACCCTTGCTTACCTTGCGTGCAATAACGCAACTTTTGGGAATACATAAATGATATCGACATTTTCCAAGCATAAACAACTTTTAGATATGATTGAATTGATCGATTCCCATATATATTCTAGGCATTCAAGTACTTCGTACTCCAATATAAGAGAAACAGTTTATGAAAAAGTTTTATGAAAATATTATTAAACTGGTTAACAGTTCCATTTACTTCAGCCAGCTGACCAAGCCGAATAAGTAAGCCCTGGTTTGCTTATTTTAAGACAATTTCGAAGTTCAAACAAGCGCTACAGTTACATTTGGCTGTGGCAGAACGTGTTCTACCCACCACTTTCGTTTTAAAGAAAATACGTAAAAAACAAGATTTCGATGTTCTAAAGCCCTGGCTGAGTACGGATCATCCTATGCTACAGAGCATTGAGAAAATTGTTATCATTGTCTCTGCAGTAGTTCGCGAATAATGCGCAAAATAACTTTTCTTTTTTTTTTCCTTTTCAAAGCAGAGCTTTTGCTGCATTTTAGACATAGGATTCAAACGCTTTGTGCAATTAAAAGACAGTCTGAAGCCATTCCAATGCTTTTGGCAATCGATATTTTACACAGACGAGCAGGGGGCAGGCAGGCCTAGACCGCTTTAGGATTTGATTTATGTATTTTTTAGTGAATGAGCAAAACAAAAAATTCAAACTGGAAGGAAATCTCTGAATATATAGTGAAGGCCGTACGCAAGAGCACCTATCCAAGGGTCGTATCGGTTTATAAATTAAGTTCGAAAAACTTTATAGGATCGTAGATCTTGCGTTTGTTGAACTAGAATCAAAATGCTTTCCAAAGAAACTTTTGTGCCTTTTTGGATGGAATAAAACCGATTGCACGCATCAACTTGTAATCATGCGCGAGTTTAAAATTAGTACGAAAAATCTGTCGGACCAGTGACCTTAAATGTTGATCAAATATGAATCTTACCATCCACCAATACTTCTCAACAATATTTGACCTTTCTTCGAAACAGGATCGCCGCTGTTCAGGCAAATTAGACAAATAGTCCCCACTGGGATAACAAAGCACAAGGTAGATAAAAACGAATTATTTAGTTCCAAAACAGATAAAGCGATCAAAATGAACAAAGAGGATTATCGCATCAACTTACTGACACGAAAACGGATTTTAATTATTGATTTTCTGGCAAATCCGGAAAACAATAGAATAAAGGTATGCGTCGTGTAAATCTCTTAAATCAGTTGGAGGTAAAAATGCGAAAAAATTGGTTTTCGTGACGGAGGCAATGCATCACTTCAGAAAGATGCTGTTGCCATAATCGAACTGTGAAGTATGACATTTCGCATCTTGCACTGTCATACGTGATTCCTTTTCCTAAATCCAAATTAATTTGCATGTTACAGTAGGTTTTATGAAATGATGTAATTCAAGCGGCGTTGGTCAACGGGTCTTTTCAGAAGACCATTCGGTTGGAATAGAAATTGATAAAATTGAGAACACCTGGAAAACCATGTTATGCTTAAGAGGAGATTTATTAATTCATATGTTACTGTCTGGATTCATATTCTTCTTGGAATTTTAATTTTCTTTCATGGATCGTATATAACTTGCGCTATTTAGTTTGCAAATTTTATTATAAAATTTTTATTGCTTATAATGTATAATGCGCTTCCTGGTTGTTTATGTTTGCGGGCACTGGTATTTTTGCCTCCACATATGGCCGCTTATTTAATTTAATACTTCATCTCTCTCTACGAATTCAATTCAATTTTTTTTTTTTTTTTTTTAAGCGTTGCGTTCATATAAATAAGGATTTGCAGGTCAACCAGTAACTAACGCGAATCAATTTTCCAATTCTCTTTACTCTTATTATATATAAGTACCTGAAATGTTGGCTTTGTACCCTGAACGTAGTTAATATGCTTGAGTGATAGGAAGACGAGATGGTTTCCCAAACAAGTTCGGAAAATTGTCAAGCTTTTATTTAACCATTAAGAAAAAAATGGTTCTGGAAGGACACTAGAAAAGCGGTAACACTTAATCCGCGGTACGCAGTAAATTTGGTCCAAAGCTGAGCTACAAAAGTCGATCAATCTACACTCTTATATCTTGGTTTTTGTGTGATTTGGAAGAGTCATGATAAAAAATTTGAATTTTCGGCTAAAAAGGAGCACCTTTTTATTAATAAAAACTTTGTGTTGACTTATCGAATATATCCTACGTGATTATCAAACAAACATATCGTTTTAAAGATGCTGTAAAAAATTTGAATGTTTTGTCAACTGCGTGACAAGTTCAAGTTTGTTTTTTATCACAATAATTTTTTTTTTTTTTTTCATTAGTCCGCAGTCCCAGCGGCTAAAGATGTCTTTTCATGTTCTAGTATTCTTTTTCACTTTCACTCCTTGCCGATTTTTTGATCGAAAGCGCGCCTTCTGCAGCGCCCGAGACCATCTCGTACGTTTTATACTTTGCATGCTGCAAAATGATGGAAAAATCGTCAAGAAAATATAGAATTCTGTAGCCGAAGTAATAGCAAGTTCCAAGACCATCGCCCTTCCAAGTATTCAGCTTCTTTGATAAATCTATGCTAACGCAATTTTTTTTTTGGAAAGGTTTTCAATGAGCGTGGACACTTTCCAAAGACATCCACTAGTGTATTGGAGAAACTAGAAACCAACAGCCACACACCTCTTCCCTGTCGACATTCATTTGGCACAGGTATTCTGGTCGTGGCGCTTAGGAAAGTGTTCAATATTTTCAAGGAAAAAAAGACGATTACATATATTTCTTCTGCATTGTCGTGTGCAACGAAATAATAGCCGAATTAAGTGATAGCCGATTATCTTAAGCTTAAACTTAAACTGAAAAATGTTGCATTCGTTTTTATATTGCTTGTACATAGAAAAACAACAATTAAAGACAAAATCCACGTGTAAACAGATAAGAAAAAAAAAGGAACAAAAAGTTTATATATATCACTACAAAACCATGTTCTCTTGTCTACGTGGATCCTAGCTAGGAGTTCGCCATAAAACCAATCCAAGCACGCAAAAACTTGGCAACCGATTGCAGCCAATATATTCGGTTTATTTACGAGCCCTATGAAGCATTAACGATTAAAAGTGCTCTACATAGACGGAGCGAATGTATTAAGAAAAGTTTCTTTGACATGGCGTAAATAGTACGTTATCGAGAATCAATTATAGATATCACCTGGATTTAGCAATGCGCGTTGAACGTGACGTCATTGCAAGCCGTGCAGTATGTATTAAGGCATTAAAAATGAAGATATCTTGGGAAAGTATTAGAAAATGATAACACCAGAGCCGTGCGGTACTCGGTATAGCTAGTGCTAATACGAGTTTGAAAAAGAAAAAAAAAATGCTTAATTTCCCCTATAGCCAGACGAGCACAAAGAGGATTTTGCAAAGGTCGACATTTAATTTCCGAGCTAATCGGTGCTAACCTTTTCTTAATAAGTAATATTTAATTTAACTTTTGGAAAATGCGCTACATACTTTACTATCTTAAAGACATCATAACAAAGTTCTAAGGAAGGCAGAGACAATTGTTGTAGTTATACATGCTACGTGTTGCGTAAAGTTTCGTGTAGCTATGCCCTGCTTACACAACTAGATTCTATCACGCCCAAAATCATCTAATTATGTCATTTTTGACATTTTAAAAATCAATAAAAAAATTGATTTTCTGATAAATCCACAGACGTGTCACGTCTTAATAATAAGCTCGCGAGCCTATAAAGCGTTTATTAACATGACTAAAAAGGAAACCTCTGAGGAAACAATCATTGAGTGACAGTCTATCTTTATAGGGTGACCAAGATTATAGTGCATTCCAATTCTGGTTCTTAAGTACGAAAAGCAAGATTTGTTTCTTTTATGGTTCAATTGAACCAACACAGCAACGATGGGCACGAAGGAAATCACACAATAGAGGTATATTCAAGTGTTCATCTAACCAAATTCACACACTGCATATGTTCACTATCGCTTCCGTCTGAAAGAAATTTAAAAACTTCTCTTAACACTTTAGATGTTAGGGTGAATTCTATAAACCTGCAGAAGGACTGATTCTTTAATATCGTCATCTAACGCAAGACATTCACATTTATGGGTATCCGATCGAGACGTGCCACTTCGAAAACAGAGCCGAATGTAATCATTAATAAGTTGGAAAGAGAACTTTCATCAGACGTTCGACGTTGTTTTGCCCAATTGCGAGATAAAACATTTTAGTCCCGATACAATCCCCGGGAATAGTTTTCACGTATTATTGCATTCATTCGGCGTAACACAACAGTGTATACAGTGCATACATCCACCACAGCCCTTAGCTTTTATTAGAATTTATTTTTTTTCCCAAGATGCTATTCCAGTAAAGTTTCACTTGTTTCTTCCTCCTTTTTTCAAGAGTTGTTTTACTCAAAGGCATACACACATATACATAAGATTAGAGATGATTGTGTTCTACAGCAACCGAGCTCATATATTTGTTTTCTCCAGTGACCTGTGGTCTTGCCGCCAGGGCTACTAAATCAATCTATATAACGTAGTACATACGCAAACATATTTATCGATACATATTCTCTCAGAGTGTGTTTGTTTTTTGTGTGTAGTTGAATTTATTTTTCTTTCCTTCTCTTCTTATGTAGTGTTTTGTATTGTTTTCTGTACTTTTTTTCTTTCTTAAAGTATACAGACATCGAACGAAGGATATTTTCTTACATTTTCTACCGTTTTCTTATTTTTTCTTGTATATATTTCCGGAAAAGAAAAACAATCGAATATTTTTGCTGTTTTCTACGTTCAAGAAAAAACGAAAGCAAATTGAATACTTTTGAGAAATAGTTAAAGATGAACACGATGTATGTGTGTGTAATAGTGTAGATCTCAATTACGATTGCATTTCATTCTATTAGAAAGACGTGATTACTTTTTCATATGTGCGCACACATGCGCCCAAACGAACATGTAAATTGAAATTAAGGATTTTTTTCCTCGTTTTTTTTCTCACACTCCTCTCTGACTTTATTAATGACGACGAAGCTGGCAAAAAAATTGTTCAAAATTCATTCCGTTTATTGACAAATTTAATTTACTCTTTCAATAAAAGCTGAATTGTCTACGCGAACAATGGTATGTGTGCTTAAACGTGAATCTGCATTTATTGTTTTCGCCCTCGCGTGGGTATGCGTATTGGGAGAAAACGAAAAAAAAGCGCTGTTCAAACAAGTGTTGAAAATTTATGTGTCTACTGCAATCTCGTATTAATGTTTACTTAGCAATATAATAAAATTAACGTTTTATTGTCAATAAAGTCTATGTAAGCATAATTATGTAAACGTACGCTGCGGATGTGACCGGCCAATACACTTGATGTTCGAATATATCTAAAAAAGAAAAGTTGAATAAATAAACAAAAATATGCGCATTTACTAGATTTTTACACGCTTTGCTTAACTGCCTAATTACAAATCATTGTGTGCTTATATCAAAATAATTTGTTTAATGATCGAAATTTGATATGATTGATGGGCGGAAAGCGGAGCATATAATCATATTCATGAATATCAAAGTATCCAATCCGTGCCAGCGTATTTATTTGAAGGCATACCTTTATGAAGTGTAAAACATGAAGACTCTTGCTTGTATAGAGCATCATCAATTCTTCACGTTTTGCCTCAGTGGGAAGAGGTTAAAAAGCTTTCGTCAGCACAACTACCATTCCTTGTCGCGGAGACAAACAAAACCATATGTAAGACAGATCAAAAATTACACCCGCCTTTTGGCTAACCTTTCATATTCTTTAAGTTGAAGAGGACACATGGTCGCAACCTATACAGAGACAATGTTAATATTATTAAATAAACCTCAGAAATCGTCTCGACTCCTTACTGTGTGTATGCTGACGTCTATTGTCTTCAACCCTGTTCAATTTTCCCTATTACACACCCACGACATTTGTTTTCTGCCAATGCCTCTATGCCCTTCGATACAGCCTTGGGCTATTAAGTGTACGAGTTCATACTTTCCTCTACGTACTATGCATCCCAAATACGCAAATTTTCGTTTTTTATTGCACTTTAATAACTCACGCTCAGAGGTTATTCTGCTCAGGACTTCAGCATTGTGTATGCGACCCGCACGAATTCCACGCAAACACCACATCTCAAAAACTTCCGCTCTGTACACTGCACTGATTTTTAATATCCATGATTCTCGACCGTACAAGAGCATCGACTATGCAAAGCATTTCACGAAATGAAGGCGAAGGGATAAGCTAGTTCCCCGGCTTGCTAGAATCTTCTGACATTTCGTGTACCGTGATCTAGCCTTCTATCTACTCTTCTCTTTATGCCTACGTCGCTGTCCCAGTCCTCGTGTGATGTGGATCCAAGACTTATAAACTTAGAATCCCTCTTCACATTTTCGTTATTAATTGATAGAGTGGCATTTGCTACTTGCGATCATTAATTTGGTTTTGCCGATATTTAGGTTTATCCCAGAATTATTACCTCGACCATTTACATCCTGAAACCTCGTCTGCAGATCCTATATGCTAGATGGTAGCGTAGTTGTATCGTCCGCACATGGGATGTGCATGAGGAATTGTCCATTGATCTTAAGGATTGCTTTGATTGTTTAAGTAGCATCTTGAAAGATTACCCAAGAGCAGATGTTAAAAAGAGGAAGAGACAAAATGCATCCTTGGCGAAGTCTTCTATTTATAGATATATTATTTCGTTTGACATCAAAACCGCGGACTTCTGCTGCTTTTCACGTAGCGTATATTTTTTTCGGCAAAACTAAGACCTTTCAGGATAGCTATTATGTATTGTAGCAAACGGCTTCTTCTAATCTATGAAACAAAGAGATAAATCTTGTTGCAAATCTCTTCAGTTCGTCTTAAAATAATTTCTTTAAACAACGCAAATAACGTCTTTTTTTACTTTGCTATGAGAAACTACGTAACGCCAAGTCGAATTTAGATACATTTTTTTTACTCAGATGTGACTAAGTCTATAGTTCATGATTTTTCGGAAATATATTATTCGATAAATTCTTATAGGCAGATTAAGCTAGAAAGACGATGGATAAAAAATATTGTCAAAATTGAGTAAATAAATGTATATAAGTATCCTTTTACTGCATCATACTGACAAACCAACAACGCGTAGGGTTCGCGATATTTGTTTTGTGAATCCGTTGGTCTACATCAGATAATAATAAAGAAAGCGTGCGTACCCCTGATCAATTTATACAGAAATACTTTGATGACGCACGCTTGCCGGCCTGTCTGATGATTGGTTTGATAAATTCTGGTTTTCCCCCGAAGATAAAATTTCAACTAAATAATTTTTAATTTTCGATTTGAAGGTCGTAGCGGAGATTTTTGGAGCTTACGATTTGAAAGCTTTTTCTAAAGAGAGAAACTTACTTCCGGAATGTCTTTTCTCCATAAGAGGCTCAGCCTACTCATAAATCTATGAGCTAATTAATTTAATAAACAAAAGTCATCCCCTTAATATGTTGTTTATCAAACTAATCTTTGCACCAATTTCGAAAATCAACTAAAACGACACAAGCATGGCTCCAAAATCTTGTGGATTAGGAAATGTGCACACTGCAAAAGTGCACACTGAAGGTGCTGAGAAATCGTATTAACATATAATTTAGTGGGTAGCAAGTGAATCAATCTTCGCTCCACGGTTGAATCCATCAACTAAGTAAGCCGCAGGTATTAAAAATTTTATATACTTTTTATAATCATTTTTATAAAATACTGGCATAGCGAACATTAAAAACAAAAAACACAAAAACCAGCGAATTTAATTAAGAAAATAAATGAAAAATATTTAGAATAGATTACCAGTAAATCTCTGCAATATATTATTTTACAGATGAAATAAATATATTTTTTAATTATAACGTTTTTTCAAAGCTGCTTAGTCTCTAGTAATGAACATACATTTCGCTTCACATTCCGCTCTGCAAATGCATGCTTGATTTAATAAAGTTCTCTTAACAATCTCTCTCTCTCTCTTTCTCTCTTCAGGTCAGACAGTTTCGCTTCCATAGTATACCTCTTCATGACAAATCATACAGAAGTCCTTTTGTACGTTCCCTGAACTAAATCAGAATCCTGTTTGATTTCATTAAGAGCGGAACCGTTTTGCAATTAAATGGTGTAGAAAAATTTAATAAAATACTCAAAAGAAAAGAAAGAAAGTAATAATAATTGAAAATCACTTTATCATAAGCAAGTGTGTGTTGGTGGTGTGCCAGTTGCGAGAGCACGTTGTATTGATGCACTTAAGTATTACATGTGAATAGTGAGTAAACGTTCAAGTGTCTGGTAAACAAAAACATAACACTAACAGTCGCTTATGTCTGAGCAAATGAATTTATGTTTGTATGTTTGTCAAGCAGATTTTCTTGATTATCCTTTGCACTCATTTTTTGTTATTTTAATCTTTTTTTTTTCTATCTTATTATTATTGTTATTATCATATATTTTTTCTTTTCATGTGGTTTTACTTACGCTTCTCTCTCGCAGACGCTTGACATAACCTCATTTTGTTGCGCTTCCCTAGCTGACGGGGAAAACTGTTTAACTGACAGTAGATTGAAGTGTCTCGTATTGTTTCCCCGAAGCCTTTTTCTTTATTATTCAATATTGCTTAAAAGTCTATTATTTGCACTTCTTTAAGTGTGCGCGCATTTTCTTTTGTTTTTACTTCGTTGTAGGTAATTATTGCGTTTACCACCGTAAACCTTTATTTTATCACTGTGTAGAGCAATTTCAGCCCAGAGCTGTGCTTAATAAGGAAAATGTTGTACTAAAGACGTTATAAAGGATTAACGGGACAACGAAACTCAAAACTGAGTATTCGGAATATTCTTTTGCTCTTTGCATGACTTATATCCTTAGGAAAGCAACGTCAAGTCTGAGACCAGAAGAAATTAAGTTCGCCTCAGAGACGTTATAAAAAGCTGACAAGACCAGCATACGGATATAAGATACCCTATGTTTCAGCTGTTTGATCGGCATGTGTTGATAAGTAACTTTGACGTTTTCTCGGCATCCAAGAGAAGGACCGCCAGACCTGCGTACCCAGCCTCCTTAAGTTGACAGCCAGATATACTCCTTCCTGTCGACGTGAATTGAAGGCAGGTTTAATTTCAATGTAAGGCTTGTTAGCGAACATTTTTACATCATATCCTGATGATAATCTTTACTAAGCTTAGCAAGAAATATTTAAAAAAATATTAATCGCAGGCGTGTAAGTGAAATGCTACTTTTCTCCCGAATAAGATTCTTACAGGAACGCATATTAAGCATAAAATCCTAGAAGTTCGTTTGTTCTCTCTTATATTTTCGTTTTCCTGTTCTCTTTGTACTTGGTTTTTATAAGTAGATTTTACACAGAGCATACAAAGTACGCGTCATAATGCTCAGCTTGAAATTTCTAGTTGATTTTCGTCCATTCGGTTGAATGTTTACTATTAGTTAAATGATCGTAGAATGCATGTCATTAGTATTCGGCTAAGTCAAGGCATTCTTAAGTTTGACGAGTTTAGAACTGTTTTATGGAATGAAGTCTGAATGATTCCGAATATTATGTAGACAAACTTGTTCAAGTGATGTATTTAGGCAGGTTAGTGAAGGCTTAAATTTTTGCCCTCTTGCAAAGCAGATTCGCGTATTATTTATATATTATATGAAATTTTCCACCACTGCTTAATGATTGAGTTTAAACGTCTCCAGATAAAGTGATGCGCTTTCGTTTGAAACTGACATTAGTTTCGTAAAAAGTATTGCACGGATGCAAACCTACATTGAACTTTCGAAAATAACTCAAAATAACTTAGTGACGCGGTGGAACTTTTTTCGGAATGAATTTTTATATTTTAAGAAAGATATGTTGTAAGACAGATATGTTATATGATAACGAACCTGGATCCAGGTATTATTTGTAAATATATTCGGCGAAAGAGTACCAGGGTGCTTGTTGAATTTAAGGGAGAGTACATGCCGATCTGGCTTGATTTTTGCAAAAATATCATTCATTCCATTTTATTTTTCTAACTTATTGTGCCAGTACGAGGTTCATTCTAATACTAGAAGTAAAGCATAATTTTTGTTCTAACATTTTGCATTGTAATTCTGTATATATGTATGTATATGTATATAAAGACATACTTTGCCTATGTGTATATAAAGGAAAGACGCAATCTCTTTCTGGACCTGTGCATTTATGTAGTTATGGAAGAAATGCAGTTGATTTTGTGTATACGCATATAGAGGGTTTATATGTGGATCGTGAGAAGACTAGCCATCTGAGCTTCTAAGGCTTTTATATTCAAAGATTTGAGAGACGTATCTTGCAAGAGACCCAAAAGATGTAATCTTTTTTATGTCACCTAGTAAGAGCCCTACCTTTTACCTTTTACTTACTTAGTCACCAGCAGCAATTGTCACTTGCAAATGTAATAAATGTGCGATGGAATCTTGATTTTTCTATACCTATTTGAACAGATTTCTAATGAAATAACCGTTGAACACCTGTCTTCCGTTAATACAAAGATGAGATTAATGCACCAATATACAGATTGTCAAATTTTAAGAAGAGTAACTCCCCCGTACTTAGCTGTATTAAATATATAAAGCAGAATCTGGTATATACGTATAACCAAACAAAAAATAGCGCGTCGGTCTGCGGTTGAAGGAAACAGTGCAGGATATGCAAAGAGTCTCAATTTAGAGAGAAAATTAAATGTGCGTGAACGGAAAATCAAATCAGTTGTATAAACAAAGAAAAACAAGAAGGTTCAAGAGGAAATTGTAAGTGAGAGTTCTAAGTAGAGTATGATGACAAAATGAGAGAAAGAAATGAAGAAGCGGAGAAACAGACAGAGAGAAAGATAGGGAGAGAGAGAAATAACGAAGGAGAGACTAAAGCTGATATATGAAAACATATGTTTTTTGGAATAACGGTAGTATGGTTATTTTTATCGCTTTGCTCACGAAACAATAAGCCACCGAAAATTATTATTTTCTTGTGGGAAAGAAAGAGAGCTTGTTTATTACCCCTATCGCATATGGTATTTGGTATATTATTGCCTTATCCAATTGGTGGTGGAAAACGAACGCCGACTATTATATGCAGGATTTTTCCCCAAAAAAGCACTTGTCACGCTCTCATTGTATCGTGTGCGCTGCTAGAGTCAGGACTTCTGGTCTACTAAGAACGGTCGTTTTTCCAAATCTAAAGTGAAGTGAACAATATTTTGCCTGTTTCTTCAAAACTCCTTCATATATATGTGCATTTACATATGCAAATGTATATATTATTATATATATATATATGTATATATATAGATGGATATATATATATATGTAGTAAATAAGTTTCCAAAATAAAAAATTATCGAAAGCAATTTCTCGTTAAAAGAAATCTTAAAGTATATTAAAAAAAAAAGAAATAAAAATTAAAAATAGTAAAAAATTCTTTTAAAAAATTTTCTTCAAAAAAAGGTTTTAAAATAAGTTAAATAAAAGAGAAAAATTTTTTGAAGTGGTTTGTGAAAATTTATCAAGAAAGAAATGTGATTTCTTTTACTAAGAATTTAAAAACCCTTAAGAAATTTTAATAAAATTTTAAAAATTTAATAATAATATTAATTAAATGTTTTTAACTCTAACCTGAAGAAGGAAAAAAGAAAAGAAAATCAATAATTGGGATTAATTGCGGCTTGTTCTCGTTTCGGTGAAGAAAACGAAGGATTACCATTAACTACAGCTTTATTTAGATAAAGAAAAGTAAGATTTCCATTCGTTTACTCAAGAATACATAAAACGTTTTTCATCTTTAATTTATTCAAAAAGATTTCCAATAATTTTTTTTTTTTTGCCGACTTTAACACACCTTAGCCTGTCTATATACATACCCAGAAAATACGAAACGAAAAGAAACCGAAGCAGGGTTGAAAGAAGGAAAACATGAAAATAAAAGAGCACAACAAGAGTGTGTGTAGCAAGTGTTTTGCCAAACATTCGCATAAATTTGTATCAAACTTACGCGCGCATGCACTTGTTATAGCAAAAAGGAAGGAATTTAAAATATTTTTCTCCGTACACAATAAAGCGATAGAAGCCGCCATACCCGCCATACCCGCCATACCCGCCATACAATTGGTCGTTGGCATACATTTACTGTATGTTTAATAGAAAACATATACATTATTGTTATAAGCCCATGTGCTCGCGTGTGACTGCGGGAGCCGTTAAGCAATCTATTGATAATTAACTCTTTGCGGCTCTTTCGTTCTCTCTCTCTCTCTCTTTCGCTCTCTCTCTCTTTTTCCTTTTCTCATTTCATTTTTCTTATCCACGCTCTTTTGTTTGCAACTGCGAAAAAACCGTCCTACTACGACTTCTACTACTACTACTACTACTACTACTGCTACTACGACGGCTATGACTATGGGTTTTGGGCCAGACATTTAGTGTATAAAGGGAAAAATCGATCGTTCCATGTGGACTTGTGTAAGTTTATCAGTTTATCAGTAAACTCTCCACAAACTTCTGCTTCTATTATTACTGTTTGTTGTGCTTGTATTTTCTTTTCGTTTTCGCAGGTTTTCGATGAAACCTTCTTTTTTTTGCTACAACTGTTTTATTAATACTTTCTTTTTCCCGTCTTCTTCTTCCAAACAATGAGAAGAATAATTTCTGAAGAGAGCAGAATTTCATTTGCAAAACAATAATCGAGAAATTGTTTTAATGTCGTGTTTGTATATAGCTTAGTGTGTGTTTGTGCTTTACTTACTTATTTATAAGTGTTTCCTGTAGTTGGGGGTTCAGTAGACTTTTGCTTTTTAGCTTTGCCTTTCGTTCCTCCGGGCCTTTTGTTTCTTTCTACGGTTTTTATGTTGTTGGAGGTTATGCTCTACACATTTATAGATTCACTTGTATGTCGTCGCCGTATATGCGTATGAAAGTGTATTTGTATGAATTTGAATGCATGAATTTTTTTTTTTGTTTTCGAAAGAGAACTCATTATTCATGTGCTTTCATTTTCTCGGGTCTCTTGTTCTTTTGCTTTTGTAATATGCAGTAATTTTTTTCCTTTTGTTCAAAATTTGTTTTGACTTCAAAATAACGTTGGAAAGTGGGAGTAATAATTAAAAATTTTTATAACAACTTTATTGTAAAGATCCACCCCTAAGGAGGTCGCGAAAGGCCACTATCTGAAAATTAAAGATATTAGCAGCTCTTCCATAGATACATGAAAAAAAACATTATTAAGTTTCGCAGCAATTTGTGAGCATGAAATAGAGCCTAAGCCGATAGAGCTTAAATCAGCTAAATGCTATAGATAGTCAGAAGAGTCTTATAAACTATGGTAAAAAACTGAAAAAATAGTACTTTTCTCAGCTCACTTTGAAAGTAGTACTCGCCACAAGATCTTCGATACGACATTTCTTGGGAAGACTTACAAATTTTTTATTTTGTTTTTTTCGTGAATGTATGTCAAGAATACAAACGCAAGCGTTTAATGCTGATAAAGGCGTAAGAAAAGGGGCAAGCGCAGGCAGAATCAGCTAGATCTTTACCTCTATTAAAATTCGATCCATGTTTCTTTAATGGAACCGATTTGCCGAAGAGCCCCCTTCTCCTTATATAAGCCCAACATTGGAGTTATGGAACTTTTAGGTCCAACAAACGTAAGGATTAAACCCATCAACATTCCTTTAGACGATTTTTCCCACAAATGGTAATTAAATTCGCTCGTTAATGGGTACTAGAAAATTGTTCTACCATGAATTAATCACGTTTTTGTTGTATGAATGAACTATTAAAATTTATGCCTCACAAAAGTAATAAAATAAATAATGTAGTAGTTCGGCAAGCACTCTGTCTTCGTTTAGATAAAACCATAAGCGAAAATCCAAAGTGAGAAAATATTCTCTCTCCCAAATATATGTAGGAATATATGTAGTTATCTGTTACAGGTTGTAAATACGGTACTAATGAGCTCCACATTTTTCGAGGAATGCGAAATAGTTCAAATAAGGCCCAATAAGGTTCTAAACAGGGCTTCTCCGTTTCACATAATAATCTTCTATCGATTAGCATCTCCGTGAATTCCTTTTGGGTGTTGTAAACAATGCAACAAAATGAGTGTAGTTTCGTCCTCCAGTGGTGGATATTAAAATGACATTATTTAGTCACAAATGCTACCGTACACCAGGTTCTCTGAGGGCGTGAATTAAATAAGTAAAATAAATGCCTGGGTTTTGTAGAAGGTCATTGCAGTGTTTACCACTTAATTACAGGGCTAATATTCTAGAAATTATTGAAAAGTATAACTTGTTCACCTAATTATTGTTATGAGGTCTACTTTTTGCAAAAAACATCGCTTACAAAGTCATTCGTCAGTTTGCTTGGCCGCCAATACAAAATTAAGTCATTATTTTTGTATTAATTGTAGAAGGAAAAGTACTGCTAGCCTCGCCAAGGTGTCTGCATGATATTTACCTTTTGTACAATGCTGGAAGTAGCCAACACAGCCAGCAGAGGAAAAAAGATCAGACAAATATTTGCATAAAAACAGAAACACACTTAAGACAAGTGAAACGATTGCACACAAAAAGTCAAAGGATGATTGTAATAAGTTTTAGTCGAATCTTCAACACGCACCTTTTATTCAGTTATCTGAAAAAAAAGAAACTTGATATCTGTTTCATTTGCTACTAAGTATTCGTCTTAATCAAAGGGAAGTCCTTGCTTTAAGTAGTAAGCGGATTTTTACATGTGGATAGTAATGATGGTCTTCTCGAGTTATATCCCTTTCGTATTAATAGGAAAATTACCAGGGAAGGAACAGATTGTCCCAACGATTTTGTAAGAGATAAATGTAAGCATTGTTGACTATAAGAAAGAAGACATATTAAAAGATCAGGACTTTGATTCAAATTTAAAACATTTCATTAAAGTTCGCTTAGCTTTTTCTATGCATCGCAAATGGAATGAATCGCCTGATCTACAATGTAATTTATAGGTAGCTCAGTATTCAATACCATAAGCAGAGGCAATCTGATATCTTTTCACGGGTTTTTTTTCTTTAGCACCACATCAGCATTTAAGTGTTTAGCTCTATAAACACGTTTTGTTAAGTAGTTTTTATTGCTTTTTCAAAAATAAATAGCATGGGTTTACTTTTGTGGGATGGAACAATAAATTTAGTGTTAAATATAGAGTAACTACGGGTAGTAATTGCAAGTCTGAATTATGAAGGGATCGCAAATAAACGCCTTATTATTAAGTTCGCATGCGAAAAGGTTCTTTTATATCTTTTCTTATGAGCTCTCAATACTCAAAAGTCGTTTAACTCACATAACAAGTACTGTCCACCTTTTGATACCGCATATGGATACGTACGTGTGCAATAATTACGATGTTGTTTAAAAATCATAAATCTTGATATTGAAATTTTGTGCAAACTTTCACTCTTCCTTCACTTCGCACTTTATTCTGAAATTATTATTAATGGGTTCTTGCATTTATTCTGATCATTTGCTGACTTGAAGAAGGCATTTATTGAGAAAAACTGCTAGTCTTACGCTTCTCTCTGACAACATGGCGACACCGTGTCGAAAGAACGGAATTGGTTTGGCAGTGATTCGATCATTAATCAATTTTCGCACTTCTTCAACATTTCGAAAGCACGTACTATCCAAGCCATGTTACATCGATCCGAATAAGTGGTAATCAGAAAGCGCTATGTCTTGGGAGTACGCTGGGTGCGGTAGAACTTCCTAACGTACAACGTTGGAACGGGGGTTGCCATGCAGGAGGATGACTTTTCGTCCGTTAATCACTTTTGCCGGTCTTTTTTGCAACAATACTTTGTTTCATTTGTTTAATTGATGTCAGTAGATATCCGCATTAACCGTTTTATTCGGATTTAGTAGCTCATAATAGTCTATGCCTTGCTGATCCCACCGCTCCCGCGCTCCTAACTCCAGTGGACTAACTGATGACTTTTTGCGCTTGGGATTGTCACAATCGACCCACTTTTCATCGCCAGTCACAATGCGCCATAAAAAACTCTTCTGTTTTGGGCATCGCTTTGCCCGCAAACGTTTACAAACAGTTGACTCCTCAATTGCTAAGTTGTTCGAAAGTTTATTGAGAGTTTGAGCTGGGTTCGTCCAATAAGTCTTGCAAATCGTTTTCTTCCAAATTTTTTAGTCCTCCAGACTACTCTTTGCTTCATACCAAATAACGAAAGTAATGAATGTCGAAAATGCAATTTTGAGCGTTCCCTGATTAGCGCCTGTTGGCATTGAACAACTCAATAACACCAAATAAAAAACTGTTACATTATGTGGAGAAAAGTCAAAATCAACGGATTTTCCGACTTAATGGTTGTGTAGGTTGATACTTCGCATTGCTGTAACATTTTCGCAAACAGATGTCGCTGATCAAAATACATGCAAGAACATAATATATTGATTCTTGGATAATAAGGCAAAACGGCAGGAAAATATGAAAACAAACGGTTGTTATAAATTATAAAAGTCTACTTATTTAGAGATATCGGGTTTCGAATGAGCGCATTTGCAATTTTATTTAAAACAAAAACTATCAAGTTCTCAGCTGTGGTTATCAAACATAATAATACTCGAAAACGTTTTTAAGTGTAAAATATATTATTATCTTAGTAGAATAAGCTACAATGACTTAGGTTTAGATCAAATAAGTGAAACAGGAAGATCTTGTTGGTATCTACTACGCAGAGTAAACAAACAGGAAAACCGCAAGGTTTCTCTCAGGAAAGTTCTTCTTTTTGGTCAAGCTAAAAACTATAGCAATAGTTATTATGAAAAATTAACCAAAATTAATGCTTATCTTACGACGCACTCGACAACAACGTCTACCGCATGAGATAAATGCACAGGAAGGGAAACAGTTCCAGTTGAAGGTAGAGCAAGCTGATGTAAGCGAGTTCTCAAAATGAGAGCATATTTAACAAAAGCGTCGTCAAGGTATATTCGCCTTTGGCTGCATAGTTGATAGCCACTAGGCAACGTGAAGACGACATTTTTGTTTTAAAGGGCGCTTTGAAAATTACTATTAACTTATCATAATCCCATCATTTCACATTATTGCACCAATTATTTACAGATCGTAATATTTATAAATTTTTTCTATTAGGTTGTCCTTTATATTATTATGCAGTTGTTGTTAATATCTCGCAGCGCCTTCATGTTATTTGCTTTGTCAGTTTGCAGATTGTGGCTTATTTTTCGAAACCAATAAAAATATTGGAAAAAGAATTTACATTAGATGCTGTTTAAAGAGGAAATTCTTTGTGCAGATGCATTGGAAATGTTGGGAGAATGTTATGCTGATGAACCCACACGTCAGCGGATAATGCAAAGTTTCTACCAGAAAACTTCTCGCTTCTTAATAAACTAAGTTGCGCGACATATTGCAACAATGGAAAATACGGAGATTATATCCGCTTTGGACAGTGAATCCTGGCGATACTCAAGACAGACCTTATCATGCGACTATTGATTGTCGTTTCGTTTTAGTCTGAGAGTCATCGCTCAAAGCGTTTTATCAAAATTGGTTTACTTTTCAATAGGGAATTTTCTCACCTCCTTTACTTTAGCAGAACCGAGTTCGATATCGCAGCTGCTCCATTTCCGCATCGAATTTTTGGAGGGCTATGGTAAGTGTCAGTGACAATATTCACCTGCTAACACAATTTGTAAGTTTTCATGACGTGTTCAAACGTAATTCCCTGATTGACCCTTCTGCAAGTAGATGTACCACCTAAGTTGCTCTAGTCAGATTTTCTTGTCTATTCTTTTTCTGTCCATTTTGTCGAAGTAAGCAGAATTAAGATAAAAGACTTTAAACTGACATATATAGACTAAAAACTAGGGACTCAAAGTCTAGTTGTGGATATACTAAACAACTTTTATTATGGTTGAAAACAAGCAAAGCCACTATAGTAAACCACGGCTCACCATTGAATACCACACGAAAATGCACTAGCGTAACATTAGTCCACTTTGCATAGCCCACATATTCCTCTTTGCTAAAGCGTGCTATCTTCACCCTTGATTCACGGCTTTGCTAAAATAATCGGTAATCGATCTGTAGTGAAAACTCGACAAAGTCAATAAAGGCAAATAGAAAATACAAATATTTATGAAAGGGTGAAATCATGGTGTATGTTATAACGAATGCGAATAAATAAAACGTACGTGTAAGGTTGGCGAAAGTCCAACTTCTTGATATGTCTAAAAGCACATAGTCAAAGGCAGCAAATCAATTACAAGATATAAAAAAACTGGAACTGTATTTCCCTAATATATTTTGTAATTAATTAATTTATTGTCTTACGCATTTAATGAGTCGTACATAGGATTTCGGTGGTAATAAGACACTACATTGCATTGAAATTATGTTTTTCTGACAACTTTCCGTGCCTTTTGCGACGTAGTTCAAATCTAGACTAATGTATAGCTCGATTTGTACATTGCACTCATTTGAGTAACTGCACTGCAACTGTGCGTAGTAATTAGATGCAAAGACCCAGTTTTCTGTTCTTGTGGTGATAATTAAGGACATTCTCAGGATATCCTCACTCTGCTGGGATTTCTTGTCTGCTATGATGGATTTCGCGCTGTTTACAGAAACCAAGCAAAAATCAAGATCTCGCCTAAAAATTTGCAGAAGAATTTGGAAATCATCCAAACTTTTCAAAGGACATTCCTACAACGCCCGCACTGCTATGCAGCAAAAGGTGTGAACACCTTTGTTTTCCATGTGTTTTGCACGTTATGACTAACTAACTAACTTACATTATTGAAATTTTTCCCTTTTATTCTGAAAATAGAAAAGATCATCTGCGCCCGTCCTTTACTGTGAAGTATGAAACTTCAGTTCAATTCTATTTCTTGCAGTCTTTTCCAGAACAATGGTGATTCTGTCGTGCCCGAATATAATTTTCGTATTTGTTTTATTTGGTCGGTTCATGGTAGATATATATATGTGTCACAACAATTCTCATTAGTGTACTATCCAGAATAAGAAGTGTGCAGAAAATTAGGATATTGTTTTGGATACTACGACAGCCAAACTTCTATCCAGCATTAGGGTCTTTATTCAAACTTGGACATGATCTACTCACAAAAGCGCTCACGTTATCTACAATACCCTCGAACAATCCCTGAAAGAGTGAACAAGCGCAATTCTATAACTTGAATTGCATTGAAAGGATTTTAAATGTAAATGTTTACCTAGCGCGGCCTTCTGACAGTGGAAGGGGCTTTATTAACAAAAATTTTGATACGTATATATATTTACCTTAGCTGGGAGACACCTAAGAGTCGTCTTTGTTATAACGTAATGCAAATACAGTTTCATAGCCCCGTAAGATATACGATGTCGACATGGCAGAGGAAAGGGTTAAGCGTGTTCTTATATAAACAAAATATTAAAAATTTATTTTAATTATCTCTTCTAAAATTCCAAGCATGGACAAACAGAGTAATTGGTTAATGCAACTAATAAGAAGACTAAACGAACAATTTATGAAATGGCTGCTATAGAACGACGATCGAATGAGTTTGCTTAGCTTTTGAGCTTTCAAGTTTTTATATCTATCCATTTCTTGGTTTCTACATTGATGACATGTATCATGTCTCACTGTAGACAACTTCCCACATACCTAAGATAATTTGCTGGTCTAGCTTGGTCGACATCGACAGTTCAAAATTTCTATCAGCAGACAATATCTCTCCAATAGCTCGAATTCTATTTCTCGATATATTTCGATCCATAAATCATCTGCCTGGGAATATCAAAGCATAAGTTTCAGCTTAAAATATCAGAGAGAGCAAATTTTCTCGCATCACTTAATTCTTTCGATTAACAAGCGTCCTAAGTGAAATGCAAGACCCGGAATTTTGCAGGCTCCAAGTTGAGGTACATTTTGCGCCCCCATAGCGTAGCTTTTACTATAAAATTTGAGTCATCTTTAGACATTTGCTAATGTTCCCCTAAAGGGACACAGAAATAATACGACTTGTGTTCGACGGTTATATTCAAGCTTAGGTCTCATATTTTTTTTTTTTTTTTGTTAAATACAATAAGCTTTGCGGTGCATATGAAAACGATTCGGAGGAAACAGAACTTAATCTTTTTGTTTTTATGAGACATTGCATAAAAGGCATTGATCACATCGGAGTTGATATCAGAATGGCAAGAGCTTAACGTTGAGTAAAGCTCGTGGAACTCAAACAAATTCCAATTCAAATTTCATAGCAGGACTGACCTTCATACCGCCGTTTCTTAGGGTTTTGTTTCGCTATTGCCAACAAACTCTGGGTTTCTTCGACAGCTTTTCTTAATATCTTACATGTGTGTGTGGTCTCGTTGGTAACTTCTTCTTGCATGGTGTCGTTATCGAATATTTATTCTTCATTTGTTATCTGTATATTGATGTATTTCCCACAGCGATAATTGTGTTTATATTTCTTTATTGTTCTTGTGTTTGTTTGTTTTTTCTTTATTGTTATTACTTGCGTATGCCCTCGCCATATATATATACGTATATGTATGTATATATATACAATTTCTTATTTCAATTAAAGTTGAATGTGTTGCTTGTATTTGTTTATATTTTCTTTATGCTTTTCATTTACATTTGTCACGTTTCGTTTATAATTACAGATGAATGTTCTTTTCGCTTTTGATTATTTTGATCGAATTGCTTTCATGTGAATGGCTACAACGCTGCAATATGAACACACCTCGCTCTGTCGATCCATTCTTATACAAAAGAAAGTAGTATTATGCACATTTTCGTATAATCAATGAATTTTAAAAATGTTCCGATCGTAGAATGTTTATGTTTGTTTTCTCATTGCAAAGTATCCAGGAAACGAATACTTGCATCGAAAGTCGATGTCGAAAAGTTTACTTGTTCAACAAAGGGAAGCGTAAGATAAGGCCCGATTTTGTTCCCAGAGATTGGCTGATAACCTTTGTTCTAGAGGTGGAAGGTAACGAACGTGCAAGAAATAGTGTAAGTTGTTTGAAAGTACACCCTTTAAAAAAACGTCATTTTACTTTTCCTGTCTAATTCGAAGACTGGTGCTCCTAAACTCTTATTCGTGTCGGATAGGGTATGTAGTGTGTATGATTTGGAAAGTCCAAGTAGCCATAATGCAAATTAGGTGAACCATTAATATGAATTTGCGTGCAGCCTCATTTAACAGGTTGGTGGGAGTGCTCAAACGAAATGAAACCGTCACTAAGTAGCGCTTTTAATTGACGCCAAAGGTTATGATATGCTGGGTTTTCTGCGTGAAGAAATTTGGCCCCATTGTCATCAGCAGGCATTACTACGTCGGTTTAACGCGGTTTCCATAGATGATTTAGTGTTCGCTCGAACTTTTCTTCGATCCTTATAACGATGCCCAAATGTGGAGTCTTTTGCCGATAGCCTTAACAGCCACGTTTTTTCTAAACAGAGTTTGAAAATCGTCTGAGAGGTGACAAAAAGTTGTAGGCAATACTTTCATTAATCTGTTCATTCATTTTCTTGTGCAATAAATGCATTGTTGTGCGCGAAAAAAGGAATCGGGATAATTTATATTTCCAATATGATAATACATTATATAATTAAGGACAGACAGCTGATTAATTTTGAATGAAATTTCGCGTCAATTGTGTGGATGTGTGTTTCATATCCCGAAGAAAGTACATAGAATGCAATGATCAAGACGAATGACTCAATGGACAAATTTTGAGCAAGAACCGTCTCTGCAAAGCTTGTTAGCTGTATATGATTGACTTTCGATATATGATAGATTTTAAGAACGGTTTTCTTATTACGCCTAACGCTGCTATAGTCGTACGATAACAAAGCGTCGAAGAGGGGCAGTGTCGGTTGTTCGGCTTTGGCAAAGCGGTAAAAATTAATCACAAAGTCCACGACACTCGAGAAGCAAAAGGCCGTTTTTTAAAAACCAGAAATCATTATGCAAATCGTTATGTAAAACTTTCGTTGAATTCGATATTGGATCTTTTCTACTGCCTACGTCTCCAGAGTAATATAATATGATTTGAATCTTCTGAACGTATATTTTATACCCTTTCCAGCTAGCATTAATTTTGTTTGTTTATTGTTCATTTTCTTCTCTATGCAATTGAGCCAATAATTGTTCTCTTGTTAAACTTTGCGAAACGGGGTAAAATATGTGCAAATTCTCTCAATAAAATGTAGTGAATTCATTTGAATTGAATTCATTTACTCCTCTAATATAAGAAATCAATAAATACTAAAAGTATGGAGATGATGCATGAATACTCCATGAAATAGAAAAACTTTTTTTATTTCATAAATACTTTGGCAGATTTGTGCCAGCAAAGCTAAATAAAGAACATTCCGTAGCAAGTTAACTATTATTTATTTTAATTTGGATAAGATATCGCTCCAGTACGATAAGCTATGTTTTCCAATAAACTTTTCCTATTCTATTTCACTTTAAAATAAATTTTTAAATCGTTTTGCATCAAGTTGAGCTTTGAAAAACATTTCAAAACATTTGCAATTTTTATGTCAATTTCAAGGCATTAACTTAAGTTCGTTTAAATGATTATGTTATTTTTCTCATGCACGTATCTCTTTTGAATTGAGTTCTTTCCTTTTTCAAAGTTTCTCTACGCTGCACACGCTCCTACAAACGCTTGATTTGTTTAGCTGAAGGAAGGCCCGCATAAATCCCTTAATTGTGTTGTGCAGTTGATTTTAAATTTAATTTTTGTTTTTTGTTTTTAAAACTTTTTCAACGAATTCTCTTAAGTGACACATGCTGAGTTCTTTGCACATGTGTACACGTTTACTCACTCTAACGTCTGCACTTTCGCCTCTTCTATTCGCATTAAGTAAAGTGTCTCTGCGACTTTTTGTCTCATGTTGTTGATGAAGTTAATTTATTTAAAATCTAGCTAATATTTATGCTTCACCGTTACCATGTATTTTAGTTTTGCTAAAAATTTCTTTGAAAATCATGACATGGAAGATTAGTTAATGAAGTGTAACATATGTGGATATCACATGTCGGAGCATATTTACAGTTTTCATTAAGGTGATGGTGAAGAGTTACCCAGTTTCGATTGTAGCAAAAGGAACTTTTACAATAATGAACCTCATGTCTCTGTCTCCCTACTGAGCTCCCGCGTCCCTCTTACATTATCGCAATCACCATTTAAACGCGACAATAAAGCTAAACGCAGATTTATAAAATTAAATAGTTTTCTTCTACCCCTACCAAAAAGTATTCGGGCAACTGCGTGCAACACATAGAAATGCCAATCGGAGCAGAATCAATTTAGCCACATCTATCCGCTTCCTGGTAACACAGATTACGCCATTTATCTGGAAGTGAAAATCTAGCTCCAGATTGTTCGTTCTATTCCCGGCAGGTTAGCTTCGAAAAGCCATTCTATTGAACGCAGAAGACAGCTGCACTTACCAAAAAGCAATTTATAAATGAAACTAAGTTTTGTAAATTTTGTTTTTTCTGAGTGGATATCCGTTTTCGTTCGCTTGTAAGATGTTTTGGAAAATTCGACCAAAGTTTCCCCTTGCTATGAACACATCTATTGAGAAACGAAGGTTTAGCACCTGAAGAATGCAAAGAACGAGCGCCGATGAAGGAGAGTAACTTACTACAAGTTTTGTGCAATCCCTGTTTTCAAAATTAAAAAAAAACAAAACCAAAAAAGGAATCAGTGGTAAACTGCCAGGTACGCAGTTTTTCTAGTATCTTGCCAAGAAGTTAGACCTTGGTTTTCAAAAATTTGTGAAGTATGTTATTGAAGAAAAAAAGAAAGATATGTAATCATGTCACAGTGAAAGGTAATGTGTGACTAAAATACTTTCAATTCATTTTCATTTATTTTATTTGTTTATTTATTTACTTATACTGAGATGTCGGAGATGTCAGGCTCTTAATGCATTGTCCGAGTACAAACTATTCAGCGGAGGCTATTCAGAAATACACCGATCAAGCTTGTGTGCTAATGTAATTGAAATTTGGCCGCGTATTAGGTAAAATACATGGATACGTTCCTTAAAACCATCAGAACAACCATTGACTCTTTTTTTAGATTTTTAAAACATATTGCGCCGCGTTTCAGCGGAATTTCAAAGCTATTAATTTTGTAATCATTTCCAAACGATGGGATATGTTTTGCTGCACTTTGAGTCAGCTTGCAATGTCCACAAGCACCTATCTGCGTTTTTTGCCCCACAGTCTTTACATGTTACTTACTTACTGTTACTTTTTTTATCCGTTCCGATTGTTATCTAACTCTTCACAATACCGTGGTAGAAAATCAAATCAGTCAAAGTTTAGTATTGGCTCGGTCATGGTCGATTCACCGAAAAAAAACGTTCACACAAATAAAAGCTCGCCGCAGCTCAAAGACTGAGCTCGTATCAATATCAATACGTTATAACAGCAGAATATGTGGTTAAACATGCTCTTGTCAGGACGTGATGTCTCAATTACATTTCCACCGCACTATAGGGCGATATCTCCTAGAGACTTTAAATTACGGAGGGGGCTTATCTGCTTTGAGCCGGATTCTTTGGCTGATCGAGTTCATTTTTACACACTATACAGCTTGTGATACAATAGTGTACTGAGTGTGTGCGCATGTATACCGCACCTAGGACGACTTGAGATAACCCGCTTTTTGTTACATCGATCCATTCAGAAGGTGATTGTGATTCTCTAAACTTGTCTGCCCGCCTATCCGTCTTGTTTTCTCGTGTTCAATCTATAGACCGTAATTTTGGAGATATGTCGATCAAGATGGTCGGATGGGACAACATTTTCCAGTAATTCCCAAATAACGCCCTATTTTGGAAATTCGTTATATGATCAATTTTAGGTTGCTGTAGGTAGAGTATTTAATGGAAGGTCCTGACCCTTTATAATGTTTGCACTTTTTTTTTCTGTAGATGTTTTCCTCGATACTTTCATCCCAGTATCTGCTATGAATTGAAAGCTAGTTGTTTGTCGTCGTTCTTGCTCAAATTCAATAGTCCCGTTCTGTGAGTGTTGCAAACAGCTTACATAAGCTTACATAAGTACATCCAACACGTATTGATGGAGACCAGCTTAGTAGTAACATAGTATTTTCTCTTCATTTCTAATTCTCGCTTGACAATTCAGTTCATTGAAAATCTCTATAACTCTTCTAAAAGCAAATATTTAAGTGGAACAATGACCCAATCGTATAAAGCACAGATAAAAGATCAGCCATTGCTTGTGTTATAGTATTGGAAAAGGCATTTAATTATTGCGGCGACTAATAAATTTTAATTGTTCGTAATTAGTACAAGAATGTTATATGTGCGTAGCGAAGGTTTTGATTGAAACTTATGTTCGCTTTAACTGAAGCATTCGTAATCTATGAATAATGTAAAGAACATTTGAGGGATACAAAGGGACACAAGCAAAGTAATCGTATTCGTCCTAGGATGAAAAGCGGTGATGCTCCACACCTATAACATTAACGTGCCACTGAGTCGATTTGAATTATTGTGCAGCGCTTTTTTATAGATCGGCGTTAAATTTTTATTCAATCACACACAGGTTGTGTGTATGTCGAATCAGACTTATTTTTCTACTGACCTTGGCTAAATGTTCTTCAAATACAATTCGGTAACATAACAAACGGACAAACGGTGGGGCAGAGCTAAAACCTTACGCAGCTTTAGAAGACATTTACACTTACCTTTTAGCATAGACAGCAAAGAATTGATTATCAAAAGTATATTTAATTTCCTCATGTTCTACTCTGTTTCGCTTCGATTTTCCACTTTTTATTGCCATACTAGAAAGTTACAAATTGCGCCAAACAGACTCTTGAACTGATAATCTGGCTTGCTGGTGCCGAACATGTTTGAGATTAGTTGTTAACTTTAGTACAAAATGTCAAAGTTCATAGTAAGCTCAACATTTTCTGTTAACATTCGATTCGATTTAATTTTTTCTGTATTCCCTTATAACTCGGAAGGACTGTTTGCTTAATTTTATTGTGATAAATGATAATTTCAGATAATTCAGTTTATTATTATTATTATTAGTTTAGTCAGAGATGTAAATACTAAGGTTAAAGTCCTAAAGGATAGCAACTAAGGCTATCGGCTTTATTGAGAACTCTACCGCTTTTCAAATTTGACACCACAACCATTTTATTGTCAGTCCAGATCTTTCGTCTACTCGGCAACTCAGGCTGATTAACACAATTTAAAATAACTAGGTCTCCAACATACATATATTTTTTTAATATGGCTACTCACTGTCAGAAAGAAGTGCGGAAAGAGATTGGGGTGCCTGGGGCGCAGCGGATCGTGTGTCCTATCCGTAAGCGTAATGCCTTCACTATAGCTTTGCTGCATTGAGACGCGGACACCAAATTCGCGGTCGCGTCTCTTATTTAGTCGGCTATGCAACCTCTTATTTCTAGAAGTTATTACAAACGATCTCGATTAAAGTCGTTTAATCGCAAAGATTTTCAATTGGTGTATGATCGTGGGGACCATGTTGCAGAGTTTCACAAAAAATCATAAGTTGTTGACATAGCATTGAAAATGGGCTGACCGTCTGTCTGCATAAACATACAACCAGGGCTGATACATCTTAACACTGGCGCCCGCTTTCCTTGCCGGCAAAAAGTGGCGCTAGGCTTAGTCTTAGTTCTTAAATGTCTGCGTACGAAACTTTTTCGAAACTTGCTTTTCAATACGAAATCTAGTATATTTAGCAAGGGTTCAAGGAACAAATATTTAGAAATTTTAATTGAGAGTCGCGGAGAGGAGACGTCACAGTAAATAGGGCCTTAATACGCGCTTCCTCACCCCTTTATTAAGAGATGTTTAGACTTCTATAACAAATATTCCAAATTTGATTAATAAATTCGAGGTCAAAGCGTAGTCGCGCTGCTTTCTGCCTTAAAAAACGTAAGCAATTCGTGTATAAATAAATTTGATTTTAATACGAACTTTCTTTTTTTGAGGTCGTTTTTACAACTAAAGTAAATAAATTCTGCACCGCAGACAAACCGCAATCAAAAACAAAAATCGAACGATTTAGATTTTTGTTTATGCAATAATTGCCACAACAACAACAATAGAAGTAAAACCGCAAAAGTAAACATGATATGAAAAGAAAACAAACAGAAATACATAAAAAAGTACAATCGGGGTTTCTTTTAGCACATATCTCATTCACGTAATCATCTTCAATAGTGCGGAAATTTTCTTTATTTTTTCTTTCATGTAAATTGTACTGAAAATTATTGTAACATAATCATCACAGGCATGACGATACTGATGAAGATTAGGATAATGTCGATGATGCGATCATATCACACCATCTCATAAATATTATAACGCACGTTTTCAGATGGTAACGTATTGAAATTTGTTCTGGTTTGGAAAAGTAATGATGACGACGACGACGACGGCGATTACAACGATGATGGTGATGGTGGTGATAATGATACTGGTAAGATGAAGGCAAAAAGGCACACAAAGAACATGGAACGAAAGCAGAAAACTAAAATGATATAGCGAGGGGAAGAGAAAGTATACAGAAAATAATATATTCATTATTATTACACCCAAGCATAAGATTACAATGACCTTTTGGATACATTTAACGCGACTCAAGAAACCCAGTAAGACAAGGTGAAGCCTAGATACCCACCATTCCCACAACAGATCACGTAGAAGGCTCGCTAAATAAGTTTCAATGTCTTATTAGCACACAGGTTGTCTTAAATGGTCTTATCAAAGTAATTCCTTAGTCGAACGAATTTTCAATGGGCAGAACTTTCGAGAAAGATATCGCGTCTTAAGCGTGCATTTTTCAAAACAGGTTCTAACTGACGTTAATAGATGGGCAACCACAGCATTTTTACTACTTATTGCATAATTGATTTTCTTTTTTCGAATTTGTTGACTGAGCAAATCGTTTTTATTCAAAATTGCGTCGAATTATTTATAGCTGCTATGTTAAGATAATTTAAAGCGAACCCAGAAAAGAAATTGCAGAAAATAAAGGTTTTTCAGTTAAGCTAGGACGAGAACATTATCCAATTAAAACCACACCTTGGACACCTACGCTATCTTTCCAAATATTAATACTGGTTCTTCTACCGTAGACAACGATATTAAATTTTGATCTTTTCACAATTTTCTCTCTAATATTTCTCGATATCAATTTGAAATTTGATCTCACGTATCAATCGAAGAATATATGTGTTCCAGATTAGAGCTTTCTCAATTTTGTAACAACTAAGAAAACTAACTGTATTCGGTCGCGACCGAACCTTTTATACCCATCATTGCTTGGTACTGATCAATAACATATAGAGTGTATCGTGTGGTCTCTGAAGCTTCTTTCTGGCTGCTGTGAACATTTCGATAGAATAATGAAATATCAGTAAACGATAATAGTGAGCAGGCGTGGCCGATTGCTTTAACTTTTGCACAGGGGCTGCACGACCAAACATTAAATTTAAAAACAAATTTCCATTGTTGAATGTGTTGTGGTGACGAACAAAAAGTCAAATTTGTTTTATTGTTGAAAGCAGAGGTGGTCCAGGGTTATGTCGTGGCCTTTGAACGATTTGGTCAACTTTAATACCAACTTGCCAGCAAGAACTTCCAATGTTTCTGGCAAATATGACGCGGATAGCTTCCTTTTTGCGACCCGGAGAATGCTTACGACAGACAGAGAAGCAGACGCACACCGAATAACAGACACATGGAAAATCTTTCTAGTTAGAGTCATTTCTTATCATTTATGAAACATCTTATAAGCATTTTCAAGTGTTACAAACACAATTATGAAATCACTATGTTTCTGAGCTTAAACGGCGGATATAAATTTTTGGGAAGATTGCTTAGCAGTAGTTGTTATTATTGAATTTATTATGGTTTCTTCTTTCTTGCGATACTATTATTAGCTTTACACAAAGGGTTATTACAAATTTAAAAAGTTTTCATTCTTCTTGTTCTTCTTTTTTTTGTTGTGTACATAGTTTATGCAAAGGAAGTTTTAATAGCTCTTCTAAGGTTAAATTCTTTTGCGTATGTACAAGTCAGTAATTTTAATTTATGCTCACATTTTATCCTCCGGTATTAAAAAGAATTTTTGTGGCTGTTTTCATATTATAAACTTTAGAATGCTTGTAAATGGTTTATAAGCTTTAAATAACAAACGAGGAGAAAAAGTGCTAGATAAAGGTGCTAAACAGAGAAATGATTACAAGCATTTTGCTAATTAAAGGAAATAAAGTTAAAATATGAAAGGTAAATGAATCAATGCGAAGGTTATGCTTGCTTGAGAAATAACATATGTCAAAAAAAAATCTTCGTTTCATATTATTTGCCCGTTTCTGTCAATTAGTCATTGTTTCCGCTCATTGTTTCCGTCAGCGCTTTTTCTAGGAATAGGCATTAATCCTACTAAATTTTTCTCTTTTTGATGCATTTAACCATCAATCTGGAACATTATCCCTTCAGGCTGACATTTAAACATGTGATATGTGAACATAGGAAATCAATATATTCGCATACTACAAAATCTGTTCATTTTGTTCATTATTAGAAATAACGTTCTTTTCTATTCGTTCTGTTCTGGGCAAAAAAAATTGACACAGTCTGGCACTTGTTAAAGAGTTATTTGCAAAAATTTTCTATAATATATTTGAAGTTCATAATGCTCAAAAACGATATAGAAAAAAAAGCCAAAGAATTCTCTTCTCTCTTGAGTTATATGCGCAGCATTTTATAAACTTTGCCTATATTTAGGGAGATTTAAAAAAAAAACAAATAAATGAATATTTGGTCATAAGCGCACACACAACCTTTGTTTCTATTGACCCTTTGTTTAACGTACATACCTCAAATAAGACTATATTCTTGAATTTGTCCGAATATACGGTTAACATTTCATAGAACATTTGTCAGCTTATTTCATTTTTCTTTTTACAATGTAATTTAATGTGCGACAGCTCACGGAAAAATAGTGGCACTTTTTCCAAGTTGCAAGCAACTGCGGTACGTTATTCTCTCAAAATGCAAGATTCTCCGAAATATAAGAGAGATAGTAAAAATAAAATAGAGTTACATAAGAGAGATAGTAAAAATAACACAGAATTACTAAATATTTCTATTTCTACCTATGTTTACAATGGACATATGTATGCCCATGCATAAGGTGTAAAAATAATTCTTCATCGATCTTTTATGAAAGCAAAGCCGCTTACTTCAAGAGAATGGCAACGATACTGTTCATCGCTAGCTGTCACTTCTCTCCTATCACAGACAGAAAACGAATTACGGGAGAGCATAACCGATTTTTTGACTTTAACTAAGAAAGGATGCGTTCTCCGAGAATCATCATAACAGTGGAAGACGTGCTCAAGCGAACAACAACGTAATTATTAAAAAAAAACGCTTTATCCTAACTTGCGATATTTTCTACTCAATTGCATCATTTGATGTGTTGCTAGGTTTCCCTAGCGATGACTTGTTTGGTTGAATTTATTCCTTTAAAATTCTAGGCACTAATTATCCTCGCAAATAGCGGCCTGGGTATTCTTTAACTTCAGTTACTCTACCCCACTGTTACTTTGTGGCATTTTTTAGCGCTCGTTCATTGAGATTGTCCCTGAAACCGAGAAATGAATCATTTATTTTGTTATAAACGTAATAAGTTGTAAGAATTCCATGCAAAAATATCGAATGGATGTACCTGTTGACGTTAACAGACCGACTTCTTAGGTGAAGAACAATATGATATGATTAGATCACAGCTGTTTATGGCAGAGCTATCACATTTATTGTGTACGTTCCATTAATCTAATAACCAGACAATCCTCTACAGACGAGGAAGACAGCGCACTCGATGTTTTATCTTTATATATAAGCGAAATGTAAAAAGTAACTGTAATCTTTAGAAACACAATGACAGGGTCTGTTCCTTCTTAAATGTTTACGATATATACACGCAGTCGTTTTCACGTCAAATTTTTCACTTCCAGGTTGCCCAATGTGGCATCCTAAGATAATTTGTAAGTACACAAAGAAAAAGTAAAACAACCTGAAATGTATAAAAATTATAAAAAATATTATAATGCTTTAAGATTAGAATGCTAAAGCATTCATGTGATTTTTCACCGCATTCATGTCCGGACATTCTCTCCATAGAATCTGATCTATTTAATGTTCCCAAGAACACTGTCGTATACAATTAAGTGGAACAACTTGTGCTGGTATATAAATCTTAGAAAAAATGGTTTCCACAGTTTGGAAGCCACAGTTTCACTTCTGGGTAACACAATGCCGTATTGTAGAAAAATCGTTAGGCTATTGCTTGTAATATATATTTCGAAGAACTACAAAATTCGTTACGCTTATGCTCCGCTAAAGCATTGCACATTAGTTTAATTTTTTTTTTTCACATTTATGAGTATTTGATATACAAGATCATTCTACCCATTCTCACTGCTATTTGGATAATATTTCGGACGATGGGAAATGTAAACTAAGTACACATAAATGACAATTAATGAAATATTTTGAAATTTTCATCAGAAAGGGACAAAAAGACAAAGAAGAACTACAGAAAGCTGCATAGCATCGTATTTCCTTCAATTCCACTGATTTGTAGCGTCGTTACCTTGCCTTTACATTATGTTCTTATAGTGGATTCCAAAACAATTTTATCTAAAGTTTTGATTTACTGTAGATTTGTTTATTTTGAAGAGTAGAAATTCGCATATATATATATATGGATATGTATATATATGTATCAGTGTCAGATAGTGAATAAATTTTCGTAATAACTGCTGTAGAAATATTCGCGGTTGGGCAATGAAAGATTAAAAGACTAGTAAGATTTTCGGAAATAGATTTTCCATTGGTGTTTTCATGTAGAACCTTCTAGTTTGCGGAGCCGTCACCAAGCGCGCTCCTGCCTTTCTGGAAGTAAATGAAAAATACTGATTTAGTATTTGCTTTTATTCAAAACTCGTCTCAATCGTCTCAACTGGTTACGATACTTTAACTAACGTTATTTGTTTCATGAAATTTCATTAAAAAAACGTCGATTATGGAATTTTCCTACCTTGAGATATGAACGGAGAGAAGTACATTTATTGCATTAATTCCTTGATTAGGCAATGATGGCTTACCAACCTGTCTATCTCCATCTACATAAATATATTCCCTATATCTTTGCATTCCTCGCCTTCAATGCGCAGACTTTGTGCTAGCATATTATTGGAAGAACAATTCATATTTGTTCAGATCGATTATTATACCCTACCTTTTATTTCATTCTGAATTGATCCATCTTTGTCTGTCTGTCCGCCCGTCTGTTGTCTGCCGATGTATTTTTGTGTTCAGCCTGATGGCTATTTTTCATATGTTTTGATATTCGGTACACGGACGTTTATGAAAAAAAATGGGGCGTTTTAAACAATGGACTTAAGTGCATGTGGGTCGGCCATGGTCGCCTATAATGTTTTTATTTGGTTTAATATCTATAAGTAGCTTCTTTTTGCAGTTATTTACAGTACTTTCAAAGTAAACTAAAGCATAGTCTTTGAAAATTGTATGACAGGTGTATAAATTTTGTTAGTTGTGGTTGTGCAATATAGGGCAGCGCGGAATGCTGCTGCCGTAAAAATTTTTGTCAGTCCAGACTATTACGTACTGTTTAGAGATTGAAAACGTTCTATAAGCCAAATACTTTTCACATTTATTACGACTTTCAGTCGTAGCTTCAAGCAAAGATCGAAACTAATTTCATGCTGCCCTTCGTGACGATCACCGTAATATAATCAGCTTGCGATATCCCTGCTAACCACTTCTAACCTTTATAACAACGCCTATGTTGGATGCAATTAATTAAATTAAGTAAGAATCACAAAAAGTTTAAACGCTCTTTTAAGCGTATAAATCACATCATTATATATCGTTAATAATATTAATAATAATAATCTATGCAATAATAATAATAATAATAATAATAATAATAATAATAATAATAATATAAATCCCTTTATATATTCAGTCATAAAAAGTTGGTCATTAAACGGATTGTATGACTACCTCAGCTTATGAATTGAAATAATAACAACAGAATTACTATGTTGTATAAGAATGTGCTAAAAGAGAAAAAAAAACCAAAACAAAAAACACGACCGAATACCGGCGATGAGGTAATTTTTTATTCATACGCTCTACTTTTTTTTATTTTTTAAATACAAAGTCAAACAAAAAACGAACGCAAATTATATCAAACACTAAAAAATCAATAGTCGTCCACGGTATGTGTGCTTGCGTGCGTATGCATGTCTCTGTGTACGTTGACCAAGTTTTTGTTCCACCAAACCAATTTTCAATATTTGTACAGTTTACATTTTTTTATTTTTCATTTCTTTCGCTCAACCAATTTCAACAATTTAACCCTTTTTTTATATTGAAACCACAAAATCGTGTGCTATCATGCATGTGTGAAAAAAGAATGCCGGTTTATAAACAGAAAAAAGTTTCATTGCAAGTCAAGCAACAATTGTAGCAATTTTTTGATATTTTTATAATGCATTTTTCGTTTTGGATGATGGGTGACAGCACCGGTTATGAAAAGGGCTAAGTAGTGTAATGGACTAAGGATGGTTTTACATATTTTAAAATTGTTATGGGTTTCATTGAACTTTGATACGAAAAAGTTTAAAACGTACTTTATGGTCAACTTTGTTTCCTGGTTTATAAAAACATACCCGACACGCTATCGTGTCGTTAAAGTAACTGCAGACACGTAATATATGGTTTGCAGGACCAATGTGTTGGTAAAAACATTAACATATTATACTGTTGTGGTCCAACGTACAAAGAAGTAAACAGCATAAATAAAATGAAAAAAACGAAAAACTGGCATAACTAAGAAGTTTTAACGCAATGCAATCTTCCTCAAAAATTAAGCTAAACTAAGTAAAAACGGGTATCTCGAAATGAATTGCTTCCATAGAATCGTTGGTTAATTATTCATTGTTGTTACGGTGCTGCAACACTTCTGTCCCCGTTACGTAAATCCTCTTGTAGCCAGCTCGCAACATTACCGTTAACATTCAATGCAAAAATGATATCGTCGCTAGAACACGTTGCGTTTACGTAACATTTTGATGATTTTGCATCTGCTATGAGCGGCTACGGTACATAATTGTAATTTTGCCATTTACAACCAAAAACACGCTTCGGCAACCACCTAGATTGTACTTAGCTCTGCTCTCTTCCCCCTGAATTTCAAAATGAAAGAACCAAGCAAGATCAAGTATTATAGTCGGGCAAGGGTAACCTTAAAAGAGGCTACACTTCTTCGCCTAATGCGATTCTTTAACTATATTCGTGATGGAATATCGCGAAAATCGTCCTTTATTGTCATATAAACACTAACATGGGGACGTTTCCCGAAAATTAGCTGTGCAGTACAAACATACCGGATGCCATTAACAAGTCAAATCACAACTTCTTACCTTTGACTGTGGGATCTTCCAGTCGAAAAGAAGTGTGACTATCAAATCAGCATAACCGCGTTTAATTCCCACTGCGGTACACCATACTTTAATTCCGATTTTCGTGTGGCCGCAACTTTGCTAAAAGGAAACTAACGTAAAGGCATAACATATCGCGCATATGCCTCCCAGGCTGCGGCATCTTTTCCTACTTTTTTTTCCCTGACCATAACTGTTTTCATACACACATACAGGGAACTCCACCTGAATGAATGGCCAAAAAAAAAACTAAATAAATATATTTGTGTGCAAATACTATTTACTCGTTTACCTTGTTAATATGGCAGCTTTTTCAAGATAGGTTGATTTAGTTCCATCCAATCCACTGCTCAATTCGTTGCTGTGGCCAAAACTCATCAAAATTTCTTAAAAACTGCAAGCTGCAATTTGAACATAAATTTCATAAAGTCGACTGATCTCAAATGGGCAATCGCACAGACAGACACACGTATTTAGAGGATAATCTAGTATAATTCTGAATCGATTGATGCAATGAAGTGTAAGTCCACGTCAAAAATCCTTCTGGGGGTTACATATATTCGCAGCAACTTAACATACCCATGCTAGGATAGCGCAGGCATGCAGAATATGGTGGGCTTAAGCTGGAAAGCGTTGTTTGCAGTCTTTCTCTGACTAATGCGATAAATGAATGAATGAAAACAACAAAAATTTAAAAATATTTTTTAAATACGGACCGGAAGCTTATCGATATTTTCATTAAAGTTACGTAATGCGTTCTAGATAAATAAGATTAGGATCTATTTTTCGAAATTTAAAAAACTGTAACCAAGTTTCCCATATTTAGGTTGGACAATGGATGTCTAAGATTGGCAGTGAAAATGATGTCCTTGCTTGGTTGTAAGGTCTTCATTGGCTATCTTTTGATGTTGATTTTTAAGAAATTCGGAAAACATTGACTTTTGTGGGTTAAGTTTGAGACATAGATTTATGATAAGTACAGGTTTATAGCAATTTGTTTAAAAAGGAAAAATTTGCATTTAATTTGAATTTGAAGATTTTTGTTCGTCTAAGCATTCTCTTATACCCTCAGTATTATAAGCATTGCAAGTTCCCTTTAAATCTCTGTATAGCAGCCTCACCGGAGTTTGTCAAAGACGGCACATTTTCTGCTGGAGAAGTGCTATGTCTGCCTATTGCTTTCACTTTTATTGTTAAGTGAAGAAAACTGACATAAATGCTCCGAAACTCCAATGCTTATATCTTAACTTTCAAATATAATAATAAATAATTATAATAAGTATAATAAATATGGTTATTATATTAAAAAATATTGCTAGCGTTCTCTCAGTATTTCTCTTTTAAAAATCCGAATTTGTTATTACACTTTAGAACAAGCGTATTCTACCTACTTCAGGCAATAGGATTCTAAGGAGGCTTACGCAACAGATAATGTGTTATTCTTCATATTGTCTTCAATCCTTCAAAGTTTGGGAAATTAGATTTCAGTTCAGAACTTGCTTTGTATGAAAAGTAGAAACAAATATGAGGAGAGTTTTATAGTTAAATGGATTTGAATTAGTTTAAGTAAACTGATCGATTCATTCAACAATTTCTCTGTTTGCCGCTAGAATTCTTTAAACATCCTGCTCATAAAAAAAAAATCAATCAACCATGAGAGACTATTGTTGTATGTGTGCGTGTATAGAAGAATATCAAGGTAATCAATTCTTGCTTAAAGGGACTAATACCATTGCGACCAGTTGTAGGGTTTGGCGGAAGCTTGTTCCAACAACGAGTGCAAATAACTACTTGGGGGTTCGTGTTGGACGCGCTGAAATGAAATCGCCTACAATGGAAGTGTGGTAAATGAAACGAAATAATTTTGTATAAATCAAGCAAAAGTCTAAAATTAAGATTATCTTCAAGAGAGAAGTTTAAGAAAGCATGCTCTCAGAAGCGGACATCGCAGTTAGAAAGCATTTGCCGCCAATACTAGCAAAACTGATTGGGATGGTAGCTGGGTAAGGTTTTTTTTAAAAAGGACTCAGCGATAATCCAGGGGGTTTTTCTGATTCATTTTCATCGTTTTGCACAGCGTAGGATGGTTTTAACCTGTCCAATATTATTCGAAGAATTTTGAATGAACTTTTTCCTCGCTTTTGTACAATTAATTAAAGAACGAATTACTATTTTATTGCTACAATAATTGTTCTGTTTTCATGGTACGAAAGCAAAGCAATTTATTTGCCGCATTTACTCATCATTGGATTAATTACTGAATTTTTAGTTCAAACGGAAACTATGCCTAACAGCGAGATGAGAACTGAAATGTTTTCATTCCAAAATGTAATAAAAATCATAGCATAACATAAAATGTCACATTTCGGCAGCAAACCCATATATTCGACAATTAAAGGCTAATAATTATAAAGGTTTCCTACGATAACTGAAAAGTTTTGTAAATCAAAGAGTAAAGTACCAATTATGAAAAAGCGAATGCAAGGCCAGCTGCGCTAGTTACAAACATATAAAAACTAAAAAGAGAGACGTCATTAATTTTTTCTGTAGTTGGAAAACTTTTATTTACATTTACAGAGCAAACGGGAAAATACTTGCGACTTTTTCAATATCCGTAATGCTTAACTTTAGAAATTTTAACGATGCGCTTAAAAAAAATCGTATTTTTCATGCACAATGAAAGTTTTCATCGTCTTTGCAGCTAAGGAGATAATGGAAGCGATACATGCATATATGTATATACACATCAATGCAACATAGCCCTTCCATTTATAATGCATAAATGTCCCAGGCCATAAACAAAAATATATATGTTAAAGGATTCCTAACGTAAACAACATTTTGATAAGCGTAAGAATGGAAATCCGTTCTAATTATATGATTCCATCTTAGTTCACTGCAAGAATTTCGGGGAAAGCGCGCTAATTCGGTCGTTCCATACGCACATTCCAAAAACAAGTTCACGGGGCACTTAAATGTTGTAGAAATAATCGAAATTAAGTACGTAAAAGCATTTTCAGAAGGAAAAAGAAAATGAATAAATAAAAAGGCGTATGTTTATAAATTTGTTCTAAAATAGAAATTAACCGGAATTTCTTTCGTTGAATTTCGTAGGATTATTCAAATTAAATACATTGGTTCTTGGTACTATTTGTTTTTAATCCAATGATCCAATTATCCTGACCGTGAAAGTGTTTACGGTATCTTCATACTCCTAAGTGTATACCGTAAGTGTAGCAAACCTTTAAGTTTTCTATTTTGCTGGTTAAGAGATCTTGTAGTGAATAACTTATTATCAAATTTTCTTTGCCTGATTTAAAACAAATAAAAGGATTTTAGTGCGATAGGCTAACTCTCGGATACCCTACAGCACTTCGATTAATACCTTTACGCGCATAACGATTTTTCAAAATAAGATGTTATAAGGAAAGTGGTCGATCCGAACCATTCGTTCACAGCGTTCGCTGCTGGGCGAAAAGAAGTCAATGTACCAAACTTCATCAAAATATCTCCAAATTGCGACCTATAGATTGAATACATGGACAGATATCAAACGGACGGACGGAGGAACGGGCATACAAGCTTAAACCGATTCAGAAAATTATGGGTCTTTCTCACTAACTTCCTACATCTTTGTACCACAGGTGATGTGGGATATAAGAATTAACCGCCCACATATGCAGCTAACGGTATCAAGAAATTAGCAGAAAAATTCCTATTTAACTGAAATTTTTCCGTTTGCATTATTGAACACGCATCCATTATTCCATCTCTGGCGCACTGTTCTACTACTGAATATTACAGTTTAGGCAATTTATTTTATGCAGTATCCGAACGATGAGATCGTATTGCTTGACTTATGTCGACCGCATTATAAACTCTTCGAAATTTATATTCTCTCTGTCAATGTAAGGTGTATAGGTGCTATGTAGACTCAATTGAATCTATTCAAAAGCAATTCCTGTTGTTTGCTCTTAGGAATTTGGGTTGGGATCCGTCTGCTTCTCTTCCCCCCTATGAAAATAGGTTGCTTCTTTTGTCCTTACCGTCTCTTGAAAAACGTAGATTTGTTCTTGGCGTTTGCTTCGCAATCAAATTAATAAACGGCGCTATTGACTCGCCGTCATTACTTGGAGAAATAAGTTTTAATGCTGTCTCTTATACACATCTAGATGTGTATAAGAGACAGGTTAACTATTATCGGTTGCCAAGCTTATGCATGTTTGCGATGGCTTAGGGGTTCATTTGCAACTAGGTTCTGTACCGGTTGTGGGTGTGGCTCTGTGCTAATTGTGTACATGCTTTTTTTCTTTTTCTTTTTTTTCTTTTTTTTCCTTTTATTTGTTTTATTGTACTTATACTAAGTTTTTTTTTTTTAATAATAATTAATTTAAGATTTACTTTAAGTGTCATTTGAACTCGACTGCTGCTTGTTTTAGTTGAGTTTCTGTATAAGTGGAATAAATAAATAAATAAATAAATAAATAAATAATACTTCGACTCGACGTTCATCTGCACGGAAAAATGGATTGCATGCTGGCGCATTCAATGCATTCGGCGCGCAGATAGATATAAGATGACATGATCGTAAGCTTTGCTGGCATTGACGGATCAACTTTGAAAATTTTGGAATTTAATGCAGATATTCGCCGCCGACACTTAGGAATGAATATTACGATCGATAGGCATTTCTTGGCGAGAGTGGGTGTTCTAAATTTTTGCTAACGATAATACAGCTTTCGTTTCCGTCAACGATGAACTTCAACCTATAACAGACGACGAAGTGAAGATGTAAAAAAAACGAACTTAAGAAAAATCATTTCAAAGCTCGCTTAGCTGTGCAACTCATCTGCAGCTAATGGCTAATCATAAGCGGGCTTAAATATATGAGTTAGAAGATATTGGCTTTTTGACGTGATTACAATTTTCAAAAGCTTGTTTGAAGTAACGAATAACTAAGACTGTGCTGTTATAACCTAATTTATGCGAATGTCTTTTCAAAGTTTGGCAGCCACCTTCGTCAAGCCCTTGACTTTTTTTTATGCTGCAAACATTATTCTGCTCGTAAATTTACGCTAAAATGCATATTGCGATAAGCAGAGCTTAGTTATAAAGTTGCAGGAACACAGACGTGCGTTTGACTTCTGCCTCTTTCCTTTAGATAAGAGATAAATATTTTTTAAATTTCTAGCAAATTCTTTGCACACTGCTTAGTGTTAAGTAAATTTAAGATGTGAATAACCTTTTATTTCTATATAATTTCAATAGAATTCTCTATTGTTCTCTCCTTTGTAGAGACAGCAGATATGTATATCTGTATATATATATATATATATATATATGTATGAGAAATAAAAGTGTTTTATTAGCACTTTGGCTTCCTCTGTAAACGAGAGACAAAATCAACACTATTGCAAATAAGTGCAATAACAAAACAAAAGTCTATTGTTATAGAGGGAAGACAAGTAAAGCCGCTTTACACACATTAACCAACCCGTCTGTCAGCCACTAGGCAGACAACTATACCGCTCAACTCTGCTTACAGTCTCAAGTGTGTATGAGAGAAACTCGCGTGAATTACTGTCAGAGCAAAAAGAACAAAAAAAGGGAAGGACAAAAAATTGCGAATAAAAGTATAAAACACGTTGTAATAACAAAAATCAATACGGAAATTGCAACCCCTCAGTTTTTGTCTTTGTCGTTTGTTGCAAAAAGGAGAAAAAAAAAAACCTGAAACGGACGAAAGCAAAATCGAGACAAAAAGTAAATGAGAACACAGTAACAAAACACAAACAAAATAACATACAAATAGACAAACAGACAGACAGACTGAGAGACAGCCAGAGCCATACAATAGAAGTGATGATGCGCAACGATGTAACTGAACGAACATTTAAACAAACTTAATACACATGATGGGTTCTATCGGTATCACATTTTGCCGGTATTCTCTGCTCTACCTTGTATGCTATCCGATGTAACAAACGCCTGTGAATCGTAATGTGTGTGGCTATGGCAATCATGAATCACTTTTAATGTCAAATACCCTATAGCAGCAAGAGTCTCGTGTTATGGAATGAAAAGATAAAAGGAAAAAAGTACAAAGTGCATTGAACATATATTCCATACAAAATTGAAACGATTTTCTCTAAAAAATATGGCCAAGTTTCCCCTCGCATAGGAAATGAAATTGTCGCTGTTGTTGCTTTTGTTTTTGTTTCTACGGTTGCTGTAACTAAATAAATGTTAACAACTATCAAAGAAATAATGGAGCAGTTTATAGTATACAAATATACGTATATAGCGTGCATATATCTATAGTGGTTGTAAAGTTGGTTTACCTGCTGGGCGCCTCCGTATAAGCTTTGATCTTTAATTTTTTACTTTATGTTAAGTACTTCATTAAAATTTTGTTGTTTGCTTTCAATACGCTTTCCTCTTTGCTATTTACAAGCTTTTTGCTTTCAAGGTAAACAAAATAAGCAAACAAAGTGTACGTTTCCAGTAAACACTTTCCAAAAATATTCGAAATCGTGCACAATTTCCTTCACAAAGTTCTAGTTCATTTGCAAATTTTTATAATTTTATTTGTTTATGTTCTCATTATTCTCATTATTATTATTATTTTTACTATTATTATTATTGTTGCTATTGTTGTTCTTTTTCCCTCTTTTCATTTTTCAATTGATTTCCCTTTGCCTCCGCGATGAGTTCACTGCCCTCTAAATGTAGGCCTAAAAGCGCTTATATTGCACATGTTCAGTTATTTGGCACGCAGCCAACTACAAAAGCTTCCACAAAAAAACAAAAGAAAATAAATAAACGAAACATACAAGAAAACTACAGCTCGTTGTGGCCGACTCTTTTGTACCCGTCATTGTTACGTAAAAAGAAACATCAAAAAAGAAAAAAAACGGGAAGAACAAAATTTCAATACTCTTTACGATTTGGTGGGTTTTTGTAGACGTGCTGTAGGCCTACCCGTAGATTATACGCAAAATTCGTGTCGTTGTATGTCGAAATATGTTGCCCGGTAGGCGTGTCTTCTAATGTTTTTGCCAAATTTGAAGCGGATGCTTTAACTTTCTCGAGCGGAAAGATTAACAGTAGACAGACAGATAGATAAACAAACGAACAGTCGGCCAGACTGATTCGCCAATTGTAATTGATCGACGTTGCACCTCCTTAAGAGGATCGTGACGTCTCCTCTTAGGTGGTGCAAACGTTTCAACAAAATGAATACACCGCCAATAGTATGGTAGTGCGTATAAAAGTATTACACTGTCATGTGTGTTATTTAAAGTTTGCGTCTGTAAAGGAAAACACATCAATGCCAGCCTTCGAACAGCGTTAAAGGAGGGGATGATAAGACTTCCCACTGATTTTACATTTCATTAAAAGGAAATAATGGTGAAATATTGTTGAGATACTTCCAACTTCTGCATTTACTGTAAGCGAAACTGAAATGCCCACCGTCGACATTTAAATTACAAGTTAGCCGACCTTAATTTATTTATATACTTTTGTGTAACTCATGAACCTTATAAGGGGTTATCTATAGTACGCTGCCGAAAAGTCAAAGAGGAGAGGAGAAAAATAGCAAAACTAGTAGCTAGATGTCTGCATTTTATTTCTAATTCCTGACTATATATTTTGGGTTTCGGAGATGTCCCTACAGTAATTGTGTCTCGTTTGTCTTGCCTACTTTACGGGAGCATTATACATAATATTTACAGCTTCAGTTTAGATCTACAGCTTATCAAGTTTTAATTTGGGGGGAAATTTTTCATCGTAAAATAATAAGCAAGTAGTGATTAAGCTCTGTCCACCTTAATTTGTCCTAGTATAGGCGACATAATTTTCCTTTTTGATGCCCGTTAGTTTTATTTTCTAAGCTAACATAATGTACACGCACTTGTTACCCCATTAGCAATAGTAATACATAACAGACATTGTAAATTTCTTACAATGTTGATTAACATTCAACTTCCCTATTACTACAACAGCAACATTTATTATAGAAAATGTACAGCGTCGTAAAAACCCAACTTTTACCGTACATTTGTAGCCTAATCTTCAAGACGAATTTTAAGATAAACTTTCAGACAGATATATCTTTGCATCCAGTCACGAAAAATTGAAACAGTCTTTGAAAATACGAGCAAATAATTAGAAGACTATCTTCACAAAAAATGGAAGCTGACATTTCACCTTTTAAGCACTTTCCGTCTGAGACAATCTGGTGAGTGTCGCCAGATATATAGGCACCAATACTATCTAGTGGCAAAAAACCGCGGAGACTTTTAATATGAGTCCTGCCACTCGTCGTTGAGCCCCTTCGAAGTCATTCATCAACACGTAAAGTTTAACTCAAGTGTTCTTTGCGGAATTTCAGAAATTAGGAATAGCCGCGATAGGTGCAAACAATTGAGGCCAGGTATATATACATACACACATATCAAGGTATGTAGACAAGTTCGAAGACTAAAAAAGATAAGAAAGTCGTCATGCGGATTTTTTTTCACTAAAACAAACTTACCGCTGGCTGGTCGTTCCCGATTGAAAGCGATCGATTCTTCCAGTTTGTGTCAAAAATACTCCACAAAATGAATGCAAAAGAGTTTATACTCAGACAACGGGGAATAATCGTTACACACATTTGCCTCAAACTTATATTTTTATGCCTTCTTATATAGAAGGGACTCTAAGAAATATTCTCGTCATCGTCTATAGCGGTAGTTCACACTTCTTACACTTCTGTAGCTTCTTTTTGAAAATGGCACTTAATTAACAAATTCTCCCAGGCATGGACTCGTCCGCGGAGTATATACGTCGATTTAAATTTGCGTGCAAAACCTTTAATTATCAGTACATTGCACGATTAGAAGAACGATAAGTTTGCGTTAACTCCAACAACGTTGCTGCGACTACAAAGGCGAAAACTAACTTAGAAAGGTGCAATAGTAGAGAAACGCAATTAGGCAGAGAAATCGAAGAAATCGAATTATCAAAGAAATTGGGGAAAGGTTGCAAACATAACCTCGAGAAGATAAAACTTCCTGCAAGAGAAACTTACGCCCCATACGTACTTGAAATTTTATTTCGGCACAAATACTTTCGTATGTAAGACAACGTTTTCCAATGGAATTGGTCACGCACTGATCCATGCAAAACCTTGAAATATCTAACATTTAATGAATATTTGATATTTATCCTAAAGCGAGTGGAGCGAGTGTTCTTTCTTGTTCAATCGAAGCTTATTGGAATAATTAAAGTCATGAGTGTATGTATAAAGTTTCAAATTCCATGTCCCTTTCCCTTTTCAGTTATGAACACCCGCAAGAATCTGGCAGAGGTATATAAATGTTATGCGTATGTATGCACATACACAAATGTATATTTATATGTGCACTACGATTTGTATATAAATAATATGTTGCTAATGCTACTATTGTAAGTGTTTACGTTTGTAGTTAACGAGGATGAATCTTTCAGTGCTTTTTATAAGAAGTGATTAGTTGAAGAAAAGCTACGAAGGGCTTGGGGGGAGTTTTCTTTCTATCCACAACCGAATGCGAGCAGACGAAATTCGCTTTGTTTTACGAATTCTGATGGCAACAGCAAGCGGATTACAATTTCTGCATAAATCGCGAGAAGGTTCATTGAACATTTAAGTATATCCGTGTGCACGTTTTTGTCTCAAATTTTTTCGTTTCCTTTTTTTTTAGAAATTATGGTTGTGTTTATGGATTTGAGGAACTCCATTTTTTCTTTTTTCAGTTAGCTCCTCAGGGCATGTGCAAACATGGCATTTGGGTACAAAAAGTAGACAAATTAATGCTTAGGTACATTCGGCTTAAAAATGAAATGAACAGGTATAATGGGTACGGTGTATAGATAAATCCAGGGCGAAAAAGCGAGAACACTGACAATATTGACAGGTTGATTGCTCTCAATGTTTTCTTACAGAAAGTTTGTGGAAATACTTATGCATACGTACGCTACAGCCAACAGCATTATGATGCTCTAAAGGTTGGAAAGTGTTCCCCATCCATGAACTTTTTAGCGTTTCGCCGTGGACGGCCTACAGTCGCTGCACAAACGATATCAATGTCGGTTCTGACTCCATAGAGGGGTCAATCTTACGAGTATGCCACTGACTGCCCGATCGCTGATATTATTTTACATATCAACTATATCTTAAGTTATATCTAATTGTTAGATTCAAAGCTGGATTCATATTGTATTCTCTCTCTGTTCTTAACGTGTGTAATTCATCTTTTGTCTATTTGTAATGGTAATATATTCTTAATATCGTTCAAAATGCTACATCGCTCTCTCTTTGAATTTTTAGTACAAATTGAACAATGAATATTATTACAATGAATTATATCTGTTGGAATCAAATCCCATAATGCCGTATCTTTTCCTTATTTTATTAGTTAATCGGAATATAATTTCGATTTTGAATTCTATTCACTCTAAATTTACGACTTTAATTCTATTCTGCAGTAAGTTAATAAATAAATAAATATTCAGTAAAAGGAAAAATCTGGAGAAACAACAACGCGAATATGTTCCTACCTCAACGTTAACCATACACGTACATATGTATGCAATCCTGGCGGATATTTACTAGATCGTTTCCTGAAAAGAACAACATTTTTCAACTCTATCAAGGATAACTGTCGAATTGATCCCAGCATTTTCTCATATTTGTTTTTCAACTTTCCATTGTATTTTTTACGATATCAAGAGCTTACACGTAAAACCAGGTAAACGTAGACAAGAAGACATGGCTAAATTGCCCCAAAATCTTACAAAGACGAGGAAGTATTTTTGGATGCAGTTACTAATGGGATAATGAATTAATTTCCAATATTATAAGGCAAAGTCGGTCAAAGGTTTAGACTCAATCGAATTTCACTGAGCGGCTTGTTTCTCGTGTGTTTGGAATTTAATATGTTTATTTCTCTTCCCACATATTAAGTTATCTTTTCGAAAATCGATTAAAAGTGTATTTCAGTTCGTTATGTTCGTTAACGTCTGTTAATTAATCTTGAATTAATCAGCACATCAGCAGCTGATGTGCATTAATAGAAAACACTTTTTTAAAGTACTGTAGGGAAAGCAATGATCTTCAACTGCTTGCAGGGGTTAACGTAGCTTTAAAAAGCACTATTTAATACGTTCGCGTCTTAATGGTTTACAAACGATACTCATAGATGAGGATTTGATGAAATGGTTCAATATCTGGCAAATTTCATTGCGCATTGCATTGTTCATCGGATGAAATGAACTCACCCAGCTTAGTGTGAAGGCTGTTGAATCAAGCGTAATGATAATTAGAAACGTATTCCTTGTTTGAAATCTAACAGATAGATTAGCAAAAGTATATGTGTGGACAAATTACGCTTTCTTTTCTTTTGTCTGGCCTCCTGAGGCACTCTTTTGCCATATTTAATTATAAGATAATTTTGCCTGCAACTTTGTTTGTGAATTTAATGCCCTTCTTTTGAAAATATGAATTTTGGAAAATAAGGGAAAATTGTTGAGGACTTTTTCTATAGTGTAGAAGAAATAAGGGTGAATTCATGTTCTGCTACTTATGCGAGGCATATGAGCGCATGTGCGCAAAACATGTGTGCAACACATCGCTAGCTGAAGTGCCACACAAGCTGACTTGCTAGCTGTCATGCAGAGATACAACTTTCGGCGAATTCCAAGTGGTGTTAAACAACAAAATAAAGTTGCACATCATTCTGCAAATGACAGGAATAATTTTATGCACGTTTCTGTTGTTCTTCAAAATTTTAATTTTTTACTTATTTATTTTTTTTGAAACGCACAGAAAACCCCTGCAGCACAAAGATGTTTATAGATTCGAAACATCTTGCACTGACGACATTTTGCTATTGCGCAATGGGTGGTCCATTGAAAGTAAAATAAACATAAATTCATTCCAAAATTGAATGCATATTTGAATATTTGATATCTATAAAGTCCGACTAAAAACAATGTCATAATAAGTTTTGCTAGGGTAATACAATACACTCTGCTCGTAGTTTACACGACAAAAGTCTAGCCCTGCTTCTCAATTTGAACAATAGTCCCCACACTTACCTTTTATTTTGCATAATCTTACGGTTTGACGCTTCACGTTAATGCCAACGAACTTTTAAAAAGCAAATGGTATGTGGCGCAGAGATTCTGAGCGGCATCATTAATCTGCTCCTTGAACAGCAAGCTAAAGCATAATCGCTATAATTCTACCCACATATGATCAGATGTATGTAGTTACATATGTATATGTATTTACACATTTTGTTTAGCTAATATTTTCTATGAACGAATGAGAAGACGAAGATTATTTATTAATAAATGAACATTAAATTTTATACCTTCGATAGGTTTATGATGATTTTTATTATGTTCTACTAATGTAGCTGTTCCTCCTCCACTTAATTTAATAGGTGAAATTAATTTGATTAATACAATTGTGGCATGATCTTGAGTTACTACATACTATATATATATATTTATATTATACTATATATACACGCATATATATATATATATATATATGTGTATAAATAACGCATCAGCCTCAATAGGTCACACAACTCCGACTAACCCTCAGTCTAACCCTCGTCGTAATATACCATAAGTTATGCCTTCCTCCCCTATAGGGGTTTATTTTTTGTGCAAATTCATTTATAGGACATGGTGCACAAAATCGATCTATGTAATCCAAACTTACTCAATTATATTTTTTCATCATAAAGGTTACACTTATTAAAGGTTACACTTTGTTGCCATGTAAGAGCTTTTCTCTCTCTCTCTCTCTCTCTCTCTCTCTAGGGTTTTATATAGAGAGTAAGTAATCATAAAGATGACCCGATTCAAATCGTGTCCAATAACGTTCGCTCTTGGAACAACATATGGCGAACTGTAGGTTCAGTACAAAAGTACATTGACTGAAAGCAAAAGAAGAGAAGCTTAAATGGGTTCAGGAAATTGGTCTGAATAGTTTGCACAATATTTATTTAATTTAATGCAGTTCTAAATGCAGTTTCTAAAAATAACCACACCTCACTCAGGAATGTGCCTTTAACGGCTAAGCAGAAAAACTTTAAAGTATAACAACCAGAAACTATAGCTGACCACGGTCTACCATTACACTCCCTACATCACCATGCACTTATTCGAAAAAGTCATCTGGACCATTTCCAACACTGTTATTTCTTGAGCCAAATCATATTAGTATAACAAATTTGATCAAAATATCTCAAAGATTTCGCACGATATAAGATAGACAGATGGACTGACGGGCAGATCAGTTTAAATTAATCCAGAAATTGAAAAGGTGGGTCACTCTCAAGTCCCTCCGAGTCTTTTCATGCACTCACACAAACTTAATGTGCGCTACTTGTACCGTATATTTGCAACATATTTTTTCGATAACCCAAACCATACAGCAAGCAGTTACGTGTGTGTGTGATATTTCGTATAGAGATTACGGCTATGACAGAATGCCATATTTTAGCTCGAAAGCCAAATGGCTAACGACCTCCATGTCGTTAAGCAAAACGCAAAATAAAGTAAAATATCGTTACAAAAGCACACGTTCGGCAAAATTAACAGACATAAAAAGATTACTTAGTCCCAGGAATACTGAAATGATGGAGAAGATAATAAAATCAAATAAATATTTTCGATGTTTTTCCCTTTGGTGGGCTAAAATCTAAAAAGGGATAAATGAATATGGGATTAGAATCACTATAGTAAGTAGTTTGGAAATGTGATATCCAGTCTGACTGTTTGGCCGATGTATAGTCAGGCAGTCGTCGTAACTATCGGAAGAAATACTTGGATAAGGAAAGCACCAAATGAACAAGGAGAGCCACAACAGAGATATAGAAGTTATAGAAATCAAGTTAGCTGTGAAGAAAGAAGAACTTGACAATTTAAATAAAGCATGACATAACCAATTCCCTAAACTTTGTTTTACACGATTTCTATTTTTTTCATTAAAATCCTTTCCAAATTTTATATTCAGCTTGTTTATTTATTTACTTTCTTCCTCTTCTTTGCATTTTTTTATTACATCACAATCGACGATAACACACATCTTCCCTTGTAAATACAACGATTGGGAAGCAAAATGCGATACGAAAGCAATCGAGCACAGCCTATTAAGCCAAGCAAGCTTTTAGGGAATAAATGTTGAAGGAATTGCGCAAAACGTATGTTAAACACATCTGTCGTACCCCGTTCGCAATGGAAGAACAAAGATTATCAGTAAAATTGACGGGTTGGAATCTGGGTTGGGCTTGAATACGAATCGCTCTGCTTGGTATACAATTTGCCTAATTTCCAAGCATCGTTCTAGGGAGAGTTGTCGTGCTCCAAAAAGATTAACTTTTCTAGGGTCACCTGAATACCAAAAGAAACTAATTGAATATCAAAAATTTTCATTTTTCAAATTAATTAAAATGAATTTTCGAGTCGGCTGTAATCCTTTTTAAGTTTAAATGAAAATATATAGGATTGAAAAAATTGCCTGAGAATGGTGAACTGCGTAAAACGATGGATTAGTGCGATTTAAAATAATTGAATTACATGCACTGGTATGCAGGTGAGCTTTTTGTTTATCCTTGGCATAGTTTATCTCAAAAGGATTGGGAAAACAAAAGTTTTAAGACAAAGTGCATCGGTTTCATTAAGTTGTCTTCTTTCAACTAATTAATGTTGCTCTCCTTCATCATCATCAACGTAAGGCGAGAGTATACTAATGTCGGTATTCTGTTGGTAACGCAGACAAGTACACCTATAAAATAGGGTTATTCTAGAGGCCTTTCTACAAAGGCTTATAATGGGTATTCCACATGGGAAGAAGGTATGATACGACCGCAGATATATCGTTCGTAGTAATTGTGAACAATTGGGACATCATACGGTGAATATTAGAATGCGGATTGACAAGGGGCACAAAAATAGTTTCTACCGGTCAACCGATATCGCGGCAGCAAAGAAAGTGATTACTGTAGCGCGGTTGCTCATTTCGAAACCCTTATGCTTTTTGTACCTATTTTTTTCTTTTTCTTCTTTTAATTTATTACATGGCGTATTCCATACAGCACGTGTCGACTATAAAGAGAAAAAATTAATGATTTATACGTCAAACTTTGTTTTACTTCACTTTGATTTCAGTTTTTAAAAAAGTTGCAACAAAAAAAAAATTATTTTCAAAAAAAGGAAACTTTTCTGTCAGTTTTTCTCATTTAATGGCTATACGTTCTTTGAGCAGACGTTGTTTTTCCTTTCTAGATTTTAAAGACACAAACAAATTTCCTATGATATCTTTTTGCGTTGGTGTATCTTTGCCCGTCAAAAGTGTCTGGGTAAGCAATATCTCTGATAGCAGAAATTCCTCCTCCTTTGCCAACTCTTTTTCTTAACGTTTCAAACTTCTTCTTTTTCTTCTTCTTCTATACTATGTTGTCGAGAGCCGCTGTTTGAGTTTTTTCTTCCTTGCTTTTTCAATTTATTTTTGCAGCATGGTTGTACTTAAAGATGATTGTCAAAGTTTTATTATAATGATAAGTGGAAATAGGAAAAAAAATTATTGAATAGAAAATTTTCTGGTGTATTTTTACTGGGTGAATAAAAACGATATTAGTTAAATGCACGGTCATGTAAAGTCTTTATGCGCTGTGCCAAAGGTTGGCTATTGAGTTCGTTGACATAACCTCACTAGTTTCGGCTGATTTTTGCGACTGCTTTAGTTTTTGCTTGACTGAAATTCAACAATTTGACGTTCATTGCTAGAGATTTTACTTAATGAACTAAATCTCTTTCTGGTCGCATTACCAGGGAAATAATGCTACAATAAGGAAGCAAACTATTTTGATTTCTCTCTGATATTTCGTGCCAAATTTAGAATAAATCATATTTCGCTATGCAACCCTTTTCCAACTGATAACGCCAACCGCAGGTATATCAGCTTTGTCTAATCTAATGGCGGAATTGATTGTTTCTATTTGCTGGTGTCGTCAATTCATTCTTACCCTTTCATAACTTTGTCGGTAACAACGAACTCTGTCGCACATGAATTCTCGTTGCCTTCGTTACCTTAACTTTGAAAATCATGGAAAGCTGGACAATTTTTGCCTTATGCTTTCGCGTTTGACAGTAAAATTTCGTTTTCAGTTACAGAAAATAATTATATTATCTTTGCTTTGCTGTCGATCCGCACAGAAATTTTAGATGAAATGGAAAGGTACAAACCATAACTTCACAATGTGATATAAGGCACAGTAAAGGAACTCTCATCTTTTTCGTCATTTAATATTGTAAAGAGAGAACAAGGAGAGAACAAAAACGATTTTTTCCCTAGTGCGTGGTTTCTGATCCTTTTGTTGGACGAAATGTTTTTCAGTTTGTTATTTTTTTTGTCTTTGCACACGTTATTAGTGAAATAATGAATCGATGGAAGGTACACATCCTTTTAATATGACAAGGGCGAAGTTAGTTCCACAGACTTAAGCCCACAAAAGCAATAACCATTATATGAATTCAATTCGGATTTATGTTGTTTTCCATGTTTAGAGATAAGTTGGTTTACACCAGTGTTAGATCAAAGGTTTTAAGGTATGCCAAGGAGGCAAGTATTTATTAGACGAATAGTTGTGAGTATGCTTGTAATATGACTTGACTGGTATCGAGTGAATGAAATGAAAACATGCACACACATGTGGACAGAAAAAGAAGTGCGAGGTGTATTTTTCAGTTCTATGCCATAAAAATTGTAAAAGGCAGCTTCTACAAAGCAACGTGGAACGTTTCAAATGTGGCGAAACAATTCAGAATTTATTCTGGAAATAGCACGTAAACTTGTTCTCGCAGTAAGAAGTTTTCTTTATTGCTATTTATTTATTTACTTATTTATTTTCAGCTGACATTTGGTTGATCCTTTAAAATAAATCTCAGTTACTTATTACGAATTAAGGCTCATAAAATAAAAAGATACGGAAAAATAAAACAAAATTCATGTATGAACGAGAGAGAGAGAGAAAAATGGAAGAAAAAGACGGAAGACAAACAAAAATAGAAAAACAAGCATGTACACATCTAGCACAGTGGCACACTCTCAACCCGGATATAGATCCGAATCAGTCAAGCATAATATGTTAGTTCTTTTTACGAACTATACGAACGGTTAGCAGTTGGTTTAAATACGACATAGGTAGAGCTCGCGTAAGGTAGAATAGATACCATTCAGATTTTTGCAAAGGCTGTTGGCTTTTATTTCGCTTTAGTAGTTTATTCTTTCAAGTTCTCAAGTTTTGTGAAAACGAGGCTCCGGGAGCGTAATGGCGAATGGCGAAGTCATTCTCCTGCCGTCAATCCTATTGAAAGCGTTTATGGAAAACTAAAGCGTCAAGCTTCCTGCAACAAGAATAAATAATTGCGGGAAAATATTCAAAAAATGTGGAATAATATCCCAGTAGGGATCTGCCGGAAATTAATGCCATCCATGGCTAGTAGAATCGCCACTAGCCTTAAAGGTGACTATAGCCGCTGCTGACTGTCTAAATTGATTTCTATAAAAATGGTTGCTTTTAAGTGCAAAATATTGTTGTTATTTCTAAGTTTCCGTGCACACATCTATTTTGCTCTCTATCTGGAATAATCTCTTATCTTTGAACTGAACTTTTATTAAATTTTCGTTTATTTTTACCGTAACTCTAAAACCATATTTGAATGCTGAACCTTTCCTACTTTATAAATGGAAGGCACATATAAAATGAATTGGGAGGAAAAAGAAACGAACACCTTCCACGAACGTGAAACAACATACGCCTATTTTTCTGTCCACAAATGCACATACTACATTTATGAACGTGCGTAAACCATATCGTACTTATATGTGTGTGAGATTAGCATGATTTCTTCTGCCTGATGCTATTCTAGGTCTGTTTGCGGTCATTTTACAGTCTGTTGTGAACAAGTTTGGCTCTAGCTTTAGCTTTAGCACCAGTGAAATATAGTTCTGCACTTTGATGGGGCGCTTTTCATCCTTATTTACAAATTCTAAAATTAATTCTCTCCAGTTATAAACAATTCCCGCTTGTTGGTTGTTAATTAATACTAGCTTCAAAGTGAACTCTGAGATTTTTTATAATATAACGTTTTCAAGTAAACTCCTCTGGTTTCAACTACTTCGGCGCAAAGGAAACATGCGAAAAATTGTTGCTTTTGTTTTCATTTCAAATTTTAGTTGAAATATGTTTCGCTCCTTAAAAACGTAGTTTTTGGAGAAATCACTTGTTTTTGTCTTGTTTGTATGACGCCTCGAATTTGACACGGGTTTGAAAACGATGCGAACTTCAATGGCAGCGTATCGTGTGGACATCAGATGATTGTAATTCAAAAGCTTTAAAAAAGCTTCTAATTTCGATTTTTTTCTAATTTTTTAGTAACTTATCATGGATAGGGTGTGGCCAATTAGCCTCTCGCCTGCACCATCAACCATAGTCTTGGGAATAATCGCTTTCCGACCCGCGTAACGTCCACCTAGGGCAATCACAATTTGTGACTTGGTCTCATAATCTTCCCCATCTTGATGAAGGGTCATATGGCTGACCAGAGACTCAGTTAAAAAGAATTACTTTTTAACTCCATGCATGGGGCGATATTAATGAAAATCTCTTCTCATATTTCTATTTAGCGTAGTGTCGTTAAGGCTTATCTTGAAGAATAAACTCACAAATATTTAACTCTTTACATAAAATCCGACAAATACGGTTTTACCCAAACGCCCTAATCTATAGTGAGGAAAACATCTAACCCTGTTATTCTTGTCAAGAAAGCAATTCGTTAAAGCCAATTTGTACACATACAATGACTCCTTATATAAATTTATATTAGAATTTTAAAGGCGCTTTCTCATGAGCGAAGCAGAGACATTGGCTCGTTAAGAAACCACTAGACGTGCAATTTTATAATGACCTAATTCTGATTAATTCAAGACTCTTAAATAACTTAAAAATATAAATATTAGCCCTCTTTTTACCAAGTACCCCGCAAAAGAAGTCGCATTTTAACCATAGTCGATGGTGATACTAGGCGATGTTTAACACAAAAGTTGTTTTTATTTTGCTATATCCACGCTGTGCACCATACACTACTCAAATGTGAGCGGGTAGATTCAATTTAAAACTTATACCTTTCAATTCCATGTGATTTCAGTACTAATCGGTTCAAAGTACTTTGGACGACCCTTTAACGCGGTTCGCTTTCAGATTATTAGATTTTGCTTAGGCAAAAATAGTGTTGTGCAATGTGGTTAACATTTCCAAAAGAAAAATAATGGAAAGGCCCACGGAGAGAGTGATGGGTCATAGACTAAAACGATCTGCTCCTTATGCTACCTTTTCTTTCGTATAATCACGTAAGTGCAGGCATTGGCGCCAAGAGTCTGGAAATTAATCAATACAATTTGATAAGTATTTAAGCCTCTATCCTAATTCACTCTACCATCCTGACATACAAGTGAAAATGTGTCAATTTGAATCATGGATACCACTGATGCCTGCAAACATTTTATGTACTAACTCGTATTAAGACTTTCATAAACTTAAGGAAACTAACCATACAAAAAGGTCGACATCGAAACTCGAGGCGCATTGATTACTTCTCGTATTGTGTTTCAATTCGAGAAAAAAGCTTTTCACATGTATGATAACTTTGCTCAAATTGTGCAAAAATTTGACTTACTTTCTCTTTAATAACTGCATACTTTTGCGTCCAAAGTCGTACGTGCCCTTTACCTGCGGTAGCTAATTAACTTATGAAAACCTAATTATTTACGTTTTCATGCGCATATATGTCGTGAGCGGTCTAACAACGTAACACACATATAAATAAAATTTGACAGTTTTTGGGTTGTTTTAATCATTAGCATATGAACTAAGCAGTTTTTGTTTTATTTGCGCATTTACAGTCTGGAAGCATGCTCATTTAGTAGTTGCATTCGTATTACAAGCGTCGTCTTTACAGGGGATTGTTTATATTGTATTACTTGTTAGTATTTGTTTTGTTTCTTAGCAAGGAATCGAAGCTAGCGTACAAACTAAAGGCGAATTAAGTTTAGCTAGTGCGTCGACTTGCAGTAGAAATGAATAAAGCCGATGCATGTGAAACGTCAAATGGTAACAAGGGGGATCGATTTTGTCAAGCGCTCTGTTAGCTAATTTGAAACGCGTATATATTAGCGGTAAATACAGATCGTCTTCCTTACCGTGCACGTATTGATCAAAAATGAAGAAGAATTTTCGATTTTCTTAAAAAGTGTGCATATGGATGTGAATGTTTTTCATATCTCTTAGTAGCAGACTTTTGTTTACTCACATTGCACTTTAAGGAATAGTAACCACAATCTTTCCACGTTTTGTTATGCCTTATAATGTCATGACATGATTTTCTGTCACTTATGAGAATCCTGGGAATAATTGAAAGATTGTCGATTTTGTTTATAGTTACAATTTTTTTTATATATCCAAAAAAGTACATATACATATAAGCTAACATAATACACAATACATAGGCGCCACACATATTCTTTGGAAACGCAATACGAAACAATCAAAAAAATATACGATCACAGCACAAAAATGGCTCAACAACACCGCGTAGAAAGATTAGCGTGAATCATCTCTTGGCTTTAGGAAATAAACAGAAGTCATGAGGACTTATGAATAGGGTGCTTGCGGTAACATAACTCTGTCGCGTTTTTGTGAAAATATATTTCATGTGCAAAACTTTAGTAGTAGTAGTAGTAGAAATCGTTGTCCACGCCTCCTTTCTGTCGGTTTTTTCAACGTTCTCGCTGACGCTACCTCTTCAGATATGAAGCACGATAATATACTCAACTTGTCGCACTTATGCAGCTGTGGCTGATAAGATGTTTCATTCGCACGAGATTTGGAATAATCGCGAATTTGCTGGAAGAATGTGCGCATTTCATATCAATCAGAATTGGAATATCAAAGCAACTTTCTGACCAAACCGCGAATTAAGCGAAACAACTTCTTTGTCATTCGCTTGCCTAATACAATTTAAAGTATGGAAATAGAAATAAATTATTGAGTACGCTCTTAAAATTCTTTTACACTGTTGAGCACGTCGCGCATACATGAAAGGGCCGTTCCAACAACCATCAAAGTTTCGCTTTAAAAATTATTTTAGAATGCGGAAAACTTTCTCTAAATTTCATTATATTTATTCACCGCATTCATGTTCTAGTGGCTTTTGGTGGCATTAAAGGTAATTCAAAACGCTTTCATTGTTGTAACAATGCAGAACAAGCACCAAAATACGCTGTGGTCCACATAAAATTATATATAGCCATCCTGTGCTGTGCATCCATTCGTGCCTGAACTTCCATTTCATTTCTCCAATTGCATAGTAGCTGCATGTAGATGCAAAGGTAACACACCAAATAAAGCAGATATGAATCTAAAAGGTATCGAAACCATTTGTGACAGACACAAAAAATGTTCTATTTCCCACGTAAAAGTGAATACGTGGTCTACCTCTCATGTGCAAGCTTCGCGTCCTTTCAAATTTTCTTCATTTCATTTGCAAGCATGTTAACTAACATAAGTAATTTCTAAATGAACAATAACACCAACGTCACGCTTATATGCAGAATAATGCAAAAATAAGTGGTTGAAAAAACCACCTTTTACAGAAAACAGAAAATGTGTTCCGCGGTCCATACACTAAATTACAATGCAGAAGCTTCCAACGAAACTAATCGATGTTGACGCAACAAAATTTGAGGACTACTATATACTGATATTGATACGACTGTTCGCTCGGAAAGTGACGATTATTTCATAGAAAAGTTTTGCAACCATGGCTGAGGATCCTGAGGATTGTGCTCTAGACAGCTTGGGTGTCATGCGGGAATCGTGCTCCACAGAAGCTTTAGAGTTAGCTACGTGCGAATTAAGCCTTTTTTTATTTAGTTTATTTAAGGTCTTACGTTTGCAATACATTTTACTACTCACAAAGCTATGACAAATTTAAACTCAAATTTAAACTTGGGATTTAAGGCTCCTGAAAGCTATCAGACATAACTTAAGCATTATTATGTAGCAACTAATTCAATATTTCAATGCAAATCATATACCACATAGCAATTACGGAGCTAAATTGAAAAGATCTTCTTAAGAGAAGAAGATGATTGTACTACAATATTTTCTGACAAGCGAGTCATTTATATGGAAATAATACTTTCGGACTCTAGCATAAGTGGAGAAAAAGAGATAGGAAACTAGACAAAGGGGAAGGAATTAATTTCAGTAATTTGTAGTGAATGTTTACAGAACCAAACTCTGAAACGTACATTCGTTTGCTGTTTGCTACTAAGAGTAAGTAACATTTACTTGTGGTGTTGTTCTGATTAAAATTTGAGCTAAGAATGAATGTGCGTGTGCACTTTACTTTTTATCTAATTATCCGTTTGTTTTGCTTCCATAATTATTAAAAAAGGCTGTTTTATCTTTATTTCTCTTTTCAGCTAATTGTTCTCGGCCCAATGTTTGTGCAGAAGAATTTACAATGATTTGGAAGAAGCATTAAAAAACGAATTCTTCACTCACTCCCTCCTCAGTCAGAATATTGCGTTAACTAAAATTTCTAACGAAAACAAGTGTTGAGTTTCGTTGAGCGACACGTGCCATCATTATGGCACATAGGCGAGCGCGTAATAAGTGCTCGAAAGACTCTAGATTGAAATACGTGGGTAGTGAAATTATGTCCGCCTTTCGTTTAAAACGTATACAAAATATTAAGCGCGCATTTACGTCATTACAGCGACAAATATCGGTCGCTTTAATAGTTGCATTTTTAATAATTAATAATCAATTCGCAAGTATTTGTTCACATGAGATCTCAACCACGACAACAACATCAACAAAATCGTCGGATATCAAAAGTCTGTCAACAGTCAGTGCTGAACACAAATTGGATGACAATGGCGTGGGTCATAGCCATAATAATAATGACTTGTCCTTAGTATTACCTCACGATACTTATCCTGGTTTTAGTGTTAAGCGTTTTAGAACTAAGCCGATGCATTTCGATTTCAACAACAAAAGCAGTTCCCATAAACATGATTTTATGTTAAGCCATACAATGAATCATCAAGGCTCATATCATATGCTGGATAGTGAATATGCGAAATATTTTACGGTATTGGATGATGGCGTTGTAATGACTACTTCCGATATTTCACCTCTAGTCAATCGCCCGGTGAATTTGGTGGTAGTAGAGGAAACGCCGAATACGACGCAAACCCATACTCTACAACTGTATGTTATGCATCGCAATGATATGTTACGATTTCCAGGTTCAATGCTGGATGCTTCAGGAGAGATAAAAGAAAATAAGCCACCTGGCACGAGAGTTCGTGGCGTGCCTTTAATGCAAGCGTTTAGTAATGGGGAATTAAAGGAGAACAAACAAGTACGTTATTCTATTATAGGTGGCAATGCAGAAGCAGCCTTTGCTTTGCAATCAAAGCAAAGGAATAAGGCTGAAGAACGTTCTTCATCGTTAATAATAGAAGACGATGACGAAAATGGTGTTTGGCTGGTGACAAATCGACCATTGGATCGTGAGCACATCGCCCACTACGACTTGTCCGTTCAAGCCTCCGATCTGGAAGATGTCGACAAAACTGTTTCAAAAATCCAAGTGGCAGTATTAGACGAAAATGATAATCGTCCCATTTTCAAAGCACACGATTATAAATTCGCTTTGGCTGGCCAGAAATCTGCAGATTTAAATAACAATTTTACTGTTAGTTGGAAACGTTTTACTATTCTCGGAAAAGTAGAAGCTAGTGATGCTGATGGTGATAAAATAGCGTATCGCCTTAAACAACCAAGCAATACGGTTATCATGGTACCACAGACTGGAGAAATCATGTTGGTTGATCAGCCTCAGGCTGCGGAACTTATGGTGGAAGTAGAAGCTCATGACTTACGTTATCCCAGTTTAGTTTGCTTACAACCCGCAAAAGTTTTACTCGAATTCTTAGCTCCCGAACCGGTGTCTTTCATTATGCAACATATCGATCATGATTCTGTAAACGATCACAGTCATCATCGTGAAAAACGACGAGTTACACGAGCGGTAAGGCCAACCAAGCGAATAGAATTCACGGAAGCCGATGGTGATACCGAAGGTAAATCGGTTTTCCAGCTGGAAAAGGAAACCGATAAAGAAACATTTAAGATACGTGATGAAAATCCCTGGGTCACAGTGGAAACTAATGGAGCAGTACGAGTTAAGAAAAAATGGGACTACGAAGAATTAGGTCCAGAGAAAACCATCGACTTTTGGGTTATCATCACCAACACGGGACATAACGGTAAGCGAAATTTTTTATAACAACTTTTAATGACTAATGATAACTACTTTAATATTTGTTTATAAGTTTTTAATAAAAATACTTCTCTAGTCATTAAGTCGTCATTATATCTTCACATTCTTTTGTGAAGAAACAAATTACTCACGAGAAAAATTTCAATTGCTAGCAATTAAATAAGAAAACAAAGCACAAGAGAACGAACATAAGTTGAACTTTGACTACTTTTAATAATACAAAGATAATTATAATAACGCTGATGCGGATGGATAGTCAGTCATTTGAATGACTGCTCGTCGACGTATTCGATATTAAAAGGAAGCAAAAGCCTACGAGTGAATCTTAGATGCCCCTCACTGTAATTAGGGAAAGAAGGCAACTTTCTGCCAAAGACGTACAGGGACTTATAAAAAGCAGACAAAAATGTTTGGACAGACCGGTTATGTCTCTTTCCAAGATCGCTAAAAGTTTCTCTTCGAATTCTCTCTTGTGACTTCTGCGACCTCAATTCGTTTAAATGACCTACGGTAAAGAGAGACTTTAAGTGAAAAGGAAGTAGATGCGCGGAAGCATCACTACAGGAACTGGCTACAATTGAACTTTTGGACAGTGTGGGAATGAAAAAATCGAGGTCCGTCGAAACATGGCGAATTATAAACTGAACAATCGATTATGTAGACTTGATCCATATTGTACTTACTATTAATATTATTATTATTATTATTTTTTTTTTTTTTGATGTAAGATATCCCTGAGAGGATGCCCCTTACTCGTGTAACTCAGTGATGGTCAGAATGAAGCGGGAAAAGAGAAATAGATAGAGGGAGTGGTTTCAGTCTGGTGGGTTGTACGTGCGCAATCGGTATTACGCCTTTACCGTCGCAGCACTCACTATACCTCCGACCACACTTGCTTTTTACACCGCTGAGATTTGAACTCGCGATCACTGACTTGATAGTCGCGATACTCAAGCATATATTTGATTAGCTGGTCACTCCATTATAGTACCCGCAGGTTTTTACCTCATGGGTGAAAATAATTTACAAATCGCCTTTAAAACAAACGCAATATTGATTTTTAGTTCTAGTTATGGTTGAAAACCATTTATAGCAATCACGAATTTGAATAACGGATTCCTCAAACTTTGAGAAGGCCCTCTCTGACTCGTTCTTCTGAAAGTTGCACAGTCATGTTTACTGCAGCTGTTACGAAGTTGTTAAGAATACTTTTTGCAATTGTCGTTATTTTAAGGTTATATTAACTTTTTAAGAAATGCGGCCGAATGTAGCCATTTTTGAAGACTTAACCTAGAAATACATGTAAAGCTTCACCTGCCATTTTGAGAGCTTCAAGAATAGGTTAAGAGGGACTAACGAAGAGCCAGCTTCTGTATATCCCTTCGTCGGTGTTGCCAGCGAGACGAAAAAACTTCCATTCTCATTTTTGCGTTAATAGGAAGAAAAAACAAACTAATTACTAAACAAATGATAATAATAATAATTGCTATAATTATAGCGAGGAAGGCAAGCTAAGAATTGAAAGCAAATGACAAATGCTGCAGCAAATGTTTTATTGTTTTCGTCAAACATAAAAAACATAAAAGTATGAAGGGAGAGATTGAGATTCAAATTAAACATTCTCTCATCCCTCGCTATTAAGCGCATGAGCTACAGTTTGGTTTATTTGTGTCTTGTAAATATGAAGGAAGCGAGATGACATGTGGGTGCTTGTAGTGCTTCGCAGTATATTAGAGAGCACGAGTGCAGTGGGGGAGAGAAAATGTGGTATTTCAATTAGTATCTCACATGGCAGATATAAATAAACATAAAAAACAAAAACAACAAAGAAAAATGAAAGCGTACACGACTTCACAACGTACTCCAAAAAAAGAATAGCACATAGTGCTTCATCAAAAACAAGCCAACAAATGAAAAGAAAAAAACACAATTCTGTTTTTAATGTCATGAACCTGTCTGTCAAAATGCTAACTGGACATGTACGCATGCATATACGTATCTCTCCTACTTCTCTTTTGTTATCGTTGTCTGGTTGCTTGGTTGGTTGTTAGCTCCCGCCACAAACCCTTGAATGCAGATAATGTTGTAACATTTGTTCGCTATGTGAACGCCGTTCATGTGCACATACATATGCGGATGCTGGTGATGTTGCAGATGATGATATAGACGAGATTATGTTTTATATTCATTATGAGGATGAGCACGTTGCTCATATCTGTCACACTCGAAATGCTGACATAACATTTGCATAACAATACAAATCCTGCAAACTGATTTTTTTGTTTTATGCAGACACATCTTCCTACACATATATTCATTTCCCCACCCAGCCAAAAGTTACTGCAAAAAACATGTTAGCTTAAGCTTGCATATTTATTTAAAGGTACATATTTGCATATGCCAAGTTAATTAGTTGATTGGTCTTCAGTATGTTTTCTCAATTTAAACATAAAATTTCTTATTTTATTGCTTTTTTAAATTATTAAAACACAATATCTATAACACTAATCTCCCAAGCCTATTACTCTCTTTGTGCGGCGCTGATCCTTCACATAAAATATTTTATTATAATTGCACGAGAGCAATTTCGGAGATCCCTGCGCAAATTCCCCAAATAAGCATTTATGCATATTTAAGCATCTGTTTGTTTATCTGTGTATAATGCGTTTGTAAGCGCTTATTTACGTTCGTGTTAATGTCTGTATACAAACGCAGCATATAGGCAAATATATCAGGATTCATTTTTAATTATGCAAAAATCAATTAACTGTAAATAAGAAAACGTAATAATTATGCGCACGAATGTTGCGCTTATACATATATTTAAATTCATTTTTAAATAAATGAAATGGTGACAAAATCTGGTAAATATCGAAAAAGAAAATGAAGACAAAACGGGTACAAATAAACTATTGTTGCCTTCAAAAGAAATTAGTTTTCAGAATAATCAACAGGGGATTGCTTGTATAAGACCTGGAAATACTCTCAAGACTTCTCAAAAACCCTGCAAAGGCTGATCGAAAGGGAACTTTGCTTTGTTATGTCGTCAGATCGTTATTTTAACACACATGGACTGCAAACAAACAATAGAAAAAGCATGGTTAGCTAAGAAAAGTTAAGCCAATGTTATTGAGCCGATTTTATTTTATACTTTTACTTTACTTAAATTTGTATAACCATTTTAAGAACTTTTTACTAAAACTAGTGAGTCATCAATATGCTGCAGTGTTACTTTTCTCGGCAAATTATTACAAGAACATGCTGAGATCGCTTAATATTCATAATAGACGGAATCGATAATCGCGATTTTTTTTTAACGTGACAACAAGAAACAAGCTATCAATAAATGGCGATCGAGAAGTAGTAATCAAAACGATTACAACAACCACTTGAAAGGTTCAGAGGCGCTATAAGTTATATTTTGTAGGGCGTCGACATTGTGGCGATGAGTATACAGCTAAAATCGCACCTACATATGCATTTTGGAAGATTATCCAATCCTGAATCGACGTATATATGTCGGCTCGTCTTTTTGTCTTTTATTCTTACGGTCGCAAAGATGAAGATGTTAGCTACAAATTTGGCAATAGCAGTGCAAGCTCTTGAGCGCAAAGCCGTATTGAAAATGGGCCAAATCGGTCAGAAAGCCACCAGTACAACTTTACCTGAGCATACCCCTGCTTTCAGATGCAAATAAATTGGCTTTTTTGTCTAGTATCCCTAATGTGCAATAGATGCAAAGATAAAACATCAACGTATCTCTACACGTGATCCTGTAGCATGTGTCCTAAAATAAAAAAGGCTTGTGAAGCTCTTTTTTCGGGTTTTTTGCATGGATAAATAAAGTGAATATAAAAGACACGACCCCAGCTGAACTCAATTTCCTTACTTTCTTTCAAGGCGGTTGCAATAGTGAGAGATGCTTGCCATAGATAAAAGACATTGTGGCCATCGATTCTTCGGCCTTTGTCTAGTCTGTAGGTGTAACACTCACGTCAGCAAAATTTGAGTGAGTGTTCGCATTTTTAGTCACCGCAGATAAATCCTACATCATGGCACTCTCTTGACATTACTCCTGTGGAATAGCTGCGACATTTTTGTAGCCAATAATTGCCATTCGATAATATTTTTCATTTGTCATGAACTCAAACAAAGGGAAACTAATAAACATTCTTAAGCTTTTATGTCAATTAGGTCTTGCTCCCGCATGCTTACCTTTCCGATATCCATGTCTTGCAAGCAATCCCAATGTCACAAAATCATATCAGAAACCTGTCGTATGTATCCTTAGTTATACTTCGTAAGCCAGGATTAAAAAAGAGACTTTATAACCTTACAAAGATTCTTACATTAGATGGAAAACTAATAAAAGCACAAATAAGCCCAGTAAGGTCCCTGTAAAAGATAAATTATAATATGTTTGAAGCGAATGTTTCACTTCCGCACTTAACTTGTATTGAAATGGGAAAACATTATAATTATTGTACGACATAATCATATCATAACAAAATACATACATACATCATATCTGATTAGAAGAGAAAGAAGAAAAGATTTCATAATAAGGATACGATGAGTGAAAAGATATTTAGTATACATTCTAAAGGTAATAACAAGGAGGAGAAAAATAAGTGTCACTTTTTTTCTTTATATATGTATATACATATATATATACGGATTATAATATTTGTGAACTTAAGCTCAAGAGTTTAATAAGCAGACTTATAACGTTCTAGACAACGTTTGCATTTCGTAACGGAAAAAAAAGAGGAAAGCATTAACAATGAATCGATTTGGGAGGCTTGATGCCAGATTAACGAAGCGAGCATACTGGACTAACTTAAGATAACTTAACTAGCAGGATTACGGAGACTGTTCACAGATGTATTATTGAGTGAATAATCGATATACAATTGAACCTGTTTTTGTGCGATAGATAGAGACCGCAGAAAAAAAACGTAGAAAGACATATAATATAATTTTTTGCAACATTTTAAAGAAACCTAATTTAATACTACGGACAAAGAGCGCATGAAAAAGCTCCTTTAGAAAAGGTGTCAAAGCGTTACGAAACAACGCAAAAGTTCCCTCCGAACAAAACAATGATTTAAATTGAACATGAAACCATTTAACACGTTGACGGTCATTTTAAAATCAGCGTAGTGGGTTCCGAAAACGCACTTCTTCTCTTTTTGGTTTATAATACTAAGAATGTAGGAATGCTATAGACGTCGTGCGCATCTACGCAATGGACGCCTACAGATGTCATTTAAGTCAATGGGTTAAAGGGACACACTTGCAAAGTTTCTCTTGGATTTTCGAATTGTTTTCCGAATTGATAACAATTACCTATGCTAGTTTAATATGGTGCAAAGCTGCATTACTCCACACATGTTATCCGTTGTCATAGAATCCGGTGTTTCCCGCCCGTTTCCATGATCTGTTAATTTATTTACAATGTCACCGTCAGTCAGAGTTTCGTCCCTATTCGTTTCCATAAAATTATTTCCATGTAATAAAATAACAATAAAAAAGTAAATCGTAAAGGACTACGTTCATTTTACCTTTTGCCGCGGGCGTGTGCTCTAAGTAAATAGGTCCATTTTCAGTACTAACCTACGGACAGAAACTCTCAATGATTCTACCAAATTTCAAGTCGATATCTTCATGTTTTTGACCAAGAGAGAGTCAACAACACACACGGCACGAACGGATATGACATTTTCACTTGAAATTGTAAGATATCACTGTGTGCGTGTCAATTCTTTTGTAATATTTGAAAATCGCATGTGATATTGTATATTAAACGCAGACCAATACCGTACTTTGCTAATGATAAAAATAATTAAGAACGAGTCTCTTGTCATGTGATGCCAAGTAGAACCCATTTTTAGCCTCGGATGTACCCATAAAATTGGAAGAGAAGGACATCCAAAAAAAATCGTTCTTTCCAAATTAACCAAATTAACTAAAAAAAGAAAAAAAAATGATTTCAACATGTAACCTACTAAAAGTATTCCTTTATAAGTTTTTGAAGTGGTTTTCGTTTGATTGTTTTTAAAGATTGTTATTAAAGAAAACACAATAATTGAGAAAATTTAACAGAAAGTTGTAAATTTTTTAAATAACGGATATATAGTGAAAATTGTGTGATAATAAATGCAATAAGGCCATGGACTGTCGTTCTAATTACAATGAATTCAACAAAGTGACATACTTCTTATCCTTGAGATGTATGTATGTGTAAACGTGTTCTTGTTAAAAGTTTATTTCAGAAATTAATGTCTCCTTCAAATATGAACTCTTCAGCTAAATTGTGTGTTTTCGTGATAAAATTGAATTCAATTTATGTAATTTTACAAAATTGTATAAAGTTTTTTAATGCTTCTGGCACAACGCTTAAGCATTCTCTGTGAAAAAATAATTACAAGTAGATTTTCGTGTGGTTAAGTTATGTAAACTTTAAAAGTTGTTATCGTATCTCGTATCTATTAAGCAAAAACTAATAAACTTGTATACGTTTATGCAACAATCTTGTACAGCAGATTATAAAACTTTGTATTTATTGACAAAAGACGATTACTTTGTTTGCGTCACTTAGAAACCCAAGTCGAACTTCCCACAACTTTGTCTATTCCGTTTTCCTCCGAAGTGTGTTTTTAATAAAATGATTAGATAGAAATTTTTAGATGACTTTCTCTTCCTACACTCTCGCAAGACGAAGTGCCAAGAATAGTCGATTAATGAGTGTTGCAGGAATCTATATCATTTTTGGGAAAATTGGAACCAAACCCAATCTCTACCTTCACAATCTCCTGGACATTAGTTATTCATGGTTCCTCTTTGCAATCCCCAATCTCTATAAGCGAGGCTCAATGTATATTAGTTAAGAATTTTTCTTGCGAACAAAAACTCTTAAACAGAATCGGTCTTAAACTGATATTTGCCAAAAATGAAGGGAAAGAATCCCTTAGAAAAGATACTTTTTCCAAAATACAAAGACCGTTATGAGGATTGAAGGTGTATTCGTTTTGGTCGCACTCTTAGTTGTAAATTATTTGCACGCATTCAGTGTAAGTTACATTCATAGCCGATAAGTTAGAAAATAAGCTATGCCATGAAATAGATAGGGTTATCACATCCAAAGTGAGTCAGCTGACTTATTTAGCTGAAAACGTCAATCGTCATTTCCTTTATTTCCGACAAAGCCGTCAACTTGAGAGAACTCAGCGGAGAGGCTAGGGGGATTAATCCGTCGGAATCATCGAAAGTGTGGGGATTTTTGGAGTTCGTCATATTAAGGATGACTTGTGGTTTATACAGACCGAAGAAGTGACTAGCGCGTTTGGGCAATTAGGTTCCACGATTCGTATGTTTGTTCGTAAGAAAATATAAAATTGATTTGATAGGAATTCTTAATACGCATTTACGCTTTGGGTTTCTTTACGTCGGCAGATAATCGCAAACAAGCCATTTTCCTTGAAAGGACGTCCGTTCGATGTTTTCGCGAGAAAACCCTATGAATGGCGTCAAAAAAGCAGGGACCAGGAGATACTGGCTTGTGTGACTTGCTTCTTCCTCTTTATTTTCATGCAAGGAGAAAGTTGGATGAAGGAACTTTGTGAAACCTTTCAAGTCCCTCTTTAAGATGTCATAGCAATTTATTATCATCATTATTACAGACTTAGCCAGAGAAGAAGACTACAGTCTTAAAGCATTAGCAGCATTTAAGGCTTTCGACTTTATTAAAAACTCCACCGCACGTGAGACTTGAACCCACGACCATTGACTTGCTAGTCGAGGCTCTTGTCTACTCAATTTCATTATCGTTATTGCTATTAATTTGTTAAAACTATTAATTATTAAAGATGTGTGAAGGTCTCATGGATTTAGTGTCGGAATTGAAGACAATTAAAAGGTATATTCCCGCTTTTACCTTTTATAGGGTCCCTTTAATTGATTATTACTTTAAGGAACACTTTACATATCCAACATAATTATATTTTTTCAATATTCGCGTGAATTTTTCATTTCAATTTTCGCGATAGAAAATATTATCGGCGAACAGACGGACATGATAAAATTCACAAGGCGATTTTTTCCGTCGGCTGGAAAACACACATACTTGTGCGGTCTATCATTTTTAGATTTTAACGAATCTTCGACAAATTAATTGCCGTATAAAGGGAGACAAAAATGTACGATAAACTCAACGGTAGTTTTTTAAACAGATTTTGTCTTAGTTTGAAATAAAAAAAAGAGAATCTAATAGATATATGAAGAGCATATGCACATTGAAGATGTTCCGTTTATCAAAATGTTTCTTTTGAGAATGAATTGTGGTGAACGATGGCTGATGCAGATGTTGCGAACACATGAATCCACTCAAACAAAACAAATCAGTAAGAGAAGCAGCGCCTGCGCCGTGCTATTAGTCACTGAATATTAAAACAAGCCGAAGACAAATAAAAGACAGAAAATGAGAGCATTCATCTAAATACCAAAGATAATAGTTTGAAATTAATATAACTAAATAGCGTGCCAGTTGAATTCGTATGAAAAACAGAATGCAGAATGTGTAAAAATAAAGCGTGCCAGTTTTGAATGTACAGAAGTAAAGCGTGCCAGTTTTGAATGTATAAAAATACAACGACTTCTAAATAATCTCTTAAGTAAAACAATTAATTTTAAAGAGAGGTTGGAGTTGCTCTTTTGTGTATTCCTTCAGGCGCACTTCTCAAAGTATGCAGAATGGATAACAACATTATTTACTCGCACAATATTGTAATTTGCACAAGAAGCGTTTTTAAAGTCATGTCATATACATTAGCTGATATAGCTTGGGAAAGGGACAAAGATTTCTTAAGCAAGCGGTTAAATGTAGACTTTACTGCGCTAACTTAATTCAAACGGATAAACTTGTTATTGTTAACCTTTTTATAAAGGAAACTTCGTTGACATATTTACACATCTATCACACCTGACAACTGCAAGACTAAAACATGTGTGCTATCACTAACCATGTATATAATGTAATAAAACTTAACATGTGTTTTTCTCGCATAAACTGCTTTGTATATGCATACGTATATACTCATGCACATTAAAATCATAGTTGATCCTTTTTTTATTTGCTTTTGTATTATTTGCATGTTTCTTTAAAATTTTCCATACCAGTTCTAGTCTCTTTGTTGCATATTCATACGCATGTCCTTCCCCAGAAAGTTAAAACGAAAAAAGCACTGACTAAATATACAACGCTTCTGGGCTTTTTAAAAGTAGCGTTAGTTAGTTACTGTTTTGTATATTTTATTTTCTTTTCGCTGCTGATATCGCAGTTATTTTACGGAGCGTCGTTCTGCTTGTTTGAATGAGCGGAGGTATGAATGTGCTGATGATATTTTGCAAAAATTAAATTCCTGCGAATAGTTTTGTTTGTAAACTAAAAGAAAGCAAGAAAAAATGTTTCTTTTTTTCAATCATTCTTTCTTTCTTTGCCTGGCATGTAACATATATATTATGCGCATATTTATATAACACTTTTTACTATTTGTTGAATTTAGAAAAAATAGAGGGAATTTTTTTCTGAATACCATCAAGTTATCAACGAATGTGTGTTCAAGTTTGAAGCATTCAAACTTGAAACAGAATGCTTTTTGAAAACTTGGAGCGCGAGACCTTCAGGTGGAAATGTGTAACATGACTTCTCAAAGACATATCTTATAAAAATTACTATTATATGCGTAAACATGGCATTATTAAATACCTCCTGCATAATGTATAAATACCATGTGTATGTGGCAATGGTTATCTAACTTTTTGTATCTATGTAAAAATAATTATTGTATTTTAGTATAATTTTTTCCCAAATGTACCTTCTTTCTGTATATAAGGCCTAAAGATTAGATAATATCTTCTTAAAGCAGCCTAAAGTCAGCCGAGGGTTAACGCTATCATTCCGTTCTATTTCATCATCCGCCTGAACGATGTTATATCGTTTAATGGATAATAAGAAGTAAAGCGCAAAATCTGCAATAAGAAGGTTATAGCAAGTCATCAGTTCCGTTTATTTCGATCTACATACAGGACGCTGGCATCGCCATAAGCCGTATTTGGCTGAACTTGCAAATTGAACTGATCGGTATTTCATTATGCGTTGAGTATTTCTAATCAATCTATTTCTAATCTATCAATGCGTTAGTACAAAATTCTGATGCTCGACTCAGACCGAAAATGCCATATAAGGTGCGTTCTAAAATAAAGAACAATTTTTTAAAATGTTATTGCATCGCTTCGAATTATTGTCGAAAGGCGTAACGATTAAACAAAATTATCGATTTTGAGATTAAGAGCGAGGTCGCAAGATAATATCGAATAATCCGACTTTATATTAAGGTTTAAACTGGAAGTTTTTATGTAAGCAATTTGGTTTTGTCTTTCGTACGATATTTCTACCCGTTGAAGTTTTCATTCAAAAAGATTATTTTTGGAAAAGTGATATAGAGCTCAATACGAAAACTTTTCAAAAAACAGCTGGAAACACTGAGTTGAAGGCCATTAAACGCTTTAGATAACCCCAAAATCATTCATATTACGGTTTTTAAAAATAAGGAGTTATATAAGATGTGGTCGAAACAGTGGTTCAATCCGAATAATTTGTAATACTTTTTGTTCCTGGGCCAAGACGCGTAAGTGTACCAAATGTCATCCAAATATCTCAAAGACAACGGCCTGTACGTTGAACGCAAGACAACAAGACAGACAGACGAGCAGACAAGCTTAAATCGATTAAGAAGAGGTGGGTCTATGTCAAATCCTTCCGGGTGCTGCATACATCCGCAGAAACTTAATATACCCTTGTACCACGAGTGGTATAGGGTATAACAAGTACGATTGCTATTGTGGAAGCTGATGGGATTTGATCACATCTTGTAGGAAACTTTTTACACAATTAGTTCAAGATTTGCAATAAGATTTCTAAACTTGTGAAAAGATCGCTCAACATCGAATTAGTCATAACTCAATGCATCGCAAACATAAAGTTCGTGTGCACCAAGCCCCATAAGAAGTCGTAAATATTAGAAAAAAATGAAGATTAGTTTACTTAGAAAGGATTCGACTACTTATATGAAAGGATATTTATGTATCTATGCATGCTTTATTCTTCTTAATATTCCCCACCATATGCAGGGTCCCTTTCTATTAGTTTTCAAAATTCGGAACAATTTTTTTTATATAAAGCATTTCCCTGCTCGAGGGTTTTTTTTTCTTTCTTTGCAAGTCATAAGTTTTTTCTTTTCTTCCACGAATAATATGCTTTTCTAAGCAATTACTGAAATGTTACTCTAAAAAGAGTTTTATGTAAATTCTATAGAGATTTTTTATAACTACGTGTTGTTGTCTTTACAAAAGCAACAACGTAACGGCACGCACTATCATCATAGTTTTGTTCTGTGTGCATGAGATGAATGAAGCAAACATTTCTGGAGGGTAGAAGTTACGCACTTGTAAATTCTTTTTCGTAAATATAATTTACATTGTTGTGAGCACATCTAAGAACAAATAGTTATAATACGCTTTAAACATATAAGGGAAACTTAGGCAAAAGAATACACTCGAGTAGTCTAAGTAAAATTACTTCAATTGCTTATTAAGTTCAAATAATAAGATTTTAAAATTCTTTCTTTCTCTACGAAAGATGTAGCAAATATATAAATATATATATATATATATATATATATATATGTGTGTGTGTGTATATTTAAACAATAATACGATTAAAACGTTCAAAAACTTAAATTTCATCTTTCGCTCACACAATCTTACTGCGCCGTCATATTTCTTCACAACTTGCATCCATCCCATTTGTTCTTCTGCTACTGTTGTTATCACATAATCAGACTGAAAATTTAGTATATATATAAAACATCAACGCATGGTAACCCAAATTATCTGAAAATAAGGTAGTCACAAGATCTCCTAAGCATCGTAATAACATTTTGAAAAAACGCGGTATTGAGTAAGCATTTGCTCTTATCTGCACCAGAATTCTGCACTAGCACCTCGAATATTGGTTTTGTATTGGTTTTATAGTTTTAATCGTTGGTACATCCTGGTTCGAAAGTTAAATTGACAATCGTCATTTAGTGTCATTTGTCCGATTGAGTGGCATACGTTTATAATTTTGTTTAAATGTGATTTCCTATGAAATTATCGTAGATAGCTTTCAAAATAAAGCTAAAGTCAAAGCATAAGGTCGACTAGACTGGCATTTCGCTAAACTTAAAATTGTCGGTAAATATTCGCATCCAATCGAATTCCCCGCGGTCGCCAAATATGTATCAGAATCCACGATCGTAAATACAAAATCTGTGTTTAAAGTCACATTGACTCTGAACTGAAATATCTACATTTTTTTATCATGGGAATATTGGAAATGTGCGGACGAAATGTTAGCTGCTGTGGTGTAAAAGCTCTTCCTTGCAATATCCCCTTCACAATATAAATAAGCCATATTTGAACTTTTCTATAGTAAGGGATTTTTCGAGCCAATCGCGAACTTACGCAACACTACTTCCACGGCACATTTCTTCGGCAACCAATTACCAATTACCAACTATTTATTGACACTAAAAAAAAGGAAATGTAGACCGTATTTTCTCACAGAACATTTTGCATACAGTTTTTTTCGATTTTTTGAGCATAAGATTGTGTATTGACACTAAACTTGGTCTCAGGCTCGGCTGAAATGTTCTTCTGTTATTATTTTATATTTCCTTTTATTTACCAATTGGGTTAAATTGTTTCTTAGATCCAAATAGTTTTATAAGCATGGAAGTAATGAACTAAGAAATCTTAAGCAGCGCTAAAACTAGCACAATCATCAATGCAATAACAATCTTATAAAAACAACAATAGCAAGCGTCGATGCATAGCGCACACAGGTGGCCAGGATTTAAGGCAGATCTTGCGGAAGTGATTATTCCTGGCTCTATCGAGAAATATTAAGTGTTTCCAGCAAGAAAAATCGTCCTGCGGTTTAGGTGAACACGGCCAATGACTATCCATTATGGACGTAGAATTTGCGCCGGCCCATACTTGACAACATTCCAACCCTCTCGTAGCAATCTTGCAACGAGAATTCTAAACGATAGAGTGAAAATTGTTATTTCATGTTTAAGAATGAAGGTTTACTAGAGAAAAGGAAACTATCTCTCAAAATTTCAACCTATGCGCAATGTAAGCTACTCATTAAATCTACGCTTGTGCTCTCTTCTTTCTACAGATTGCATTACTAATATAAATTTTTGTTAATTGTAGAGTTTTTACGAAACGTAAGCCATATTTTTGCAAAGAGAATGCATTCTATATATTTATCTCTACCATTTGTCTGGCCTTTCGTCCGCTTTAGGGATGGCTACATTAGACTAAATATTTAATTGTAAAGATTTAGTGAACTAACAAAAGGCTATTACAGTTGACAACTGACAATATTAAGAACAACAAGCGACAACAACGTTAGTTATACAGTAGGAGTACAACCTATGCGGAAAAAGGGGATATGAACACTAATAAGTATTAGCTGGAATATCTATCATTGAATATTGAAGTATTATTTGCACAACTAAGAACCTATGCATGTGTGTAGTCACGACGAGTGCGTTTTACAATTCAAGGATATATTCGTTAGTTAAAACTCCACAACGGCATGTATGTTTTAGATGAATTACTGATGAAATTCTTTTATCCTACTTGCTATGCACACATATAATCCCCTTTTTTTGTTAAATTTACCTCTAACTATCTTCTGTGGCCACCAAATTCAATTTAGAATTAGCTCACCATAGAGGGAATTGTTAAGAAATATCGAATCCACCGCCTGGGGGTCCTCCATATTTATTTTAAAATGAACATATTTTTAAATATCTAATACATATGCATGTGAAAAATGTCAGGATAATTTTCGAAATTCTGTCTTGCTTGTCTTATGAGGAGGAAATGAGGAGTAAAACGTTAAAAAAAGCTAAAAAACGAAAATTTGATCGCTTATATATATAAGTTAGTGTAAGCGTGACCGATTTTTTCAATTTTTTAACATAAAGAACAAAGTCCTCCATAAAGTAAATTCAGAAATGTTCAGACTCTCAATTTTCATGATTTGTGTATAATTTTTGCTTAGATAAACGGAGTAGCGTTCTGTTTGCGCTCTACGGTACTTTAATCAATTCGCCCGTTATTCAACAGTAACCTGCGTGCAAGTACTTGCGATCTTTGTTAGAAGTCGATATCTTAATTTTTGCGATCAGAAGACTGTCAACACCAAACAGATTGATAGAAGAATATTTGTCTTTAACTCGATCGAGTGTCTCAAGATTGTATTTGGGTGTAGGAAGCGCTATGACAAAATGAATGTACATGCCCTAATCCTCAGAGTGTAAGAAAATTATCTGCCTTCAGGGAAAATTACTTAGAAATTCTCTCATTTCTTTTCATTGGTTAACAGGTTTGCTTAAGAAGTGAAGCGAAAAGTAAGATCGATGTGTTCTGCAAGAAAACTTTTGATCCGTTTTATTTCATTTTAACTTGTTGTCTTCTAACAACAGTGGTAACATGCTGTGCATCATATTTTAGCCTACATTGTAAGGCAGCATTGCTCGCGCACTCTACTACAACATAACGTATATTGTTAAATAAAAAAAAAAAAAAAATACATTCATTAACATTTCTGTTGTCTTTGTCAAGATATGTCACCGCTTGTGGCGCTTGTTCTAATCCTCTACGCACGTTTTGTAGACTTACTGAAATAAGATTTTCAACTCCACAGAATTTTTTTACATTCTTCCAACCGCGTCAAAACATCTTCCTTGCAGTGGCAATTTCATTTCCGGAAGCAATTCGTTTCAAAAGCCACAACACCACTCAAAATGTTATGAAAGGTTTTAGGAGACATTTTTACCTACTTTTTAGATCATCCAAAAATTTTACATCTTCCAAAAGACCTCAGATAATATCTTCAAGGTTTCTTACTTCCAAATAGAAAATTGCGCCCTCCAGAAATAAAGGCAAAGAAGTCTTATAAAAATTGAGGTTGGGCGGCTGCTGTTTTTAAAAAAAATATGCAAAGAAATTTTGTAGTATTTCAAAAAGCATGCAAACTTGCCTAAACGAGGTGTGTTAATAGATTGTTTGAATGTTTGTAAATGAATTCGAAAAATCTCTTACAACTTTGTGCTCACGTAAGAGAACACTCGATGGTTAACTGTCTTCAAGCGGCAAATGCTTGAGTTTTTTTGAGATATTCGTCGTTCACCAGACTACGAGAAGCTGCCTTCTATAATTTATGTCATTCATATGCCAACAACTTGTCGTGAGTCTTGCACAACATTATTCGTACTTCTGAACAATATATTTGGTTCTGTTAGATTACATTTTTCATCTTCAAAGCCGTAGAGTAACGAAGACGTAATTTGATAGACCGGGGTTTTAAGCACACCGAGTTTACAACGCGACGCATCGAAAAAAACCTTAGCGACCTTATCTCATAAACTAAAATGAAAAATTTCGGGAAGCTTTTTTTAAATGTATTATGTTTCGCAGATCATTTGCTTTTTTAACTAAGCAATTTTAGGAAAAATACATGACAATGCATTATAACGATAACTATGTAAATAGATGACGCTGTAATAACATAAGGATCTGCAACTTTGTAATCAAAACATGCCTACTTTAACATACAACATATCCTCACGTATAAGTACATAGCATAAAAGGATTTGATTTATTTCGAAAGCGCCATTTGGCAATTTTTTCAAAAAATGCCGAAGGACGTTGAATGCTATTCAGCGCGCTCTTACCCAGGCCCATTGTATAATTAACGTCATAAAAATACAAACGTTGCTAAAAAAAACAGCAAGCCATCAATTGAAAGGTGCATTAATCGAAAGTGATATTGTTTAACGAATACGGAGACGAGTCGAGAACAGCTCAGTTCAAAGCCGCTAACGATTGTTAGAAGGCAACCTTACCATACTAAGTCAAAGGTAATCATGCCCAAAACTTGCGATTACACCTTTGGCCAATTGCTCCCACTTATCGTCGTAGTTGCATCAGTTGCTTCTGGTAGCCATCTCTAGATATACGTTTAGTGAGAGTAGAATAACTTGCAGCACATTATATACCAAGCACACTGTATATCAAGCAACCACATGACGACACTGTGGATATTCGTCTTAGCTATTGAACATTCACGTGATCTGATTGAACGTTTTTGGCACTTCGAAGATTATGTCACGTTCGCGTTTCGTCATCCGTCCCGATTCAGCAACACTTTCTTTCGGATTCACAGTAAAACGCATGACGTTTCAAAGACCTAAGATATTCATGCTTTAGCAGGCTCGTAAGGCTTACAGATACTACTCTTATATCGAAAAGTCGTAGCTATCTTTGTTGTGCCAAATGTTTATAGGAAAACTAACGCAATCTCTTCGAAAAGCGATGGATTTATTTGCACGCAGAATAGTTAGCGTAAAACTATTTTTGTAATAATAATAATATGTGGGGGCGTTAAAGCCTAAATTTAACAATTCCTATGTTCTCGCCGACCCTAGTAATATGCAAGAACTTTTAATTGCTTTTTGATTAAATTGAATTGATTAGAGTTAACAATAAAATCGATTAAAAAAGTGTTAATCTCAGCGTACATCACAGCAGGAATATCATATATAACTTAAATGACTTTGTAATCTTCATTGATAAGATCTTCCGAGCGGTGAAAATATTTCGCAAATTTAACATGCTTCTGAAATTTGCGTACTATAGAAAGTTTATTTATTTTGATGAGAGCTTCATTGTACTTTGGACTGACCTACATAAACAGTAATTGTTCTTTACATGTTATTAATGCGGCTAAGCGTAATACGCAAATAACGCTAGACACAGGGTATCCGTCCATCAACTCGCTTTAAAAAGTTACCAAAAACTGCGAAAATATGACATATACCGTAATGCGAGATGTTTGTTGTTTGTCCTCTACAAAGACCTTTAGATTTAAAGTGGAATTCTGCAGGCCCGCTGGAGGAACAGCCAGAAAACCAAATCGACAATAACCCAATACTTAACATTTTCTGCTGACGCTGTTTTACTGCTGCTGGATATGAAAATTGAAAATCAATGTGCAGAAACTCTTTACCTTCTGTTAGAAATTTTATGTTGTTTCTACTTTTATTATTTTTCTGCTTTTACTTTCATTTTCAATAAAACCTAATCAAGCATGCAAGGGTTGTTTGAAAAATTTCGGACTTAAGTAGGAAAAAATCACGACTTTGACTTTATTCACGTACTTTATCAGCCAAGTTGTCCTCTAACGTTTCGATACCTTTTTTAAAAAAGGATTTTTCAAGATACCTATAACAGGATTTGGTTGCCTCCTTTAATCCAAATCTTTCTTCTATGGCAGGTATAGCTTCGAGCATTTGGTAACTGTTTCTGATCGTCTCAAATGTTCATCGCTATCCAAGCTGATGCGGGTATAGTAGACCATGGAGCAGGGTCCCAGTAAGTAGCGTTCAATTCGTTTTTAATTTTTTCAGACATATTACCTTTCAAAGATAAATACTTAACGGCAGCGCTATACTCAATTCCCATTTCAAAAACACCCATATCGGGTCTTCCAAACGATTGTGAAACAGCAACTACGCGTTGGTAAGTACTTACCAATACGTTACCAAACACATTCCAAATGAATAAATGCTGCGGTCTTTGTATTCAGGTCGGAAACTTTTCATCCAACCAACGTATGTGAATCAAGAGTAAGAGCAGAAACTTTTACGAGCACACATTTTCACATACATACATATATATTAATAAAATTGTTTTAGTTTTCAATACAATATAAATGGGAAAAACAAGTGAACTCAAAAGACTTGAAATCAAAACAATGCTTAACCATTGTTGTTGGCGAATTAAAGGAATTTCAGATATAACTTTAACTATAGGCAGAGGAGAGAAACTACTCTGTTTTTTTACTTATAAAATTGTAGGTCAATATTATGGCTTTTTTAAACCAAAGGGAGAAATATTTTGTAGTTTTACCTTAAGTGAATCCATTAAAGCAAATATTGTTTTTAAGGCAAACTGTAGAGCTTGGAAAAGTTAAAATCACATTTGGAGGGAAATTCAATTCGAACTTATAAGAAGATGCACTTATTTTAAGTAAGACATCGTATGAGCCGCAGTAACAAAGGAGTAAGAAAGATGATTATAATAAGAAAGTTAAATACACTTTGGAACGAATTTTTGATACCCACCATTGCAACAGGTGGATAAAAGTTGGAAAACTTCTTTCTTAATCAAACGTTGAGAGCTTATTTCGTAAATTGGACCTACATTGATGATCATAAATAAGTTTTCCTGAAATATTCACACAAAGCTTACGATCAATTTCTGCTATAGTCTGTGCTCGTAAGCAGACTGCTTTTCAGTTTTTATTTCTAACTACGAATTAAAAATTTATATGTCAAGTTTTACCTTCTACCTTCTGAGATACGCCGCAATTTTTGATTTGGAAATATTAGTCGAAAACTGATTTCATTCATGAAGAAATGGACGTAAACGTTCTACGCAAAAAGGGTTCATTTTTGAATGATATATAGCCTAGCAGCTTAAGAAGTTGGCTTGTCTCTTTTTCTGCTGATTACTTCCGCAGAAGGGAAGAGTTGATGCTTCTTATGAATCCTATATTCCGAAATAATTTGTACTTTTTCCACTGCGGTACAAAGTTGCTACCCAACAGGTCGCAAGTCGCACCGTATTGACTGAATACGGTTTCATACGCTTTTTTCCGGGTTGGCAAAGCTAAAAATACTACTCCGTGGAAAATAGCATTTAAGTCATAGCATTAAGAAAGCTTAAAAGAAAGTTCGCTGAAGCATCCAAAAATCTTATCTCAAGAAGAAAACTATTTAGATCTCAAAAAATGCATTTCCATTATAGTTAACTTTTGAAATTAACTATAAAATCGGTTGGGTAAAATTTTGGTTAGAATAGTAAGTAACACTTCAAATCTTTGCTCATGATTTCTATTGCCGTTCATATCATGTACAAACCAAACTTTGTTTCTGTTTTAAGAATTATGAATGAGCGATGCTTTGTGCCAAGGGAATCCTAAACATGAGAAGCACAATTGTGTCGGGTGATGACTAGTGGAAGTACAAATATTGTGTTTGAATGCGTGGCAACCTAGGCTTAGCCTGACTTAGGAACAATGACTTTTTATGACTTTTGTTCTATATGTAACTAATTTGAAGGCAGCAAATTTTTTTGTGGGATAAGGTTAAAAGTTCTTTCTCTTCACCTTTGTCGGAATTATTATTTTAGCTTTGATATCGCAATTTTTCGAACAATAAATCTCTCCCCTTGCTGTTGGCTGTATGAGGAATGCCAATGCAACTTTTATAACAATACTAACCACTAACGTCGACAAAATGTTTATAGTAATCGGATTTACTGGGTTTAAATGGATGTAGTGGATTATAATATGCTTCCATCCCGTTAGTTGCGGGACGCCAAGAGAAACAAGCAAAGCAACTGTGCAGGTCGTTAAACGAGTAATGGCTGTAACATGCGTGAAGTCGTTTTTCAGCATAGAAATTTATCTGAAAAGTGTTACCATCCTGTCTGCATTCGCTAAGCATTTCTCTTTCTACTAAACATCTGCTTCTTATTAGACTCGATGGTTATTTGTTTTATTTTTATTTATTAATTTTTTGTTTGAATGGCAGGAAAGCGTTTAAGCATAAGTCAGTTTGGGACTTGCACCCGCTAATTCTCCCGGTCCTATTATGCATTAGCATCGGATCGGGAGAACCATCTGAATCTTTATACAACCAGTTTATTTTAAGGTCGTTGTCCTCGTTCTGCTGCGATATATTCAGTCCGCGATCATTTTGACGTCATAGGCCACATTAACGCACTTCCAAACACACAGCGATCATGCCGTAACCAGAAACTTTTTAAGGCAATTTGTTTAAGGCTTCAATTGTGCTCTCCTCGTAATTGAATCGTGAGCTTTCCAGCGAAGCGTGTTTCGTCGTGTACTTTGTGCCGCGACAGTAGTGACAATTGTGTTCAGCGTCGTGACCGAAGCAACCATAAGCACTAATAATTTTCGTAAGAAAGTAATCCAAGCTCCCATGCTGTCTTCTAACCCATTCTTCGTCATCATTTATACGCTGCCGTATCCGACACGTCCTCTCGGCATATTCGTATTCTGTGTAGCTACCGGCGGAGAGTATTTTCTTTAAGCAGGGCGTCGTTTCTTCATCAGAAAGATGATGATGACGATGATGATGATTTTTTATCTATCTGGTTGCACATGAATTACTGACACGCAGATTTAGAGAACAATATTTGAAGAGTCACGTATTAAATCTCTTTTCACTATTGTATGGTTTTCATCTTGTCCCATAATCAAGTATCGTAAATAAACGTATTGTACCAAGTATTGTTGTGGGATAGAACGGATTGCACTGAAAAGAAGGAAATCTCATTCGATTTCTTTAATGGCAAAACGAATTACATTTCTTCAAGCAATTTTTTGATAGGCTTAGAAAATGACATTTGCACCAAGACTAGAACCATTAAAATGTATGCATGTCACGCAAATCATCCTTGAATCACAATGGCATCTTTATAGCCATGTCAAGCCCTACAGCAATATGAGTTGCGATTACAACCTAACTTAACTATTTCGAAACGAGTTAGTGTCGCGTTTAGAGAATTTCGCCAAAAGCCAAATGAAACTTTCTTTCCTGCTGGTTTATAAAAGAAATTTTCGATAAAAGTTTATTCAAAAATTTTCCGATCATTCTTTTTACAAATTTCAAAATAATTTTTTACACATTCATAGGGATTTTACCACAAAATTACATAAAGGGCCAAATGAGTAGAGAAAAGAGAAACATTTAAAATTTTTACCATCTTAATCGCTGCTGCAATATTCATTAACTAGGCTTTTAATTTTTTCTTTCAATTTCCATTTAATACTGAGTATGTATGGGTAATGTCTACTACTTGTCTGTAGCCTGAAGCTATGGTTTTTGCTAATAGTGATACCGACAAATGTTGACGGTCTTTTGCTTGAACAGTAGCAACAACAGCAACAGCAGCCGCAGTAGTTGCGACAACTACTTCTACTGCTGCATACCAACACTAACTTTGAAAAAAAAAAAAAACATTTCCTGTTTATTTGCCTTTGTATGCTTGTACGTGAAACTTAACGACAAAATATGTAGTGTAGCGTGCTGGCAAAATAATTTATGAGTTACGCCATTATGGCAATTCTGTATGGGTTTCAATTTTCCTGTTGTTTTTTGTTTTCCTTTTTTTTGTTTTCTTACTCCTTTTTTGTTGTACTGGTAGTCGAGTTGTGCATATTTTCGTTGTTTGTTTTCCTTTTTTCCCTTTTTTTTTGACAGATTTTGTACGTGAAACTCTTCCCCTTTTTGTTGGGGGCTTACATCTGACATTTTCGTTTTGGCTTTTTCCCGTTGCCTTCTCCACATTTGCGCAAAATATTATGGCGACTATTCTGGCAACCGAAAAATATTTACATATAGATGTATAAACAACGCGTTTATGGCAAAATACGGCATCATTTGGTGGCTTCTTGGTCATCGTCGAAAGGAAGAGTAGGGATTTTTCTGTTTATATTTATTCATTCTTTCGTATTTGTTAAGATTTTGCGAAAGACTGTAATGTGAGCTGAATTCCAGACAATTGATTAAATTATAATGCTTTGTTAGGCAATGTGTCTGTAAACTGCGGTACATTTTTAAAGACAGTTTAAGAACAAGCATTGCATGAAAACTCTTCACTGCTTTATTCCCCTTGTCCGTCTGGTATTGTTACGAAGTTTTACCAGTTGTTTGTGACACTTGGTTTTGTGGTTTTAATATACTGTCGTTTCTACTTGCGAACTTATCCCATTTTTTCACATTGTGTGCGGTTAAAATTTTGCCTCTTTTAAGACATTTTTCACGATATTTGTTTTGTTTTATTTTTTATGGCTGACGATTTGCTGAACCTGAAATGTTAACCTTAACCGCAGCTAAGAGAGATAGGTACATATTGCAGTCTCTCAAATACTCGACTTTATAATCATTACTTAATGCTAAACTTTTTTAACTTGACATCCTTGCGAACATTGGCTATTAATTAGATTTTAATTATTAAACACCACGAAAGGTATATAAAAAATTTGAAAACAATTTTAATTTCCCTCGACCTCAAAGCAGTTATGCAGCTTTCCACCCTTCAATATGTAATGCTGGAACCCTTTAAATAATTCATTAAAAATGAAATTTTTTTGTGAATAGATTTCTCATGCAAAACAGAACAACTTGTAATAGTATGGTTGGGCAAGGCCGCTTCTTAAATATCCTACGCCACCCCGTCTAATATAACTCCGCAAACAATACTTGTCTTTACCTAGTAAAGTGATATTTTGGTGTCATTGAGAGTCTTATTATCATTTAAAGTCTTTTGTTTGTGAGGGCTCATATATGCCTCATGAATTGGTCCCATCTCCTTCAAATTAGCTATATCTAAGTAGTATGCCGAAATATTGTTTCTCACCCTTTCCCGTAAAGGTAGTTCAGAAATGGAAAATTAATTCAAAACTGGACTTTATCTGGCAAGTAGTTCTCCAAATGGTTTAATGCAATCAATTTTCAAGAGCGCTTGTGTTTGGCTCAAAACCCTGCAGTGTTTCAATTTTTATCAAAATATCTTAGAAATTGCGACGAGTGTGATAGATAGACGGTCAGAAGGGCAGATATATCTAATAAAAGGATGGTTTATACCCAGTCATTCTGGTTGTTATACACGAACGAACTTAACACAGCACTCTTGCAGATTGTGTAAGGTATAATAATTACCAATTTTTGGAAATAAATACATTTTTGCTAATCCCTAAACATGTCGCCGAGCATAATGGTCAAAAAGGCAAAAAATAGAAAAATTAGCATTAACAGCTTCTGCATTGACATTTCACCTGAATAGATGTAGGACAGAAGGGAAAATATCTTGATGCCTCTCTTACGTTTCAACTTTATATTGCGAATCCATCGATTCGAATATCCTTTCTTATCGCAATCTTTGTCTGCGAACATATGATATTTTAAAAATCCATCCGACAATGTATTTTCAAAGACGTCGGTCTTTCTCTTATATCCACCATTGAACGATGATCGCATGCCAGACTGATGCTTCCATTTGCAAAGCCGAAAATACACTTTAGAGATCGCGTAAGCTGTAAGCGAAATATACCGTGTCGATTAGCAGTGTGCCTTTTGCTCGACCATCAGTTTTCCATGGATCGTACGGTACGTTTAAGCTCGAAAGCTGAGACGTGATTTCTACGCTTTCATTTAATGGTCAAAGAACAAGTTCATAAGAGGGAACATTAATGAAAATGTAAAATTTGCAACAGATATTTTGTGCGTAAGTATTTGTATAAACATCTACGACGACTTAGTTGAAACGTCAGCGAAAAATGGAAATGAAGAATGTGTACGCCTCCAATGCATGCAAAACTGTAACCACCATTTCATAAACAGACATTGTTGATCCAAAATCAGACATAACTATTTCTCAAAGCCTTTTCATACCGACCGATCAGCTGATAACCACATGTTTTCACTAAGCAAAATGATTTAGAATTTCTGAAGTTATTTCGTTCGTTGCAGTAGAAAACATAGAAAATCATTGTAAAACAATCTTTAAAGCAATCAAAATTCTTATCGAAGATATAAACAGGCTTATCGACTTAGCTTCCAAAACCATGCATTCGTAAATAGGTAGCAGTATTTCAATATTGGCTACAGAAGTATAGATGATTCGTCCTTCCGTTGTGCAATCGTCGTACAATCGCTACTAGGGAAGAAGTGAATAGTTTTATTACTTCATATCGTCATTGAATGAACAGCTAGCTAGCTGTCCGCGCAATATAGTTAGTGTAGCCGCTTTTTGAATTTCACTAATTGTCTAAGTGAACGAAGCAAGCATTTGTCTCTTACTAAAATAATGTGTATTCTCTCAAGGAACGTTCTTACAATTATCCGGCTATACTGTAATACAGACCATATTCACTAGACTTACCGTCTTCTAACTTTAAGGTCCTTCTCAAAGCTTCAAAACCTTCTGGAGCGTAGACTCAAATGGCCAAAATGCTCTATGGTGAGTTTGAACATGACACAAGAATCTGAAATGAACAAGTCGCTCGAGGATGGGTTGCTGCCATTTTACATACACTTGCATGATCTATGTTCATGGATGAGACTTTTGACATTAGATGACCTTTTATTCTCTCGGTTGACGTTTGTGGTGTAAGTCTAGAGGTGAACACGGCTTTCTTGGAACGTACCGCGGTTAGATCTCGAAGCCGGTTGTACCAATTTTGATGTACATTTCGATATGAACGTATATGTAGATGCCGCTGTGGACGTAGAAGGTCCTACCTCATCAATACCAGCGGTATTTGTCGAAGGTTTATACTAAGCCTGGACATGAGCGCGCTCGCTGTTCCGTACGGCAGGCCTCCCGTCTCCACTCAATGGGAATCTGTAGCAGGAAATGAAATCACTATCTCCTAGCTAAGGTTACGGTTTCCACAGGTAAAACTGCAACCGTCCCATCAGATGATGAGCGAGTGATTACACTGGGACGCGAAACCGGAAGAGTGGCAAAAATCGAAACCGACATTAGACAAGCTGAACACTTGTAGGGTTTAACAAGCAGCATTCTTAGTGGCATTCTTCTTACCATGAGCACCAATGGTTTTATCACCAGACAGTTTACTAGGTGGATCAAGAGTAAAAGTCTTGTGACGGCTCTTCTTTTCCGGGTATACTCAGGGTTACCCAGGAAGTCTTTTTCCAAGAATATTTATGTAGAAAAAACTCTTGGACCTTCGGATTTTTGTTCTTATGTATTTATTATTTACGAGGAAGTTACAGTTAGATAGGCGATTTTTAATGGGAGGGGGAGAAAACCAGCGTGGTGATTCGCGACCCGACTCTTGTTTGAAACTTTCTACGTTTTCGCTCGTTTCGAGAGATTTTCCACGTTTTATCCGTATCGCGAGATTCTGCAAAAAAAGAATACGCCACAGGTGTTATAGCAGCCAAACTCGGCCTATAGGGCCACTCGTCCATTCCTAACCCTTTCACGTCGCTGAAGAGAGTGCCCCTCTGCCATCCAGAGATGACGAGCAGGAAGCTGAGCCAGCCATCCCCTATCCCCCATCCCCTAAGTCCAACAAAAATATCCCTGTCGGTAACGTCAACTAGTTATGTTGTCTGTGATTACTTACCTCTGACTGCTATAACACGACTGAAAGGATGAGCGTATTGCGACGCGCTCTTTTATAGTCGCGATCACCATCACTGTCCCGTTACAAAGATGTTTTGACTCTACCTGCGTTACAACTTCAACACTCACTTGTATGTGTGTTATAACGATATTCTTACACATCTCTTATTATGGATGCTATCTTAGGTATGATCGAACATGTGTACATGGCCGCTTTGCCTGCATCTATGTTATAATCTCAGCTCTTACTTGTATATGTATTATAATGCTACTCTTACATATATGTTATTATTAAGGCTACCTTAAGTACCAACTCGTATAATCGAACATGTACACATGTTCTTATGTCTGTCTTGTTGTTATTGCCGATCAAAGTACCAAGTCGTATAATTTTATAAACCGCAAACCGATATGTACCATATCGACATGCATAATCTTAAAACCTCTTTTTATCGCAATGTTTACTTGTACACATATTCTTGTGTCTGTCTTATTGTTATTGCTTATCTAGGCACCAAATCGTATGATTTTGTAAACAGCAGAACCATTGGGTATATGAATCAATTATTTCGATATTGACCCTCTCAAACCTAAGAACCAAAGCCTGCTGACAAGTATAGGAAATGCTACGGCATACTTATTTATTATTAAGCTGTTCATATTGTCATAATTGGTAAGGGAGCAAAACGCTTCCTTACCGTCTATTTGCTGTTGTCGTTATATAAAACAAAGAATGTAATGGGAAAGTTTCACTTATTACTCGGGATAAACCCGAAACTCTCTTCTGCTTCAAGTAGAGAAAGAAATGTCTCCTTATTTATTTAGTCACTTCAATCAACCATCTATGGAGCCAAAATACTTGCAGGGAATATACATTCGTAATGAGCATATTTTTCTTAACCAATTAAGTGTGTCCGTGATACACAGAGTATGTGTAATATGATACTATGTTGTAATGAATTAATTTGACAAAATGGCATACGCACATTGTAAAATACATTATCACGACAAATGCACATTAACACGTGTACAACTTTATTAGAAAATCCGAAAAGGACCGTTGAACGCATCATGACGTATAGATTTGTCAAAACACAAAATTTTGATCTTTTTGTCATGACGTGTATACTCGTCACACCCAAGTAATTGCTTAATTGCAGGTTACTTTTAAATTTGCCAGCTGAATTTGGTTAAAACGGACTTAGTGGCTTATATATATGGACTATTCTTATGCAATAATTTATTATATATTTTTTCTGTTTCTTGCGATATTATGCCCCGATAAGCGAAGGACCTCACTAATTTATAGAAATTGCAGCAGTAAAAATTTTCCTTTCGTCATAAACCATAGCCCATCGGCAGGAGGGTCGAGAGCGTTAGCTCTTCAATCAATACTTCAGGGGAAGACATTTATTAAATGCGGCAAAAATAAATTCATTTCTACACACATAGTGTATAATAACGTTGAGATGTTATCAGAGAGTAAATGTGGAATACCGCTGAGTTGAATATAATCGGATAGTGCGTAACAATGAATCGATGATTTTATGATGCATATGTAATTATTTTGATCAATTAAAACTATTATAACAACTAAAAGTTAAATTCACAGTTCAGCGACACGAATCCAAATAAATTAATTACCACTCACGACAAAGAAAATAAAAGTCAATTATGTAATAATATGTTAATTATTTATTAATTGTGCATTATGCACTCATATTTATTGTTGATTTTTATTTAAGTCATTGTTTATGTAATATTGTTCATATGTATAACCGATTGAATGAATATAAAGCCAAAAATTAAAAAAATGAACAGTACTTTGCAACATATATGAATTTCGAGATGAGTACATCCTTCAAATGCACAATTATATAAAATAAATAACTATTTTATATGTACAAGCATGGAAGGACATGACAAGTGAACGCATTTAAATCAAAGAACTTGACAACGATTAACATAAACAAGCGGAATTTTATAATATTCGAAAGTTAAAAGAAAATGACGTCAGACTTACGTGTCCTAATTAATGGCCACAAAAACATTTATAATATTTTTCATAATATTTTCAAAAAGTTCTTTATTTATAGGTAAAAGCTTAAACTTCACGTATTCTTCATAGCGGCACTCATTATGTAAATGGAAGATGAAGTTTATCCAAACCCGAAAGATCAATCCAAAATGTTGCTTTTGGGCAGGATACTTCCCACATACATTGTATACTTTTTCAGGTTTTTTTTTTCTACAAAGCCTGTAAAAACCGTATCCGTAAACTGTTGTACAGTTTAAGTATTTCACAAAGTGCGAGTATTTTCAAAATTAAATTATAATCCAGTTAGGAAACGCTCATAAAATTGTTGCAATGCCTGCAAAAAAAAATTTATTATGGATAAGGGACCATTGCAAATGTGTACTTGCGAACTAGTCAAGTTAATTAACCTTTCCTTAAAGACTGTAACGCCACCTATTCAAGATATGCTCGAACAACAATAGCAGGGTTCGAAGAATGAATCAAGAATCAACAATTTTCATCGTTATGAAGCGACTTGACTGACTACTTGGCAGCTTCTTTTACCACTATGGCTTTTATTACCATCATGTGGAAACGTCTATTAGCTCTCCCTCCATTGGGGAACCCTATCTGTACATTAGGTATCAGCTATCCAGTTAAGCTAATAAGCGCCGGGCTTGTTAAACAAAAATAACTTTCCGTTCATAAGACATAATCAAACTGAATCGTTTAACCCACATTTCTATGTAAAAATTTGAAGAGCGTTTACAATTCAATGTCCGCATCGGATTCAATGCTAATCAGAATCAATAAAACCCTGCATAGTGTTTTACCTTAGCATCTTAATAAACTAATTTAGTCGTGCAATGAAGTTAACTAATATATGCCAAGCTTTGTCACTCGAACCGTGTATGCTCAAGATCTCTAAATTTTAGGATAATGATAGGATGTAAACACACCTCTGCTTGTGTCTATTGTTTTCTCTTTCTTAGTAACCTTCTATTAAACAGTTTAAAATGGATCGCAATTATCAAGCCTTTTCCATATGTCGTCCTAAGAAGTCCAGTAAATCACTTATCCGTAATTACGTGCCTAATTTAGCTGAACTGAAGATTGAAAGAAATAAGCAAGCATAAAGACAACACAAAGATGCGGCAAACGTAGCCCGAATATTGTCATCATTTGCGTAATAAATTCCTTTACGCAATGAAACCTCTTGTCTTCACATAGTAATTTGGAAAACAGGCGGGAATGTGAGGAAACAAATTGGTCGGTTTGACTTTTAATTTGATGGGTCGTTGCAAGCATATGTGGCCTTATGTTTTTTGTTCTATAATACACGAAAAAATCAAACCAAACTTTGTGCTGCCCACAAGCATTCTATCATAAAGCCTTTCTTATGGTATAAACTTCCGATCACCCCGATAAACGGTACTTATTTTCTTCTTCTTATCTATCAAGAATTCCACATTAAAAGACTCGCAATAGTCGATCTTATTATTCCATTAGAGATAAAAGTTGGGTGAATTAATTCGCTACGTAGTAGCGTAGTAGTAGTAGTTTGGCTGTGTAGGTTTCGTGCACGTGTCCTCCGTTTGAATTGAATTTTGCTGCTTAAATGTTGTGCAGATATGTGTGGAAAACATTTTTTTTGTGAACTCGATAAAATTGTAAGTAACGGACGATACTGTATTCCCAACGAAATTTCACAAGTTGTGCGGAAAAAGAAGAAGAAAGTTAATAATAATACAGTTGGCAATGATTTTCTGAAAGCAATACTTCTGTCTGTCTCCACTCATCCAGGATTGAATTACATTTAAAGATAAAAACAAATTATAAAGCATTCGTTTTCTCGTTTAAACTCGGTCTGCTCTTTAACGACTTCATTAATTGCATAAACATTAAAATAACTCTTCGTTTTTTTCGTAATTATTCAGTTAAAATTTGTAATGATCATTATTAAGTTATAATAAATTCACGGAATGTTATTTACGCATAAAAATACACTTTTATGTAATTAAGAGTCGTGGGGATTACTTCATTAATATTCTGCAACAAAGTGTTGTTAACAATTTTCAAACAAAGTTCATTAAAATGGAAAAGAGAGACATGTTGTTAATAGAATATCTGTTGTTAAAACAGAGTTTTCGAAAGTGATGAGCAAATTTGTGTTAATATTATTTGAAATTCACTTCTCCCTCCCTGACTTAATTAATACTTTTTTCGCGGAGGTTACCATGTGCAACGCACTGGGTTTTGAAAAACTCTAGTTCATCTAGTGCACAAAACTTTAGTGTACTGTGATGAACGGGGGAGGTGTGTGTGTGCGTGTTTGTGTGTTTTGCCGAAATAACTAAATCAACAATCTGAGATTTATGATTTTTTTTTATAACATTTCCGAACAAAATTCGGCCTCAGCTTAGAAAAATAGATTTTTTTTTTTTTGTAATAGAACTAAGGAAAAAAAAAAATATTATAAATTTTATCTGTAAACTTCCGTTCCGCGAGTAAGCAGTGAGAGAATTTATAGCCATGAACGACGGTTATGTTGAAGGGATGGTTAGCTCTTTTGGAAATTTTTATGTAGCAAAAAAGGAAAGAAATTGCGTTCGGTTTGTGAAGAATCTGCGACACCCTCTACGTGCTTGCGCACAAGTTATCCAATGAGTGGTTGCAAGACAGATTAAAGATCTATTCAACCTTACACTTCGCACATCTTATTTAGCCACTTTTCTAATTCACTAGAGATGTCTTATTAACGAAAATTAAAGGCACAACTTAAAGTCTTAACTATTGTTTAACAAAAGAGGGAAATTTCCAGTTTTACAACTTTGGATGCGCTCAAAGACCAAATTTAGCTTGTTATTGGGTCCAAGCTGAAAAGGCTGTAAGGAAAAATTTGTGTCTAGGCTTGTTTTTTAGGAAAAATGCTGAGATGACAACCACGTTCATAAGAGACGGACAGCAGGCGAACAAAAAGAAAACTCGATTCCGCTACTACTGCTGTTCAAGAATTCATAACACTGTAATGTGAATTTCTATGCCCGCTAAGCAGAAAAAGTAAGAACGATTGTACTCGCTTGCATTCACCTCTTATGAGAATACATAAAAATTCGAATATTACTTGTTACATTCGGACGACCGTATTCTAAGGTCATGGCTTCTTGTACCACACTGTCGAAGAGCTTCAGTAAATATTTATTCTACAGCTCAGCGTGACATCAGTTTCTCGCTAATTAATGCTACTTACACCTGACACAACTTCTGTATTATTTCAAATTGCTGTAAGCGTGATGGGTCGAGCGATTAAGAATGGACGTGCGTGGTTCAACGTGTTCATAATAATGAGGAGAACATAAAAGACCTTAAGACAGAACGGCAAGACAGAGAAGTATGTATTTTTTATACACTTTACCTTTTTTACAATATTGCTTTACATCTTATTGTTTTTACAAGTCTACAAATCTTCTAAAAACTCTACAAATTGTCGATCCTTCATTAATATATACAACAAGGAAAAGCGTTATATTGTCGAGGCGCATCTTGGAAATTCCCAATTACTAGGCTTTGCGACCAACACATAAGACCCATAGTAAATGGAGTTGACATTTTAAAAGCATTTAAGGCCATACATAATTTTATTTAAGTTTTGGAATTTTGTTTTTTGTAAGTGTCCTAACTGATATTTAAATTTTTGCAATATGTTTTGTATTGCTGTGGAAGAGCGTTTGTGAATCTTTTTCAAAGAAGTGATTGAAAAATTACTAAGAAAGTGGTATTGGGTGGGGGCCGAATCTCGCACATCCATCTGCCATCTTTATTTTTGGATTAATCCACTTTTGTGGCAGATAATATATCTTCATCTGAAGAACGTACAAAATGGTTTTAAACTTGAAATAATTTTAAACTGGTCTTGCCTTATGATAAATAAAATGTAATCACTTGTAACTTTGTGTAGGCACACTTGGTGCGTAAAAAGTAGAGTGTTTCGTAAAGTAAATAAAAGTATCAGTCTAACTTTCATAATTTTTGACGAGCGAAACGAGCGAAAACCCACAAATTTTTGTTAAGAAAAATGGAGTTGCGTTCAGCTTACAGTCAACTGCGGGCTTGAACTCTGACTAGCTTCGCCCATTTTGTTTCAGAATCTGCAAAAACTGCCCATGTTTCTGCCACATGTGAAGTCGATAACTTCATTTTTGCGACCAGGAGAGTGCCAACCAGGCACACACAATATATATACTTTATAGAGTCTATGAAAGAAAAGCAATATAAGTATACACCTATCCTTGAGTGGCGGGAAGTTCTGTTTTGTATTTAAAGAAAATTATTTGAAAAGCGTCATGGCATTGGCAAATTTTACTTTATCGAGGAAATCGTTCGATTCACAGCTAAAAGCTGATAGCAACATTGCGAAATCTAATGGTATGATTCTGGACGGCCTGTGCGAATTTGGTCGGGGACCGAATGATGTCCATAATAAAATTGGTTTTGCTAGCATTATCCAACGCTAAATGGTGGGCTTCTGGGAGGTAGCTGTCTGGTGGGCTGGGAGGTAACCTGAGTAATGCATCTTTGGTTCGATCACCCATGTCAAACATCGTGGAAACTCGTCGCACCACAATTTTCCCTGAGACACAATTTTCAAGTGACTGTAAACAACGTATACCACGTTTCAATGAGAAAATGTTCTGACGATGGATATGTGGAACCTTTAAACGGGACATGACAATGCTTAGTGTTTGTTGGCAACCCTCAGAATATGAATGGTGGCCGTGTGAAAAAGCTCTTGTCTTACCTCCAATCTAAGACGACTACTCAAAGTTTCGTAATCTCTAATTGTTTTTGGCGCTTACCCAGTTCACTTCTCAACCAACGAATTCAAAGTAATTGCAAAATTTACGCGTTGGTTTGACAAATCAGCTTTTTCTAGCATTAGGACAGTTAGTGGTACCATAGTTATTGTTTGTATAATCTTTGGTATTTTACAGAGTTCTTAAGGCGACAGAGACTCACAAAAACTCACGAGATAATGTGATCCCTTAAGTTACTAAGCACATGTGTTATTATTCTTATTATATTATTATTATTATTATTATTATTATTACATAACTTTAGCCAGAGAATAAATTCTAAGACTAAATTCTGAAAGCACTAGCATATAAGGCTTTCGGCTTTATTTTTTTTTTTTTTTTTATTAATATTATTATTATTATTATTATTATTATTATTATTATTATTATTATTATTATTATTATTATTATCATTATTAAGAACTCTACCGCAAAGAAAATTTTTTCATCTCTCATTCAGGGCAGGTGGAAGGAATGTCTAGCATATGAACACATGTAGATATAAGTATTTTCATGAGAATCATAATTATTGAGAACGTTCTTATAGAGAGCCTAACGAAAGGATTTCCAAATCGCTTCAAACTCAAGGGTATATTCATACTCAAATAGCTTCAAAAACGTACAATGTTGAATAAAAGAAGGTGAGGAGGGAAAGGCTAAGCTAAACTAACAAAACTTATTCAAAGGTATCGAAAGAGATGGAAAGAGGTATGGGTTCGATTCATAAAACCCATAAGCAGCCAGAGCAATGGTCGATGTAGGGCCTAAGAATGCCCTACGGCGTGGCACAGACATATGTTCAAATTAAGTTCAGCCTGCGGTCAAGGTGAAAAATATATACCTGCATATACGAATCCTTCACTTGCGAAATCAGTTAGTTGCACGTTCTCAGTTTCTTTCAATTTCAATGTCAAGGTCCTCGAATGACTCCTGACTTTAGTAACCCAAAGCAAATTGTGTTAATAACATTTAATGGCATTTGTTTTAGCCACTGAATAATAAATAACTTATAACCGAACCTAATTCCCACTTTAATATAAGTCGCAAAATTTTATGTAGACTTTTTATCAAAGCAGTTAAAAGTTTAATACATATGCAAGTCGTTTCTTGTCGCTACGACACGTACGGAGTAAAAAAATGTAGGCACAAAATTTTAACATATTTCTCTACTTATGGTTTGTTTAGTAAATCGTTTTGGCAATAGAAGCATTCACAAAATTCAGACTTAAAACACGAGAGAGCAATAGTGGAAAATGAAATTAGGATGGGACGGCAGTCAAATCTATATTCATAGACAGATGCATGGAGCATGGGGGAGCATGTTGGTTTTGGATCGACAAAGAATAAGACATTTATTTTCTGCTTTTTCGCTTGCTTAACGCATGTTTCTCGGTGTCTCACACTCATTCCTTTCACGTAAAACAGAGGAAAACCGTCAAAAGATTTTTTTAACTCTTTTTCTAAATGCACAAGATTGTTCAACTTTAGCTGTAAAACAAGAAGTAGGTGGAAGGCAGGAAGGAGCTGGAGTAGCGGTTGCCTTGAATCCGCATACATACACCGCGAAATTGGGCACAGAATCACTATTATGGGGCCACTTCTTATCTCTTTCCCCACTTCTCTCTAACAATGGCCGTTTTTTACATGTAAACGACATTGTCTGAGTAATTAGTCATTTAAGAAAAAGCGAAAAAATTGAAATGTGATAAATGAGTTAAAATAACAAACGCAATTAAAGAATATCAAGAAATTTAATGATTTAAAATTTAACAGATTTAAATGAATCATTAGGAAGGAAAGCGAAGGCTCCAAAAATATTAATGGCTTCTTTTTCTAGTGAGAAAAAATCAGCTCTTGATTATGAATTCATTCCGACAATCATGATCGCAGTAAATATTTGCATAAAAAACAAAAAAAAAAAGAATGCAAAACCAAGGTACTGCAAGAACAAATCGTTAGCCATAGTAACTAAAACCATGCTATCCAAACAATAATCACATGAAAAAGAACTTACCACGCGAATTTCTGTCTAATAAACCAACAACGACAACAAACGGCTATAATCAACGAACTAACCAACCAAGCAGCAAAAATAATGCCCGTATAACAACCACTAGCATCACCGCGTTATTTATGAAGTTTTCATGTTTATTTTAATTTTAATAATACAAACGCGCGTATAACATATTTACCGTTAAAATGACGAGAACACAAAAACAAAAAAGAAAACATAAGCGAATAGTAGCAGAAGAACAAAAGAAACCTTGAATTCATTCTTGTTAGTTGCATACAGAGAGGAATAATATTTATTTAACTCAGCAGCAGCAAACAATTGTTGTGCTTATACACATACATAAGAATGCATGCATATGGATGTATGAGGGAAGGGGAGGCCTGCTTTAACTTACTTACTGAAGTGACTGTTTGTGCACTGCGTGTAGGGATAATACATATATACATTTATTTATATATATATATATATATATATGTATGTGTATATACATATGTATTCGCTTTGCCTTTAACTTGCAATAATGACAGCTGGGATGGTAGCAGTGGTAGTAGCGGCCGTGATTGCGGTGCAGGTGTTTGTAGTGTTTTATCTCTTTCACAGCGTTATTATTTATTGTTTATTGTTTCTGGAGGTAATCTGAACACATTTTGCTGAGAAGCATCCGTAAGAGAAACTTTGAAACGAAAATGGCTTCCATAACGTATACGTGACTTAATTAAAATAAAACTTATACGCTAAATATAATTTTTTGTGCTTAATCTTAACTTATAATAAAATTTAACAATTTTCACTAAAAATAAAAACCTTTTCACTTTTTTCTCGTTTTTTAAAAACAACAACTTTCAAAATAACTTTTTGCTAAAACAATTTAATTGCATCAGATTTTGTTATTGTTAGCCTCACTCAACTCGATTTGTTTTTAGCCTTTTTTTTGCATTTTTTTGTTTTTCTGTTTATTTTTCGCCTGCAAATTGTTGCATGTTAAAAAACTTTACGTTTTATCTACTTGTGTTTATGGAAACTTTTCTTACCACAAAAATTTTTATATAAAATTTTTCTGCCATTTTTCATAGTCGTAGGTTTTAACAGTTCACAGCAACTGTTTGGAGCGGCGGTCACTCAGGTTAGCTAGCCTTTATTCGGTGTCCTTCCATACATACTGACACTCATGTGTGCACAAACTCAAGTACGTAGACGTGCACCTATTTTTCAATTTCATTTTTTTCCTTGTCTTTTTTGTGCAGAAAAATTTTTGTGGACTGCTAAGCTATTTGTCTCACGCAATTTGCATACATTTTCATTTATAACTGCATTGTGTGCACGAGAAGGTATGAAGAAAAAGCTAAATAAATAAAGGAAACAACAGCAACAGCAACAGTAACAACGACAACAACAAATGTGCACTTACACATCCTCAACGTAACCATTACAACATCACACTTTTCATTGTGCGGTTAATACGGTGAAAAATATTCATTAAAATGCAGAAAATTGTTCCGCATACTCATACATATGTAATTATTTTGTTTAGGTGCTTGAGGTTTGGGGTTGTTGACTTTTTTCGTACACTCTCCTCTCACTAGCGAGTGTTCTCTGTCACAATTTGGCACAATTTCACATTCGCGCTAATCCTAACACAAATTGTTGATTAGTTAGAAAATGTTACGGTTTAAAAAGACAACTGAACTAAAAGAAAAACAAAATTGAAGACTGCGACGAATTACTAAAAGCTTAAGAAATCGATTTGTTTAATTGTGAAGAAATTTAAAAGTTGTGAGAGCGCTTTGATTTTCACTTGAGGAGATTCTTTTCAAAATGTTGTTCTTTTCTTTTCAGTTAATTTTTTCGCACCCTTGCTTCTGGGTCTGCATCTATCTGCTACTGTCTTTAGACAGTCTTTTAAATTCTTTTAATACTCAACATTAAAGACGCATTATTTCTGTCACACCTTTACAGTGATTAACAATTGATTGTACTCTGCGTTAGTTGTGTGGTGTGGAAAAGTGTTTTATGTTTGCGTAGATGTAAGCAATAGCCAGAAGGACTTCAGATAACCTTACCTTTCGTTGCATTATGTTTACTTAAGTATAAGTTTAGCGACTTAGAATTGAGACGAATCAGACTATCATACAATAAGGATAAAGAATTATGTGAATGTGCACTCAGTTTGTTCAATTTATATTAGATGACATCACAGTAACAGACAAGGGATAAGTTCCTTGAAAAGCGCATAGCTGATCGGAGCTATAGTTAGCACTATTCGATATGTGCATAACATTTACCACCTGGACACAAATCTATTAAGGTGCCGCCACTCCCTATCTCTTTCTGTTCTCTCGCTCCCTTCATCATCGAGTTGCACGTATGGGGGACATATAAAAAAAGGAAGCTTGGCTAGTGTTTGAAGGACGGATGTTTTTTTTTCTTCAATCACAGCAACACATGGTCCAAATATAATCAAAAATTGCACCTGCCTGTATAAAACCCTACGAAAAATTGAAAATTCAAGGGAACTACATTTACTAAGAAGAAGAGGAAAACGCCTCAGTTCCTGCAATCAAGATAGGAGCAACACGCAACCGATTTATACTTGTCACAGCACGCAAAGGATTCTTTCTTCAAAGCTGGGAAATTGGCTATTAAATACCGTACGTAATTTTGCTTACTTTACTTCCTGAGGCGTATTGGGTTCGCAAAATAAGAATATCGAAATTGCTTTGATAATCGTCCCACCTCTTTAGGATTATTAATATTATAAGCTACTAAAAATTAGATTAGCTCTCATGTAAAGGCTTATTTTTGGGTTGAAATAGTAGTCCCAGTCCGTTATAGTACGTTTTTTAAGAGAAACGTTTTTTAATGAGACAAATACATTGACACATATCAGGCAAGCAACATGTCTAAATCGATTTTGAATACGGTTCCGAATGGATTGGTATAATGTGACAGAAATCTACCGCAACTGCTTCTGGGTGTGACATATATCCCACGCAAACCTAATAAACGCTTGCCACAACTAGTGAAAGATATAAAAGTAGTGCAGAAATAGTTTCTAAAAAAATTGAGATAATTAAAGTACCAAAATGCCAATAGATGGGTGTTAGCAACAGCATATCGGCTAGCTATTCACCTTAATCGGCCTACTAGGGCCCACCTTCACCTGTTGATGTTGGTTGGGCAGGCGTCATGGATTATTCTTTCAGCAAACACCATTCCTCTTGCAACTTATAACTGCCTTAATAGCACTCATGGACTCAGGGTCTAATCACATAATTTTAGTTGTGATAACGCTTCGCTTCTTTGTTTATTCGTCACCAAAATAGAAATACCCCAAATTTAATCTATGTATTGTTAAACAGCATACGATATCGGTAGTGTACCAAACTACCTAAAAACACAGACGCTCTCCTACTCGTTTCTCTTTTGTTGTTATATGTTACTACGGCCGCTGAATTTTTTTAATTGTAACGGTGTGACGTAAGCTGCTCTATTGCTATTTAACGTTTTCATGCAGCTTTTTTTGAGGTTAAGTTCATAGCAATGAATTGTGACGTTTGGTTTACCGTTTTTATACAAGGCTTGGGAAAATCTATTTACAAATTATTTACAGGAATCTGTATTTACAATGCTTCAATGCTCCTTCTCGTCTCTTTCATTCGAATATTACAATTCAAGTTTCTTGATTTAATCGACTTTGCCCTCCGCGAATACATTGCTTATACTTTCTTTTACCTTTTACAAGCACGTTACCAACACTAAATTCCATTGTTATATTTTCTTTTTTACATATGAAATGTTATGGAAATTGTTGTTAATTATTTCGCCATTCGCCATTCGCTAACTGCCTCAACAGGGAGCACATCAGCAATATGTATTTTTAGAGCCGCGTGCGTCTCTTAAAAAATCGATCAGTTTTCACACAGTGTTGGATTTTCGTAATAATAATGTCTAATGTGGAGATAAAAATGCCCCAACCAGCATTTATGTTTGTTTACTAGTAAGTTGTAGTAAATATGCTAAAATGATTCAACATCGGAGCGCATTTAGCGTATTAGACACCAATGCAATATAATGTATTAATGAAAGACTAACTAATAAGGAAACGGCAGGAAAAATCTCAAATACGTATCTGTAAGGGAGGAAAGAACAAGTAATAAAAGTCAGATTGAAAGGGAACATATTGTCGTCGTATGTAGGTCACGTCTTAGTTAGTAAGACAGTTATGAAAAAATATAGAGAAAAAAAATAGATAAACTGCCATATTCCGGCATAGGGCCAATAGTCGCAAGAGGAGACAATGCCACCTCTTGTTTTTTGCAGTATCGATTCCGTTCGAAAACAAGGCGGCTAAATCTCGAAAACTACAAAACTCAATAAGTCCAAAGAAACTGCCTTATGACTCGTGACGTCTGTGTAAAGTTGCTTAGAATACGGGTGTAAATCAAACTTCGGAAACAAAAGAAATTTCGAAGTGTACATTTTTGTTCGAAGCAATTAGACGAATTGTTAATGCGACGTGCAACAAGACAATGTTTGTAAATTGTGCTTAAGATTTTAGAACAGCTTCTCCAGGCGGAATATAAAAGATTTTTGTTTTTTATATTTAATTTGAACGCACTTGCGATTCAAATTGGAAACCGAAATCTAGTGCAAGTAATAGTTTTAGAACGCGAAACCAGCAAGTTTTCTCTATAAAAAGACGAAGTTTTATTATTATTATAAAATAATTAACTTAACCAGAAAAACGAATTCTGAGCTTAAAACCATAAGACATTAGCATCTAAGCCTATCGGTTTTATTGAAAACTCTGCCGCATTTCAGAACTTATACCCACAACGATTGCGTTGTTAGTCTTCTCCCTACCCGGCCACTTAGGCGGATAAAAATAAAAAAATAAATATTTAAACTAAATATTACTAAAAAAGCACACTTAGGATGGGTTTTTAAAAATTCCATCACTGGCACCTCATTCTAGCGGGCCTCTTTATTTGCACCCTGCAAACGACACCCTGTAACAAGAAACCAGAAATCTCCCCTTAGTAGAAGAGTATGGCTTGTGCTTCAACAAAATTAAAAAAAAAAAAATGGAGTTTTGAATTTTTCGTAGGGTTTTATACAAGAAGGTGCAATTTTCGATTATATTTGCACCATGTATTCCTGTGGTTGAAGAAAAAAAAACATCCGACGTTCAAACACTAGCCAAGCGTATTTTTTTTTTTTTATATGACCAATAACTCGGGGGATGTACTCCATACGTGCATCTCGATGATGAAGGAGCGAGAAAAGAGAAAGAGATAGGTAGTGGCGGCAGCTTAGTAGATTTGTCTCCAGGTAATAGGTGTTGTACATATATCGGCTAAGTGCTCACTATTGCTACGATCAACTACACGCTACCGCACTGAGATTGGAACCCCTGAACGTCGACGATATGTGCAAACTTTTAAGTTCAATAATTTAATTTTTTGCTTCCTCTTAGCACACGGTTAAGTTTTAAAGTGCTAGCACTAGATAGAGGAGTAGAAGTAGTAAGAATTACTCTTTTAGAATTTCTTCCGATTGATTTGCCTGTTTGCGAGAATCTCTTGACATTTATTACTACCAATAGATGCAATAATGAATTTCCCAACCCAGATAACCTCTTAATAATAGATTTATTATCAAGAAAGGTCCCGCGGTATTCCACGAGTTACCTTAGAAAAAGGTACTTCTTGATTTTTTCGTAACAAAAGTAACGAAAGAGTCCTATTAGAGGATTTAATGAAGGAATGACTTAGTTCGAGGCTTGGTTTCATTTAATTTAATTTTCCGTTTAGAGAACTAAACGAAACTTGGAGCAAGTGATTTGCTAAGCATTTTGACAATGGCATTTGACAATTTTTATCGTCATAAAAAAGGCAGCTGTAATATTCTTGGGCAGTTCGAAATCAGAAATGAACGGGCAGTAAATTAGTAAAACGAATTTCGAAACTAGGTGTCCGCCCGAATCATCCACATTTGTCAAGCTACATCACGAAAGTTTTGGTTTTGAAAAAATTTTCAACTAATTTAAGAAGACGATAGGGAAGGGACGCTCGGTAGATGTAGATTTTTTCCCATACGCACAATGCGTTTAATTTGATAATTGGTCGACTGCCATGATTTAGAACCATACAAAGATATGTTAGCGAAATTATTATTATAATTATTAACAATAAGCCTCGAATGGTGAACGGAACGAAATGTTTCCTCTTGCTCGCTTAATGCTTATGCACAGGTGTAGGCCCTCTCAGAGGAACGTTCACTTGGCTTATTTTTTCTTATAAAAACATGAAAAAACTTTGTTTAACGAATCTTCACATCACTGTTCCCCGGCTACGCAGTTACATTGGCGTAAAAGTCCCTGCCTTTTAGAAGAAATTATTTTTCTTAATTAATAGCTTAACTTAAGACATTTACTTCATATCAATCTTGAATACTGAAACATGTAGTGCATAAAGCAAGTTTGCTTGTTTTCAGAATGACAATGTCGTTATCTCTCATTCGTTTTGCATTGTTTCCCTCGAACGACCTAACTGAAGCAATTATGTCAAATAGTCTACGAAAAGCAATAATGACTACAAAGCGGGCAACAAAACGACGTTATTTGACCATCATTGGTTTCAATTATTGAAATCAACTAACGTGATCAAAAGCATGTATGACAGAGCAGTGTTCGAATGCAAGCAAAACGTTGAAGCTTTACTTGATAATGATGTCTTTGTATTCATCTATAAATATTGCAATTCATAAGCGCCTAATTAGTTTACTTACACTTAAATAATGAATGAATGAAAAATATCGAAAAGGCGAAATGAAAGAAAATGCCCATAATAAACTGAATATTTACCAATTAATTACGCGCGAGGCATGTGTACTCGCCGAGGCGTCATTTCGATATATTTGACTTGCATGGAATATTAAATGAAAATTTATGATTTTCCATAGAAACAGCAAGTTTTAAGAGACAGTCATAAAAACGTTCATTAAATTACTGGAATTTATATAAAAAAGATATGGGAGATACGCTTTCTTCGGCATACAATTTCGATATCAACTGCAACGTATAAAGGTCAGTTCACTCAATTTGGAGGCAGAGGTGGTTTACATTGATTCCATAGTCAAGGAACAGAATAACTCTACTTTTATAAAGACATGCTCGTCTTCTGAAGGAGTATACAATTTCAATACATTTCATGTGCGCGCTTTCGAGTAATTCGTCCGTGCCTTCAAGCGCTATTTAAAGGATTCTCATCTTATTGTAAATGCTGTCTATATAATTCTGGCTGTCCGAGATCAATAATTTCACTTCTTTCCTGTTTCCCATCTCGATCAGCTAAGTTTTAAAGAAATGCAGAAAAAACAAAAAGGAACCAATAACTTAAACATTAGTCAAGGCACTGTAGAGTAAACTTAGAAATAAACTGACGAAGAATGAGGGAAATCTTCTAAATAGGGCTGGGCTAACATGGTACTGATTGCATCGCAAGAAAGTTGCCAGTAACTACTTTACTACTTTACTACTTTACTTGCTGCTTGCGAACGTTTTTTGTACCAACTTTTTGTGAGTTCCATTGTTCTTGGACAGATGACCCCACACGTTTGACAATCTTATGCCAATTATCATTATGTTTATACTGTTGTATGTGAGCTTTATTGTATGCACATGCTTAGCATTGCTTACCGTAATGTACATTTATTTGGGCGTAACATGTGAACGATAATACTTTTCCGTTCTTTACTGTTTTCGTTAAATTCGCATAACGAGAACACTCATTCGCATATAGTTTGATTTTAATCACTCTCACGTCTCTTATGGGATTTTGAAAAATAAATTCTACTATGAACTGATTAAACTCCCAAAACTACACTTCCAATGGCAATATAAATGAAGGCTTCACAACGTGCAATGTTTTATAACTTCATTTGCACCTGTCGCATTGCATTTTGACGCTAACAACAGCCATTATTAAAAAAAAACAAATAAGTAAAAAAAAAAATTGTATACACCACCCACACAGCGTAAAAAATAAGTAAAAAAGGTTGTACTACACTTACGTAACGTATAAAGCGCATACAACTTCCTTTGTTGTTAATGTGTAAATGGGAATAAATGGGCATGCGATTGCTATCGAGCAAGGCCGTTTTCATGCTGCATATTTGCAAGATTCTGATAAATATAGAATTTATGCATAGATCTGCGGCGAAAAGAGCGGATAGAGTTCGTTTTTGTTCTATTTCCGCAAACCTCCGAGATAAAGTTACAACGCGTCCCATATAAAGTGGATGCTGACTGAATTACAAAAAATATTCATGCAAATCCCTAATGGATGTAAAGTTTGATTTTATTTTCAAAATGGAAGGAAAAAAACGTGGACGCTGTTATTACAAAAGGCAGATTTTATTTCCAAAGAGCTAAAAGATATAGCGGAAGGGTGCACTCAAGGAGTGCAGGAAGTAAAGACCCCGATTTATTTTGAATGTCCTTATATCTATGATGTTCTTTCGTCTGTTCTCGTGCTGCGCCAGCTACTATTGAGTTAGACCATAGCAAGCACTTGAATTACCCAAAATAGAACATAACGGACTGGTTAAAGCAGTTTAGAAAAATGTAGGAAATTTTACACAGGAAAATGTTGTTGCTCTTCGCCACTTCGCCATTTGTACATCTTTTAACCTTATTTTCGAAATTTGTTCGTAAGTACGTATGAGAAGAAATGTCTAGATTTTTAATATTATTTCGAAATTGTCTACGTTTTCCATCTGTGACTTAGGGCTTTTAGAATTCGCGTAGACGAACGCGGCGCCAGTGTCAATACTGAAACTACGCAGGTATTGTCTGTTGGCGGCGCTTCATTCAGATATTGCAACTCATGTGATATTGTAATAAAAAATTGAACAAGGAGACCACACAGTTCTGGCTCACTTACAATACTTCAATACTATCAATACTACAATGCAATCGTCCAAAGGAATACAGGCGTGATATAAGAGGTGTATTAACAAAGGCGACTTTTCACATTTCGCGAGCTAGATGCATCCGACACACGTGCCCAAGATTGTCAGTCATTTTGCATTTTCAGCTGCTCGCTGACAGATATAAAGGTTAGACGCCTTTGGCTGTGCTTGGCAATGGAAAATCTGTCTTAAACTTTATGTGAAAAATAAAACTAATGCTTCAAGTCGCCAAATGTCACATTTGGCGAATCGACTTTGAGTAAAGAAAAATGTTTATAATCAGTACAAGCTCCTCACAAAAGGTCGAGAAGATGTTAGAGCCCAGAGTGGGCATCGACTCATCGGGTCAATAACCGATGAAAAAATAGAAGCAGTGAAAAAAATTGTTATAGGGAATCGTCGAATTACTATCAGAGAAATTGCTGAGGATGTCGGCGTATTAGTTGACTCATGTCATGCAATTTTTCCGGATTTTGGGCGCACGTACGACAGTGAAATTTGTTCCGAAATTGCCAACTTTTTAAGCATAGAACCGTCGCATGAGCATCGCTCAGGGGATGTTGAACGACACCAACCACAATTCAGATTTGCTCGAAAAGGTCACAACTGGTGACGAAACATGAGCACATGATTATAACGTCGAAACGAAAGCCCAATCCCAATGCAAGCGGCCCGAAGAGCCAAGGTGAGTGAAGGAAGGAAGAGTGAAGGCTTTACTCACTGTTTTCTTCAATACGTGGTGCAACTTGAGTTCTTGCCAGAAAGTCGCACGGTCCAGAAGGAATATCACCTCGGATTTATGCGCTACAACGCTATAATCATGCCTCATCCACCGTGTCCACCGGACTTCGCCCCTTGCGACTTTTTCTTGTTCCCAAAAGTAAAAAGACCCACGAAAGGACAGAGATTGGAAAAAGCGTTAGCGTAAGCGTATCATATCAAAAGGGGACATAATATTTAGATGAGCAACTAATGTTTTACAAGAAGACTATAAAACCACCTATTTTTGAATACATCTCGTGTAGACTAAAACAATTGCAAACACAATAATAAAAACAGTTAGCAATTATCCCTTGGTGATGAGTGCAAGAAAAACAAGCATATTCGGCAATAGCCGAACTTTGTATCCCTACAATTATACTTAATGCTTTGCAATATATCGTGGACGCGATCATCTATTTCCATTTTTGAAAGCAGAAACCTATGCTATGTACAATGAATTTTGTTTCTAGTCTAACCTAAGAGTAGCGAAAACATGCAAAACCAAAGTTTACAATTTCATATTAATTAGCAAGCATTTTAAAATTTTTAAGATTGTGTTTAATTACAATCTATTTTTACGCACACACGTACGGAATGATTTTCAAAACTCAGTCTTGTTGTTTATCTTGTAGGTAATAAACAATAAGTAAACGTCAAAAAAGTGGAAGAGACGAAAAGTTGGTCACTTGTAACTTTGCGCGGCCGCAGGAGACTAGCCCTCTATTTAACATGAATGGTAGGATCCGCCATGAAACGAATTTAAAAAATGTCCGGGTTCTATCCCTCACACTTTATGAGTAATGAGCAAAAACCCACAAATTTTTCCTTAGAGCAACAGCGAGGCTTCTGGTCATATCCTTGGACCAATTTTACTTATTTCCAATCCCAACCGACGTGCAAGGACTTCCGATGTTTCTTCCAAATTTAAAGTCGATATGTTCATCTTTTCGACCAGGAGAATGATCCTGACCAAAAATATATATGCTTACTTTTAGGTATTGCGAGCATTATGATAAAGTCAGCACACTACCTGCCTTCGGTGGATGGGCATAAAAAATGAAATGTTGATAAAAAAACAGAAGAAATCACATTAAAGATTTGCTAAAAAGTAAATATTATTTTTTCAATCATTTAATCTTGACAAGTGTAAACTTTATTACAAGCTTAAAAAATAATATTAAATAATAGTATTGACACATAATTTTAATATTTACATCAACAAAAACAATTAAATTCCATTTGTCACATAGCGTCTTAACAGCAAAAAATTAACATTTTTTCGTTTTGTTTTTCCCCTTTTTTCATTCTCGTTTTTTGTTCAATATTTATTATTCATATTATTCAAGTGTATCATTAAGTGCACAAAACAAAATAGTTTTACTTTTTCTCTCTTTTTCGCAAGCGACCTACATCCATTATTATTCGTTAGTATGTATGCTTGTTTTTATTTACGTTCACATTTATATATTATATGCACATAAATGCGTACATGCATACGCATATATAATTTTCATTTGTGTTGGTATGTATATATTTGTATGCGCATACGGTAATACTATATTTTTTGTGTGCGTATGCATGGTTTGATATCTAAAGTTTTAAGCTTGAATGCATTTCAGCAATGAAAAGCTTAATATGTGAATGTTCACGTATGACTGTGCGTGTGCGAATGGATGTATATATGTTTTTTGGGAATCGTACGAGTGTATTTGCGGAAATGCACACACTAGATGTATCATAAGAGCAGAAGCCAAGTTTTCTCCGGAACGGTATGAATGGGTACACGAGCCTATGTTATCTATCAATGACGAATTCGCTTATGATTTGGACCCTCCTTTACCTGTAACTATTACAATCATTACGGCAAGATAGGAGTACTCCATGCTTTCCATACCCTTTGCAATTTTCAGAAATGCTTATGAACACCTGCGCGAAGAAAATGCATTGTTCGTAGATATGTAAGCGCTATAAAGCGGAAAACAGCTTTCTTCTTCAATGGAGATGTAGTAGAGTTCTCGTAGATTTTGTAGCACCTTCAAATGTGTGGTATGCATACATATATGTGGGATGTAGGTGTGGCCAACGTTAGAAGATTTGATATAAAAAATTGAAACTATGTTCATAAACTCCTAATTCGGATCCAAAGTTTACATCTGACAATATTCGCAATTCATTCGTATATAATAATTCGTTCGAACTTTGCAAAAATCCGTAAATTTGAATAAATTTTCATCGGTTACACTCGATTAATCGATTACTCGCCACAAATTTCATTCGTGTGCTCTTAGCTTTTGCGAATCATACAACTTCTTCTCGCCCAGGCAGAGTACACTATGTAATCTGCTAAGCGATGTACTCTGAGACAAGATATCTGGAATACCTTCTCCTAATTAATAGTAAAAATCTCAGAGAATGTGATCCCTTCCTTGAAACCCTTGTCCAGGTGTGCCTTTGTACAAGGGCACCACTTTTATTCAATTTCCTACCTAAATAATTTATACCAGCAGTGTTCATTCTCATATTAAGGATAAATGTTTAACAAAATCGTGGAAAACGATTTTAAGTAAGTTAAGAGCACTCACACAATCAAGAAAAAAATAAATACTTTTCATATTTCGTGTTTCTTCTTCTCTACAAATATACAATACCTAAATGCTTTCTCTCTGTCTCCCCCTTTTTTAGCATGTATTTTATTAACGAAATATGGATGAGAAAAGAATATTCTGAGAAATGCAATATTTAGTGCACGTAGTAGTGCATTGTATACAAAAAATTCAATAAAAATGATGAAAAAAAATTCCTTTTAACTCAAGCAAATTATTCGTATTTACTTACATATCTTATCAGGTTATGTGCTATTACGTAAAGTTAAAAAGCAACAGCATTCTTTCCTATTTTGCATTCTGCAGCAAAGATTCGTCGCTTCTTTCCACCCGCTCAGAAATACACATCACGGATCCCCTCAAATATTGTAACGTTGTGTCCTTTGTAACTTTATATATTTATCCGACATCTTTCGAAATAAGGTTCGCAACAAATGAATTGTGATTTCTAGGTTAGTATAGGTGTTATTCTTCAGGAACTTATGTTTGCAACGATTTTGCAGTTCCTTCCAGTCTTGTCCGTCCGAATATTTCAACTTGACCGACTTTGCCTTCCGCAAGTACTTTGCTTGTACACCGTTTTACAAGCAAGTTACCAATAACAAATTTCATTGTGACATTCTCATGCTAATCCCTTTTTACTTATGATATGTTCTGGGAGTGGCTGTGAATCTTCCCGCCCTGTCGCCAGCTTCGTCGACATGAACGTGTATTTGGTTTTATTATTTTGAGAACTTGGTTTCGTAGAAAATCGTTGGATGTCACGCGGACCGATTTTATCAAATATGGGATTTTCGTGACGGTATGTTTATCTTACAATACCGACATTTATCCGTCTACTCTCTTTTGGGCTTATAATCACAAATACATCAACGCGCTCACGGCTTACAAATTTTTCACAAATATGCACAAAGGTCATCTCCCAAGATCAGTGAGAAACTGCCAGTATTTTGTTGTAAAATAAACCGCTGGTGTAATGTGTATAAGAATTAATGTCATTATCATTAGGTTGAAATGTGGTCTATTAAGAGTGATTGAGTTTCCACACGATTCGTGGATATGAAAATATTTCTCGGAGGAATATAATTTTTTAATTATTAAATATTAAATAATTTCGCATCATTAACAATTGTTGAATAAAGTAAATTTTTTTGAAAACAAACCGCTGTTCATAGAGGATGGCAAGAAGAAAGGAGCATAAGCTTATATTATGACCTTTTATTTTCATTATATGTAGGTTTGATTTTAAACAAATATTTCTTTATTATTAAGAATCTTATGCTTTCGTTTCCCCGTTTCCTTCCAAATGCACTATAGAACAGCTAACCTACAATGGCGCTACAAAACTCATAAGTAATTCGCGAGAGAAACAAATGAAAAAACGAAAAACTTAACAAAACCAATGAAAATGTTTAGCTTAACAATTCAGGAATAGACGAAAAATCACCAAAGGATGGAGATTTATATGAAGGGATGAATATAACTAAAGTCTATACGCAATAAGGGTTTGAACGAATCGTAAGTGAACGGTTGATAAAGGAAAAGGACACTTATTGTTTTTTTAAACAATACTCTTCTACGAGAACAATAGCACGAGGAAATATGTTAAGCCAGCGGGGAAGCGGGGGGTCCAAGCTTTGGAAATTGTAAATTCGCAGAATATTTTCCTTTTGTTAGCTTTTACATTTTTTTTTGCATTAGGGGAGCAAAGTAATAAACTCTTAGGTGTCATAGCAGGAAAAATATATGTGTATCTAGAATGGAACGTTTAAAAATAAATATGCTTCAGTTGTTTTATGTAATCTTGAAAAATGCTGATAATATTTTATATCATCTTCAGCAAATAAAAAATCTAACCTGTGGGACACATATTTTAATATTTCTTACACTTGAAAAGCACTTCACTTTTTTACTGTCATTATCATTGTTACGATTAATATGGCTGGTGCTGCTGTTGGTGCTCGCTGAGGCAACTTCTAACATAATAAAACGCTTTCAAGCACGCACACTATAGTTTCTACTACTTAACAGTTAAATTGCTCTACCAAATGGCTCTATATCCGTGTATTTGTAAAAAAACAAAAAAGAAAAATTTATATGAAAATTTTTTTTTTACTTGACTGAATGACAATTGTCATACGGCATAGCAGCGAACACATTTTATTCGCGTTGCTCTCTAAAGTATATGGAATTATGCAAGAAGCGCAAAAAACAAAAAACAAAGAGGAAAAACAGAAAAAACGAAGACAAAAAATATGAAGATTTATACGCAAGCAAGTGTCATCAACTAACGATAAATTTCGTGAGACGGAGAGAACGGCAGGTTTCTGATACTGAACTTTAACTTGACTACTGTTCGGTCTTTAAAGAAATTTCAGTATTTTTTTTTTTTAATGTTTTTGCTTTACGGTCACCTGTTGTGACGGAATTTATGTGCGTTTGTATTCACATGTATGCGTATACCTAACTAATTGTGCATAAAATCAAAGCATTCAAGCTGCTAATTGCCGCTTCTTCAATGGTCAGGTTTCTCTCTTATCGAAATACCATTTGCATACCATGTGCAATCGTCGTGACATCATGCTGTTTACATCTGACAGCATTCACAATGTGAAGACAAATTGTAAATATGCTTAGCAGTAATAGAGATAGATAGAAAAATTCACTGCGAGAAAAGATTAACATCAGTTTAGAGTGTGGATTGCCAGACGATTTGAAGTCTTCAACCAGTTTTACATACACAAGAGCAACACAGCTCAATGCGATTGCTTTCAATTTACTTGCATTTACTCCTACTTTTAAGATCATCTGGCCTTTGTTCTTGCAATCGGTTTGACCTCAAATTTCACCCCAACTCTCTTTGGAGCCTCTTTTGTAATCCAATTAAATTCTTGAAATTATTGCGTGATTCTTCTTTGATAATTTGAAAATTTTTCATAGGCTGCAGTACATTCCATTTGTGCTTTATTTGACCACGTCGAATTCCTTTCCATGCAATGCTAAGAAACAAACATATTAAATTACAGCAAGTGAAAACACTATAGTCGAGCACGGCCCATCATTAAATACCCTACATTACTTCTCTTATGCAGTCAGTCATGTAAGTCATGTAAGTATAACATAATAAATTTTAAAATAAGGTGTTATATGGAGAGAGGGCACAAAATGAAACCGATCCGAACTATTCGTAATATCGGGGATGAGTGCTTGGGCCAGAGCAAGTTGGTGTACCAAATTTCATCGATGTAATCCAAAAATTGTGACCTGTAAGTTGAACACAAGAATACAAAACGGTTAGGTGGACAGACAAGACAAGACCGATCGGTATAAACGATTACTGACACTAGCTTATTATCCTGTGTTCTTTCCTATACTCTTTAGACTAGATTCTCACTAGCGGAGCCGGAACTTATAACACCGTACACTTTACTTACAAACGGAAAACCACTCATTTACGAGAACATTTTTTGACACACGCTCCAATTTTTCTCTACGATTTGTTTCTTCGAATATCTTATTCAATTGTTTTGACTTTTTCCAAGTCATGAACACCAAATTTCGTTCCGATATTTTTGCTGATCTTCCGCAGCTGGGTAAAAGCTTTTATTTTACGAAATCGCCACACAAAGCGTCGTAAACATTTATTTCATTATATTACTTGTCCAATACGTTGGGAAATTTCGCATTCAAAAGAATTAGATCAATTTCATAAAAACTTACGAAGACCCAAAGTGTTATTTTCGTAATAGCATTTTAGTTGTGTTACTTTTCCGTAAATTGCTCAAAAGGCTCGCTTAATAAGATACTCGTTCACGGATGAGATGAACTTATATTTTATTGTTAAAAAAAGCGATGTAAAGTCTGGAAGAAAAGGTTTGGAAGGAATCAATGACAAGGGCGAGTACAGCGTGCCTAGCGATAAAGCTTAGATCTCGGCGACTTTCTGTGCTGCGAGCAGCCCTTATCTGATTTAAGATAATGAAATGTTTCGAAAAAATTCGTCTTAAAGTTGGGTTTTTACTTAAATTAAACACTAAACTAAGGCATAATTAATATTGCCGACAGTAGTGAATGTCCACGTCATAATACCGCCTCCAAATAGGCCAGTGTATAGGCAAGGTGCCGCATAACCGAAGGAAGCACTATTGCTAATCCGGATTTGTTGAAAGCTATCGTTGACTCCGTAGCGGAGAATCCAAAAAAATCATTTTTTCCTTTTTCCTCTGAACTCGGTAAGGCAGAAAAACAGTTCCAACATATTAATCGATTCTCGTGTCAACTTGAGAAAGCTGAGAAATTATTGTTTTTTGTAAAGAAAAAAAAAAAAAAAGATATAAAAGAATAGAACCCTATACATGCGATTGTCATTCAAGCTGTTCTTTGTAGAACATGATCGCGGTAAGTGAAGGTTGCTCTATAAATGCTATCAACCTCAATTTGCGCATATGCTAAACATTTACAATTTCGAAATTTAATATGAATTTCATGTTTTTGTAATCATCTGCATTGTACGTGTACATACACATATGCATACATGCGTATCAAATCAATCGTATATCAGCGTGAATTAATGTATGATTGTTGTCTTTATCCAATAAATGGTATAGAGAGGACTGATAGGCAGGCAATACGCTACCAAACGCAAAATGACAAATGCATATAACTTGCTTTTCACACTAAAACCATGTCAATATGTTGGAAAACATGTCATTAGGTGTACTCTGATGTCTACACACATCCATAGATGAGAATGCTAATAAGAGTGTTTATGGGTGCAATATAAGAGCACTTACGCCCCTCATAAACGTGTTAATTTAATGTTGGTGCGCGTAAGCTTCCATTTGATAGCAATGCGTTATTAAAATAATATTATTTAAAACTTTAAAGGCGGGCAGAGTGATGTAAAGCAACCGCAACAATAATGCTTCCAAGCTTAATTGAAAAATGGTAATTGATCCATATATTTACGACAGTACACATTAGATAGCCTAAACAAGTTGGAAATTTTTATATTCGCTTCTCGACGAATCTTTAGTACCTAGTACACCAAACCAAACGACAGGTTTCCAAAGAAGTTTATTGATTTGGGACATCATTCTTGTACTGTCTTTAATAGCTACGCGGATAGGGAAACTTTTCTAGTAGGCGAAATAACTCGTCTGTTAGTAGATGCTTTTGATATCTAATTTACTTGTTATATAAACGGTCTCCCATCAAGAAAACCGAAAGCCACTCAAGATATCAAAGTAAACTGTACTTTATTTTGAAACTGGAAAAAGTATTGCTTTTAATGAATCATCCTTTGCATTAAACTTTATCCGAGATATACGTCGGATTGATTTTTGTTGTGAAAAATATGAATTTCAGTTTCTTGAACAAGAATAAGAAAATTTAAAGAAAAAAATCAGTGAATCCGTCGACAAATTTTTTGAATAACAGTTGAGGAAGACGTCCACGCGGTGCTTCAGAATTGTGTTTTGAAAAATCAATTTTTTTCTCGGTTCAGGAAGAAGTATGCTTATTAGCTGATTGACGATTATTCTAAATATTAAACTGAACTGTGACAAAAGACCTTGCGAAAGTGTGCGAAGCAACACTTTAAGCGATAATTGAAATCTAAAATGAGAAAAGACAACAATTGAAAAGACGACAGATTGAAAAAGCGAAACATCACAATTTGGGAAAAGGAACAACGTTACATTCCACTGCGGAGCTCATCTTGCTCAAAGAACATCGCTACACATTCCGACTCCGTTCCATTTGATAACTTGACTGGTTATCATCTCTAAATCTACAAAACCCAATCTGCGAAGTACGGTTTGGTCAAAAGGCCGCACTATCTTCCTCGAAAGTGGGGACATTAAAATCCCCAAGGCCAGAGCTTATGCTCACACCAGAAGTGACTATAGTATATTTATCCACTACAGAAAAATTCTTTTCCCAATAATCGAACTTGGCCGAAATTTATATCGTGGTTTCTCTAACTTAGAGATTTTTTTCTTCTCTAACAAAAAATTAAATTGATCTCCTCCTATGTGTAAATCCCTTCCGAATTTTGTGAAAACCGTGCGATTGGTTCCATCCCCTGGATTTCACGCGGACTTGAAATTCACTCATCTGCCTGTCCCAAAAACTTACTTAGATTCGGTCCCCTACCTGACTTCTGCAAAAGCGAATTCTATAAATTCAATCAAATCTCTAACTCGCGTGTGCCTTTGGACACAGTCCGTACCTTCCCATATCTGTTGGGAAGGCGCTTAAACCATATGTCGAGCCGATATTACAATGCAATAAATGTTGGCCTTTCGGCCACACCGATAAAGAATGCTCGCGTCAAAAACCACTCTGCTCTTCCTATGGCACAAGCCACGATTGCTCCACAAATTGTCCTCAAAAAGATAAAAATTTCATTAATTGCAAGGGTGATCACCTTTCTAATTCGAAAATCTGTCCAACATGCAAGAAACTTTCCAAATCGAAAAAAGGCGCAGTAGAACGTCTAAAACCACAAATTTATTCTTTTTGTCAGAGTACTTACGCACACCCAAATAACACAAATTGTTCAATTTCTCTGAAAAGCTTCCCTAAGTTAACAACAGTCAAAGGACCAAACACTGAGCGCATTGCCTCAGTTGTAATCAAGAAGATGATAACTCCTGAAATGAGGTGTTCCTCAGGAATCTGTATTGAGTCCTCTTTGCTTTAATTTATATATTCACAAAATTTTCAGTTCCCTTCCTGAAAAGATCTCAATCCTCGGCTATGCTGATGATCTTGTCATTTTTAGTTCCAACTGTGATGTAGATTTGTGTAGGTGCAATTTACAATCTGCCCCCGACATTATTTCCTCTCGTCTTGAATCACTTCAGCTCACACTTTCAGTGATTAAGACCAAATGGTTGGACTTTTCAAAAAAAAGGAGAGACTCTACGGATATCCTCCGCTCATCTATGGTGCTCCTATTCCGTTTGTTAAAACTTTCGACTTTTTAGGCTTTGTCCTACACTCGAAACTCTCGCCAGCAGCTCACATTGACAACACTGCCAAACGATGTTTTCAACCCATTAATGTATTGAAATCCATTTGTGGTATTTCTTGGGGCTCTGACGCTTGTTGAATGATTAAAGCGTATCTTGGCTTAATCAGACCAAAATTGGAATACGCCTGTTCACTCCTATTGGACATCTCAAAAATCTTCTAAAATTACGTAGAATGCAACGGAAATGCCTTTGTCTGGCTCTTGGTGGTACTAATTCTACACGCACACTAAGCTTGGAACAGATCGCAAATGTTATGCCTTTACAAGAAAGATTTCGTTTACTCCTACATGTTTCTTCTAATAAATTTCTATCTTTTGAGAATCGCCCGACTTTTCAGATACACCTTCATATCTCCCAATCCCTCTTCTTCCTTCTTTAAAGTTTTTACTGAAAAAACTAATAACTCAAATTTCAAATACCAAGAACTAATAACTTCCACATTCTAAGAACTGGTGTGTGTAGCTTATTCTAAATTCCTCTTGGTTCTCAATATTTTCGACCATTAATTAAATTCTTACCAGTGAGAAAATCTACAGTTACTCCGGCAGAGGTACACTAACCGTTACTCGAACTTGGTCAGTACCAAAGGGAAACACTTTTCACTCATGTTTACCGATGGGTCTAAGACCGATGTTGTAGGCAGTGGCATTTGGTTTCCAGTTATTAATGTGGAAGCCTACTTCTCAAATCACCCATACAGCACTATTCGTTCGATTGAATGTCTTGCGATCTTCGAAGCCATCCGCTTAGCGAGTACGCAGCCTCAAAAGAAATTCCTAATAGTGTCAGACAGTAAATCTGTCTTATCCGCCTTGCAATGATTTCCCTCAGGTCAAAGTCACCCTTACTTGGAAATCAGATCTTCACTTTGTAGCCCCAAAACTGATACATTTATTTTTCACTTTCTCTGGGTGCCCAATCACATGGGAATTCTTGGCAACACCACTGCACATAACATTGCATCTTGCAGACCATTTCATTTTAATGGACGTGCTCTGATTTCTACGGATTTGAGGACAATCAACAAAAAACGTTCAGGTTTTTCTTGGCAACAGCGATGGAATAATTCACTTGATGGTCCTCACTTATGCTCTTTATTTCCACAAATGAATGAAGCCCCTTGGGTTATTAATTGTGGACTCGAGCGTGACATTATTTGCCTTATTAACAGACTGCTGTTTAATCACACGAGATGTAATGACCAACTATTCAAAACCAACATAGTAAATAGCCCTTTTCGTACATGTGGAGTCTTACATTCGCTTGATCATATCCTATTTGTCAGTCCGAATGTTATCACTTTTACCCGCCATCCCACACTTCGCAAATAGAATATATGTGTTCTTCGTCACCACAGCATTCCTGACATTTTGTGTTCTCACAATATAAAAGCTTACTTCGCAATCGTCTGTTCTTTTAAATCATGTCGTTAAGATACGTAAGCGGTTACAGCCGAACCTACTCTCTTCTACTCTCAGACCCATCAATTCCTTCATATAATTTTTTATACTCATATACCACGTTACATATTACACATCGGAATCTACTCCTCGCTCTTCTGTTCCATCTTATGCATATTTTATTAAAAACAATAAAAGGCGGACATATAACACGCAATATTAAAAAAAAAAATTTAATTCAAGTAATCACTAAAATAAACAAATAATAATATCATATATCAAATCTCCCACCAACTTTACTGGAACCCAAACAAAGAACTCTGTGTTCACATTGGGCCTTTTTCATAACAGAAGAATAAGAAGTACATAATAAAAAATATTGTTTGCGGTACGCATTGTTATTCAACAAATTAACAACAGATAACCAAACCTTCGTTGCGAACGTTTACGAACCGGCAAAATGACAATTTGTTATGGACAAGATAAAAAAGTCTCGTAATGGGTATCAAAGAAGGAAATGAGAGAGAAACACATGGGGACGGACAACTCACAAGACATGCAACAAAATATGTTTTGCATCGCAATCGTCACTAAAGAAGTAAAATGGATTCACTTTAACAAATTCGTAAGGCGTAACTTGCTTGAGACCACCCATCAGACAAAACCAAAACTGTTCGGGAATTGGCCTGTTTTGGATGAGATTAAAAAGTACAGTGTACCATATAAGGCATTGGAACGATAAATTATTAATTTGAAGGATGAGTCCATCGAAGAGTGAATGGGCCCGTAGGCAAAATGAGGTAACCTTGCTTTTCGACTGAACCGGCGTAAGCAGCAAAACCAGTAAAAAATAAGATGAAACATCTTGCCGATGTTCTCTCACCTGTCTGATTCGCCACAACTGACTTAATCAAATTGCTGCTATAGTCGCATCAATTTCGCACTCACCTTGTGAGCGGTTCTTTGACAATTGCAAAGAAGTCGAAGAAAATGTCGATAAAAGTCTTGCTTTAAGTAAAAAAGAACTCATTCGTCCAACTGATCTCACGGTCATAGCAAATATCTTTAAGTTAATATTATTCGCTTTGGGTACCGTCTTTTTACTTCATTCGACGTTTGTGGGTCGATAGTGTCTATTTTCCAACTTGATCCCCGGCCTTCAATTGCATGAAAGTGCAACAACAATATCGTCACGAAAATCACAGATGCGATAAGATAAATAAATCTATAAGAAAGCTGCTCCTTTTCCTTGAAAACCCAAATCATTAAAATGTTGAAAGCAAATAAACAAAAGCGAAGCTTTACACAACGGGATTATAAAGCGAAGACGCCTTATGCAGCTGACCATTCGGGAATACACTAACGATAATTTGTAGAAAATTGAACGGGCAACAGGATTGGCAAAAGTACCAGGATGAAATTTTATACTGGTGATTGGCTATCAAAGAATTGTATAACCAGAATATTTGTTGACGACAAAGCATGGAAATGCTGCAATTGTAAGTTCGTGTTAATAATTTCTCTGTAAATTGATCTTCAAAGAATTGTGAGTAAAATTTAAACTATTCTGAAAATCACGATCTAGTGGCACGAACTTAATCTGAAAAATATTTGAGAATAGGGCTACAACCGCAAAAGAATATTTTGCTTAACAGTATCCTACGCTATTGAAGAGCATATGGATACTCTAAGCGTCCACTCATTAAGAAGAGGTATGAATCCAAATTATAGCATTGTAAGACCCAGCCTTAATTAATTTCAAATATCAATAAATGTAACCAATAAGGAAATTTCCTCCCCTGAAGACTCGCAAATCTTAACATCATCTAACAAATTAAAGCTCCAAAGTGAAGTCTATTACAAGTTGAAAACTACAGACCTATTTTTTTATGACACAAACAGTTCCTAGAGTGAACTAAGAATTTTCTTCTTGTATAACCGGTGATGAAAGTAGTATTCCAGGAAGGATACGCACACAGATTGCCGTAATCGAAACTGTAAGTAGAAAGTGGTTTGCAAAATCTCGTTAGCGAGATTGGAGTTTTTAAGATGTCCTGCTTTCTCATCAGCCAGCCTTTTAAGAGATCAAAACATTAATCGGTTTCAACAGGGATTCAATCTTGTGTGAAGACGCAGCGCTTTTGCGATGCAGCCGGTTTTCGTAACAAATGCACGCGCAGAAATGATAATATATGATAGTGAAAGGATAAATGTATCATTAAATTGTAAATTTACTCGAACCAACAAACATCTCTCATAACGTTTACGGGCAAATAAAGCCAAGAAGTCCGGAAAATAAAGGAGATCAGGCCAGTGCTAAAAATGGCCGATAGAAATGGCAGTAATTGCGTTGCATAGAAATAGCTGCAGTCAAGAAACAGTTCTTCCTTCTCAGGGACCAAAACCCTCCACCAGTTCATTCAAAAGCTGGAGCCGAACTAACGCTGCCGTCTTTAGTGCGTAATTAGCGTAATAGCAGACTTTGGCGTCCCAAAGATTTCCATGTGGAACGCAATCGATGTATAGTTTATGTGGCTGAACTCGAGTTACAGGCGGCTAACGTCTCGATATCATGATGGACTAATTTTATGACTTCGACAAAAAAGAATGCACCGCGGGAAACATCAAGTCGTTCAAACCAATTGCGTTAGAAGATTTCCACATTTATTCTGACTTACAGACGAAGGCAATTACAAAGTCGCTCGAAGACTGAAAAATTATATCTTTAAACAATTGTTAAATTTTGAAAAAACTATAACCTCTGGCTACGCCTTCAGTGAGCGATGCATCCTTCATGCTACCTACTTCCAAAACACTTTGGAAAGAAGAAGAAAAACGGGAGTATACGTAAATCTTAACTCTAAATAATCTACTTGACAGTGCAATTGAGTTGCCGTATGATGTACGTTTACAACGATGAATGCGAGCGAGGAGTTGATAATTACAATTTGTATGAGCGGGCTTGAGAACTGCAATGTAATGATGACAAAAACCTTCTTTGCCTTTTTCAAGCCTCCAACGTAGAAATGAGAAGAGCTACAAAGCAATTGTAATTTATTATTCCTTACCTGCCTGGGTATTGTTTACGAAGATAGGAAACACATGAACAACAAATGTAATTACAAAATTGCTATATTGTTGCTTTTTCATGGGTATACAGACGTTTATATACAAGCACACACATTCATTTTCTCTCTTTTATGATAAATACGAGTTGCCTGGTAGTGGTGTTGTCAGCAAGTACGCTTGCCTACCAAATACATGTGCAATGCACAGAACAAAGATTAAAAGTTTATGCTCCTCTCTTGCTCTGTTGTATGTGTTCACCTGTCTGGCTGCAGTAGCTTTTACATTTTATCTCTTTGTGTGTATGTGCAACATCGTGTATATAAAGTATAACAAATGCAAATGTATGTACGACGTACTGTATGTTTTTAAGATTTACATGAATTTTTATTCCCTTTTTACCGTAGAAACATATTTTCATTTTTCATTAGTTGCTGTTGTACGTTGTTTATTTTGAATCTGTTTGGCTTCTTACACGATGAACTAAGAGTTATATGCTTTATCATATAAAACATTAGATGCTTTATTATTCCTATTGATGTTGTCATTGTTATGCATTGTAGTCGTTTTGTAAAGTACATTCTCGTCAATGCGCTTATTAAGTAGTAAGAAAACTTGATTTTTTCCAGCCTTTTATGTCAAATGAAAAATGAATGAGAAGCAAGTCGAAATACTTCTATCTACTCTTATGTGCTAGCTAGCTAAAGTTTTACTTATGGAAATTGAGAGTTTTCCTTTTCTTTTTTTTTTTTTGCTATTAATACGAAGAAGGGGAAAGAAAACAAATTAAAATCAAAGTAATTAATCAAAGCGAAGCGGAAGCAAAAGTTTTCAACAAAAAAGTGCAACCCTTCCTAAAGTAAAGTAATGAATATGCGCCCGTAGGTTTGACTTTTCAAATTCCTTTCTATTACTCCTATTAATTTTCTATGCATAAATTTGGGATTATAACATTTCGAAGTAGTAAAGCATACTGTCAGGGCGCGAATTCTATATTTCGAGCTATTCTTCCTGTTATCCTCGTTTTGTGCTTTTAAATAATTGCATAATTTTCCAGCAGTTTAGTTTAACTTTAAATCCGATCTTACCTCTTACGGCAAATGAATGAATAAACAAACAAACATACATACATACATACATGGCCGAACAAAAACAGCAAGTATGTGAAAATCTTCTGGTTCGTGGCACTTGTGTTTATGCAGCTTTAAGTGCTAAATCAACATTCTTCACTATGACGTCGACCTCTCGAGAATCAAAAAGGAAAAAAAAATTGAAGTAAAACACCAAATAATCTTCCAAAAGGGTTTCACTGCGTGCACAAGGTGAGATTGCGAAGCGCTTTCAAATATTAAAGAGATTTTTTCAAGAACTCAACTTGAAAAATAAATTCAGTTCAGTTACCATTTGCCAAACAATCACTTGGATGGATTTCATTTTAAAACGATATCCTATTCGTATACCAATTTAAAAAAAAAAAAAAATTATCCAAAAGCAATGACAATTTCATTATTTTCCACGCCGATGCTAGTTGACGTTTGGATAAAATTTCAGAAAACTTTATAATAACGTTTCACTTGTCACTTGGCCCGACTGCGCTTCCATATCTAACAGAAAAACAAAAAAAGTTAAGAAAACCGTTGCCATCTTTTGAAAATTATAATAAAGGAAGTAGTTATGCTTCTTTCTTTACTTCAATTTTCTATTTTCAATTTTCTATTTTCTATTTTATAGATGTACATCTACGTGTCAAATTGGGAGCCAATAGCTTTATAACATGGAACATGTTGTGAGTTTTTCTTCAACTTTTGAAAAGTGTTGTTAGAAAAATATGTCTTTGTTTTGTCCTGTGGATATTTGTGTCTGACAGCTTACAGCTTCTTTAAACATCAAATGCAGGCAATAAATACAAAAAATTCATAAACAAAAAAAAAAAAAAAAGAGGAAGAATTGTCAGAACGTGATGAGAATTCTTTGTGATAACTAACGAGTCACATATAAATCATAAAAATGATACTGAAACTATTAAAGATTCTATAAAATTATTAAAAAAGTTAAACAACATGCTGCAGAAAATACATATTTCTTGTTTATATTGCGGATTGTCTTAGAAATGTTATTCTGTTCATAAAATTCACTTTGCATCCAGTTTTCAACATTAAAACTCCCTTATAAAGATTGCAGATTGTTCTCGCACTCAAGGCTCCAAGTTGGGAAAAGCATCTTAAGTTACATATATAAAGTTAAGCAATGCTTTCGTCTTTCGAGTAAGTAAGTTTACTTTAACGTGGCCTCTCATCCTTATAGTTTGTCGGTTTGAAGCCATTATGTCGAGGCGCAATTTGTCGATGGTCTTTATTCCTCGGTAGTTTGATTCCTTACTTTTATTTGATCAAGTATTATGCGTCTACCTTATCATAGAAAGGATGTTAAGCAATTTAAAGCATTTTTAACCAAAAGCCTACAGTTACCCACCACGGCAATTACTGAGATATCGTATTAAAATTCGACAACATATCACTCTTAACTAGTGCTAAGCGTCCGCATCTACATTTCTCTTAATAGCATTTCATCATCAGCATTTTCCTCACTGGAAAAGTCATAAATCGGTTTGTTCTTTTAAAGAAACGCTTGCTTTAGCCAAATTTTGCTCTGCAAATCCGTCAGCAGCAAATACATTGAAAAGGACCGAAAAGAGTAAACGGATCAATTTAAAATATGATCCATGATTAAAAGTATATGCAACTTCCTTTACGTGACCTTGTAAGTGTTGCAAGAGATATGATGAAATTAGTATACCTCCACTGGTACGAATCGTGGGTTTCGGTTATATAGTGTGACTGCACAATTTAGTTGTAATCTTTTAAAATTGCAAATCCACAATAATCCGTTTGTTTCCCTATGTTTTATTTATGTCTAATAATAAGTTTAATAACGGAGTCCCTGTTTTCTATATAAATTTGATGGCAGAACGAGTATTTTTCTTTTGTGTCTGCTTCAATATCCTTCCCCAATACCCTCTTTGAAATTTATTACAGAAATATAAACCTATTCAAGATGAATAATTTGTGGGTTGGAAGATTTCGTAAACAAGAAAAGTGGTCCGGTTGTGGTAAACAAAACCCCGCAAGTTCTTCTCTTCTATCTTTATATACGATCAATTACAACAATTGTTGGTGTGTTCGTGTTTGGTTGATGGTGGGCTGCCTCTTTCATTCTTTCAAAGCCAAAAAATTATGGAGTAATGGAGTTATTATCGATGCCGAACGCTACAGAAACACTATTAGCAATGTTTTTGCTGCAACTTGGAGGAACAATTCGGCAAAGACGGTATAGAGTTCACATAGAATATGCATAGAGTTAGTATTTCTAACTTGGCTTCACTTTCGCAAGACATATAGTTCCTTTAATTAAGAAACTTACATTCGGTCGGGACAAAGATTTTTATACCCTTCACCGTTATCCTAGGAAAGACAAAAGAGCCAGAAGAACAATATTTTCACGCTCTTAGGCGTATTATAGGTGCGTCCTATGAAAAGTTTAGGTCAATTCCAAATTCTTTTGCAAATTTGTAGGCGATATCTTTGTTTTCCCATCAGAAGTTCGCCTTTTCTTAATAAATTAGGAAAAAATTAAAATTGACACGAAGATGGCCAGAACGAGGAAGAAGTGAAATAACGGAATGATATAGGGAGGTGGCCGCAGTCTAGTGGAACTGTGTGCCCAACCGACAAGTGTTATGCGTTTACCGACCGAACACTCCCTGTAGCTAGAACCAAAGTAAACTCTGTCGAACTGAGATTTAAACCCACCAATACTGACATATTAGTCGCGGTTCTTACCTACTCACTCTTGCGGACAAGTTAACCAGCTCTCATTTGATTGTGAATTATGTATGGATGTCCTCATTGGGAATTTATTTTAAAAAGATAATGGGAAAATAAAAGGCATATTTGATTTTTGTTAGTCTACAATGAGACAATCAATGACAAAATCATAGAAACGTAAATAGAAAAAAAATTATGTAAAATTATTGGTCAAATGAAATGAAGTGAAATAATTTGTTAAATTCATATTCAATCAATTCCATATTTTCATTTCTTGGGAGGTCTTTGAATTTTAACATATATCTTTTTGTTGCATTTATTTTATTTTATATAATATATATATATACATCAACATATGCATTTACCTATAACGACATATGAACAATATTGTAAAGTGAATTGCAAATCTATCCTACTTTTGTATTATATAAGTAATTGCCAACTTTTTAATACTCACGTTCTTTCTTCAATCTTCTGTTTCACATTTATACAATTCAACCAGAAAGTGCAGAAGATATGCCGGTTCTTATTTCCTCGCTTGTTCGCATATTCGCCTCAATTGGGAGTCTTTTAGTGAAACGTCGACACCATCGTTAAGTCCCTTTGAACGACGATATCAAAATGTTGTTGCCATCGTTTTCGAGTGGTCGCAAACTTTACGAAAAAATATTTATATGTATATAGGCAAACATATGTGTGTATAGATTAATTCGCCACCCTTCCAGTGAACCTATACTTGGCTTTTCGGTTTATAAAACGATCTTCAGTTTGTACTTGGGCTTACGAAAATAAATGTGGCTTCCGTCTACGCATCCAATCACTTCAATAAATATTAGGAATATTTCAAACATCACTCATTGTACAAGAACGCATCACAAGAACAAGTTACTCGCATCAATTTTTCCTAAAATGTATTCGAAAACCTCTTTTGACACGCGAAACCTTTGCAAACATCTACGCGTAACAATATGTATTTCCATCGTTGACAAATGTAGGAGGATTTGAAGGGTCCCGCAGGGCCACTCCGCCTGATGTATATATGTTTAGTAATATTCTACGATATCTATTTAGAAGTGATTAGTCTGCTGGCGATAACACCAATATATGCAGTGTCTTCCCCCCTCTCCCCCACTCCACACACCCCTCTCGCTCACCCTCTCTCTCCCTCTCTCTCTGTCGATGGTAACGACACTATATGATTACGCGGGGAAAGGTTGATAATACAGAATCGATTACAAACTTTGGCGAATTAACGGTGTGAACTACACAATTGGAGTAAAATTAAAAAGACGAAAAAAAAAATGTAATTGATTTGCTTACTTTTCACAAATTTTTAAAAATTTTTTTGGATCAGCTGTTTGTGAGTAAACAATTTTGTTCGGAATTTATTTTAAAATCTATTTCCATTTTATTTTCAATATAATATAAAAGCAACTCTAAACAACGAATACTAACGCAAAGCGTAAGCTACTTTGCTCACGTCTGATTTGGCATCTTAGGAGTGCGTTCCGCCTCGCACCTCTTGTGCATACATATAGCAGAAAAAGTCGAAACTCAAAAATGAAACCTAGTTAATGCCATACATAATCAGCGCCCCGTTTTCATTTACGTGTGCCACGAGTGCTTTTATCCGTAAAGCAAAAACTTAGCACCATTTTCATTACTGATAACTGAATTTCATAACGAACCGATCCATTTCTGTGGAGAACTGCATTTGTTTTGCAAATTCCATACAGCATCCGACATAAACGCCGTTATTATGGATTTCCCATGGAATGAATTAGACGATTGCAATCAAAGTAAATAGATTCTGTTATTCTGTGGTGGAGTAATAAATACTTTATCGTCGAGTATATAAATCTGGTCGGTATAGTTTTTTAGTATTTTCTATCAATCAGAATTTAAAAATTTTTGTATTCTTTCTAAAAACTTTTTTGAAAAGAGACCTCGATATTTTTATATGAAAATGTCCTCTTTCATCACATTCTCCTGGAATTCTGAATCGTTTTAGATTTGCCCCTCTGCCCATTTACTTAACACTTCATCGTTAGTATTAAAATGTCAAAAATTCAAGGAAAAAGCAAAAATTTAAATTACATAATAATTTATAACTTATGGAAGATCTGAAAGTGCGAGATGAATGTCATCACTCATTTTTGCAATTACCGTTTATTACCTTTCAGTTAAAAATGTTGATTTTTTATTAATGAAAATATACCAAACAAGTAAAAGCGTTGTACTCGGCCACGACCACACCGTTAAACACCCTACACATCTTCGCTAAGTGCGTTTGTTGATATAAAGTCTTTTGAACAAAGACGACCATGTACTTCAATCTGAACCATTCTCAAAGCCGTTAGTTCTTACACTAAAACACGTAGCTGCACAAAATGTCATTTAAATATTTCAAATCTTGTGACCTGTAGGTTGAAAAAAATAATACAAAAGGAATAAACGTACAGACGGACGTACAAGGGCCTAACTCAAACCCTTGCACCACAAGCGGTGTTGGATCTAAAAGCTGTCCTTACATGTTTATTTATTGTCCCGTGTAGAGATAAGAGTTTTAAAAATATCATTTCTCATTCTAATTTCTGTATACCGCTTTTGGTGAATAGAGATAAACTTGGAAAGTGGACAATAAAAGCTAATTTATTTTTTTAGAGCATAGCAAAGACTAGCTTGTCTGACTGAACGCCAAGGTGATGTGCAGTTGAGGGAAATGTGCTTGAAATATTTATTGTCCCATAGAGTGGAGGGACGTGTGAAACGCTGATCAGTAAGATTTGCGATGACCTCCTACTTGTGCGTTTCGCTTCTCTCTTAATTTATTGCGATAAAAACTATTTTATTTTTTTTTATTTTTTTGTTTGTAAATGACCAGTAATTACGTTTTTAGGGTTTTTGACATCCCTTAAATTTCGGCTTTATTATGCAATTATCAGTTAAAAAATGAAAACCTAAAACAACTTTAACTGATAAATAGCTGGCATTTGCACTTTCATAGTTCGGTTGATTGCGCTATTGTTGTGGTTTTTCGCAAGACTTTATCAATTGAAATGCAAATAATCTCGAAAAATTAATTGTCCACCGCACCGTCATGTGTTACTTAAACTCCTCGATGGTGATTGTTAAACTTTTAAAGCGTTTACTTAGTTCCTTCTTTCGCTAACCCATACCAAGCTCACCTACTGTTTATTCTTTACCGCTTCCCTTTCCGCAATTTCTTTGCTCGTTGCAATTAACGAGCTTGCTGAATACATGCACATACACGTAAACAAACATAACCATTATTTGTCAAAGAATTAAGTTCTCGGTAACGTTTCATGTATGCATACAACGTTTTTATGCGTGGATGTGGGTGTGTTTTCTTGCGCTAAGCTTATATTGATTGCGATGTGCCGTGTCGAAGCGAATTTTTTGCTGTTTGTTTGCTTGTTTGTTTGTTTCTTATGCTGTGACGTTGTGTATGCGCAGTCATTGTTGTGTGCTTTTCAGCAAAAGATTAAAACAAGTCTTTTTCTTTCTCATACGTATTTGAAAAGCAAAACAACACATTATAAGCTGCTTTTCTTGTTGCTTTTATCACCCTTGCGTATATTTATTTTGCCTCCCCGAGTAATTTGCTAAGTATTTGTATATTTCTCTTTAAAAAAAAAAAAAATGTTTATACCGTAGTATGGGTAAATGGAGTTTATTTCTTAATACCTCTTTCATTGAATGAATGGTGGGTTATCGTTCGCTTGTATGGACAGGCATAGACTCACACAAACACATAGCATACGTGCTTACAAACATTTAAACTTGTATGGTGTACCGAGTTGATTTACTATTTTTCTAATTCATTGCTTTTTAATGACTTAAGTGAAATAGTATATTTGAGTGTCTGTGCATAAATATATATTCATACACATATACACAAATATCTTTCTGTCTAACTACATATATGTGCGAAAAAGAAAATTAAAAAATATACTGGGGAGTTAAAAGTAATTAAAGAAATAACACTAATTGAAACTGAAATTGCTTTTAGCTGGTAAATGAGAAATTTTAAAATATTATTTAAAAAGAACCGTAACATTTATAGGAATTTAAAAAGAGGAAAATTTAATCAACGTAAGAGAAGGCGATCGATATTACGTTGTTTAATGTTTCAAATAAAAAGCAAAAAAAAAAAAACGATACTCTACACCTTACGTTATTTATCTTTCTTTGCAGCTGGACTCAAATACACCGACAACCAGCGTGTCATCATTCACGTCAAGGACGTTAACGATGAGCCGCCCTATTTTATCAATCGTCCATTACCTATGCAGGCGGTGGTTCAACTTAATGCCCCACCCAACACGCCAGTATTTACTTTACAAGCCCGCGATCCAGACACGGATCATAATATCCACTATTTTATTGTTCGCGATCGTACCGGTGGGCGTTTCGAAGTCGACGAACGCTCGGGAGTGGTGCGTACTCGCGGAACAGATCTTTTTCAATTGGATATGGAATATGTGTTATATGTTAAAGCTGAAGATCAAAATGGTAAGGTAGACGATCGCCGTTTTCAAAGTACACCCGAAGAACGCTTAAGCATAGTGGGCGGCAAACGAGCACCCCAATTTTATATGCCGAGCTATGAAGCTGAAATACCAGAAAATCAGAAGAAGGACTCAGAGTAAGTGAATAAAGAACAAAGAAATTTCATTTTCTCTTCCTCCTTTTGCGATGGAAAAGTTTCTTCGCTCCCACGTGCATCTATTTTATGTATTTATTTATTTATTTATTTATTTTTTCACCTAAAAGCACACCATACTTTATTTATACTTTCTTTCTCATTTTGTTTTCAGCATTATTTCGGTGAAAGCCAAATCGTTTGCAGACCGTGAAATTCGCTACACATTGAAAGCTCAAGGCCAAGGAGCGGGTACCTTTAACATAGGTCCCTCGTCGGGTATTGTTAAGTTGGCCAAAGAATTAGATTTTGAAGATTTACGACAGCCGCACGTTTACTCCTTAATTGTAACAGCCACAGAGGATTCCGGCGGTTTCTCTACCTCGGTTGAGGTAAGAAAACAATTTCTTCTTTTGTGCCTTTAAGACAACAGTTGAAACACAAACTCCATCATTGCATTATATTGCGGCGTGTTACGTTTATTTCATTGTGTTTTGTTTCGAAAAGTTGAAGCCATTTGTGTAACTCGTTGTTGCTTTAATTTAATACCACTAGAGATTTGTTTCTATGCAAAAAGTTTTTGCGGATGATTGCACTTAAAAGCATCGTTTCGCTTGAACTTAAATCAAATGCCTGAAGTAAGAAAGAACGAAAACCTAGAAAAGACATAAAACAATAATAAAATTGACATTTTTATTAGAATTAATAAAGGAAAAGTTTTTTGTTCTCCCTCTCTCTCTCTCAGAGAGTTTACACACAATGAAATTGACGTCAATAATATTGGAAAAGTTCTTATCGACAGAAACGATTAAATGCATATTTTCTGTTCTGCTTTTAGCTTACCATACGTGTTACAGATGTCAATGATAATGCGCCCAAGTTTGAATTACCCGACTATCAGGCGCATAACGTAGACGAAGACATACCTTTAGGTACAAGTATACTGAGAGTAAAGGCTATGGATTCTGATTCAGGTGCAAATGCTGAAATTGAATATCTTGTGTCTGATGATCATTTCGCTGTCGACTCGAATGGCATTATCGTTAACAATAAGCAGCTAGATGCTGATAACAATAACGCTTATTATGAATTTATTGTTACGGCCAAAGATAAAGGAGAACCCTCCAAGTCTGGCACAGCGACTGTGCGCGTTTACACAAAAAACAAAAACGATGAAGAGCCGAAATTTTCACAACAAGTGTACACACCAAACGTCGATGAAAATGCTGGTCCAAACACTCTAGTAACAACCGTCGTGGCTTCAGACAAAGATGGCGATAATGTGCGCTTTGGTTTTGTGGGTGGCGGCACATCATCGGGCCAATTTGTCATCGAAGACATTACAGGCGTAATACGTTTGCATAATAAAGCGATTTCATTAGATCGCGATAAATATGAACTGAATGTTACGGCCATGGATGATGGGTCGTGTTGCGTTAACGGTGACCAAACAATACATACATCCACTGCTGTTGTTGTCGTTTTCATAACTGACGTCAACGATAATAAGCCGGTATTCAAAGACTGCGGTACCTATTATCCAAAAGTAGAAGAAGGTGCCCCTAACGGCAGTCCAGTTATAAAAGTTGTCGCCACCGATGAGGATAAAGGTGTTAATGGCCAAGTAAGTTTGAGAAATTCAATAACATTTATGTGGTAGCTTATCTTAAGTGTAACGTACATTGACATCTTTCTTTATCCTTTGTTTAGGTTAAATATTCAATTGTTCAACAACCGAACCAAAAAGGTACAAAATTTACTGTCGACGAGGAAACTGGCGAGGTTTCGACCAATAAAGTATTCGATCGTGAAGGAGACGACGGCAAATTCGTATCAGTTACGGTAAAAGCTACTGATCAAGGTGAGCCCAGTTTAGAAGGTGTGTGTTCGTTTACGGTTGAAATAACTGATGTCAACGATAATCCCCCACTGTTTGATCGCCAGGTTAGATATTGAGATTTTTGGTTGAAATAGGCCTAATATTCTATTGCTCTCCTTTTTGCTGCTATAGAAATATGTGGAAAATGTCAAGCAAGATGCTAGCATCGGCACAAATATCTTACGTGTTTCTGCGTCCGATGAAGATGCCGATAATAATGGCGCCATTGTTTACAGCCTTAGTGCACCATTTAATCCTAATGATTTGGAATATTTCGATATACAAGCAGAGTCCGGTTGGATTGTTTTGAAAAAACCGCTTGACGTAAGTCTTCGCTTAACAAAATTGTTTTCTTCTAATTTTTTCCTTTTTTTTTTTAAATTCATTTTGTTTAATACATACTTACAATCTACTTTCGGGTATCAAAAAAACGAATCTTACTTGAAAATTTTTAATATGATTTTATTATCGTTTCTTTGTTCTTAAATCTTTTTCTACTCTTGGTTCTTTTATACTAAAGACACTTATCTGCCACTTGCGTTACGGTATTTGTGTCAAGATATTTCAAATTCGATTAAGTTCATGACCATTTTTCCATTTAGTAAAATTCAGTGGGCATTTTTCTTGGAGGCATTCCTAAAATATGTAATGTCTTGTAAGCCTACTTAGCGACTAATATGAACAAAGAACTTTTGCACAATTTTCCAATATTTGCGACTTTGACCACAATGACGATAGCCGGCGGACAGGGCATGCATATATTACGCTAGAATATTCGGAAGATCTTTGAGGTACATTTGCATCGCTTTTAGGACCGCTCCATCAATACTGCCATGATTCCAGGCTTAATATTTCGCATATCTACTTAATGTAGATAGTGTGTCCCATATAGATGACAATTTCCAGCATGTATCTCAGCTAATATTAGAAACAATAACTAATATTTAGTCTTTAACGTTCTTTATAGTCTTTAATGACAGAAGCACAGCGCTTGTGTTTACGGTAAATGACTCCCTAGAACTGCCAAAGGCAAAGAATGGCTTCCAACATCGCGCGCTAATGGTCGAAATGCTTCTAACTTACGAAAGCCAAATCTTTTCATCTGACATTAATTAATAAAGTTGCAGCAACTTAAACTTGCAATAATTGATAGCATATATACCATTAGCGTGCCCTCGCATATTCTACAAACACCAGGTTTTTATCACTTCTCAGCTCATGGGGCTGATGCCATTGATACACAGATACAATAGCCGACTGATAATACAAATACCAGAGATATAACACATCACCCAACCCATACGAGTTTTATATAGTACCCACCTTTAAATGAGATTTTTCAAAATTCCACTCCGATCATTAGTTCATGAGTTCGAACTGTTTCGGAGACGCTGCCTTTGTTTTCGTAGAACAATGGAAAATTGTGAATTTCCGTCCGAAGATTGGTATCTGATTCTTCCTCTGAGAGTGAGCAAATCACCAGCAAATGATTTGCTGGGTTGAGTACACAAGGTCCAATGTGAACACGAACTTATCCGCTTGAACCTTAATAAAGTTGGCAAACAAGATTCATATAGCTTAAAACTTATATGGATCCATCAATTATGATCTTACATATATATGTCATGCTGCGAACTTATTGGGTGAAGTGGATGTGTGAGTACTATCGCAAAGCATTTGTCTCCGACATTGATTAATAATATGACAAACGTAAAAGCCTTTGCCCATCATACTCTTGAGCACTAACCAAGCAGCTCTGGATAGTTGGTACTCGTACCGTCGAAAATTCGCAGTACAAATGAAAAATGTCCGTCTCAAACATATCAAATGAAATTCTGCATCATTGTTATTCTCTCGTCGTTATTAGTGCCAGTGGCAGTTAGGAGTCCTTTGCATGGCAGAATTGCAATCTGACGCGAATACAAAGCACAATAATTTGTGTCTTTTAACCCGTAAATACCACAGTACCGCTAAGCAGGAAAAGAGTAGATACGACTGAAAATTGTATTTGTTATGATATCATACGTAAGTTCATCGCTTTATTACTTTAATGTTCCTAATATCAGATGTCTCTTTGACAATCCACTCTCAATAGCAGAGAGCTGCAATCATATCTGCTTCATCCACTTCCACTGAATTGGCTTTGGCAATTAAATCTTGGCTCGCATATCATCACGTCACGATTCATGTGCGCGTTTGTTGGTATCCATACCACATATCCAACAAATACCGTACGTGTGGTGTGTGTCTCTAGTATAACGAGGACTGAAAACCCTACCGCTAATACTCTTTAAACCTTTGATTAACTTCCCCCCTCCCAAAAAAAAAAAAAAATTAATTTATTTCTGTCAAGTCCTTTCTGACAGAGGAGTTGATTGGAAACTGCTTATAATTATCATTATACTTTAAAATCCTGTCATTCTTCAATTCTCTTCCTATATTGACTCTGCTCAAAGCTTAACTTTCCTATTGAACTAACAAAAATATTTCTGTTGGATTTACTAAAATATAAAAAAAAAAAACATTTCTCGTTTTTCTAATGAAGAAGAAGAATATTTTAGGGATAATGTCATTTATTATATTAATTTTTATATAAGTGTTTATTTTATTATTAAAAAAAAAAAAGAAAAAATTCGAAAATTTCTTTTATCTTTTTATCGTTTCGTTTAACTGCACCAACTTTTCATTTTTACTTTTTAGTGGCTTTAGTTAGTATTTAAATAAAAGCTGTTTTTACTATGGTTTAAAAATAATTAAAGAAAAGAATAAAAAAAAAGGTTTTTTCTTTTTATATTAAATAATTAAAAGCAGACTGAAAAGGATTTAGTAAAGCAGTGCAAATTTTTGAAAACTAATTGAAAATTCATTGATAAATAAGCGATAAACCAAAATGCTTAAGAAAAGTTAATATATTTTTGGTCACAAAAAGACAAAAAGACAAAAAGAATAAAAGTTTTCAAGTCAAAATTTTGTTATATATAATAAATACTACTATTACTATTATTATTTTATTTTTTTTTCTCTCTCTCATTTGTTTTGCTTAGTCTAGAAAGAGTTTTAGAGTGAATTCAATTAATTGGCTCTCAATTAGCAAAATGAACGTTGAGTTGAATAATAAAATTGTTTAGTGATGTTTTTAATATTTTTCCAACTTTATACCAATGCCGAGGTATAATATTTAAAAGTATTTAAGAGTCTCTTTTTCTAATTAAAGGAAAAAAGGAGAAGAAGGAAAAAGCACACTTCACCCATAAACAAACAGTATTAGTCAACTAAACGCATTTAAACCAACACTAACATAACTTTTGTGTGACATTTTCATTGGTTTAAGAGAAGAATCGAAACTTGTTAAAATGAAAAAATAAAAATTGAAAAACGAAAAAATAAGCAACAAAAGCATTCAAGTTTACCATAACGATGAACTAATTTTTGAACATCGTTTGTGACAAGTGATGGCCTATTTTCATATCTTTATATACATGAAATTTGTATTTTTCTTTCTTTATTCTAAAATTATTATGAATTTTTGTATAAATTTTCCTAAAATCCCTAATGAATCCACTTAACCCCTACGCGCCCTATGTATAGATTTTTGCTGGTTGGCGTTAACTTTTTACACTCTTGAATTTTGAAAGACCTCAACCAAATCTTTTGCATATAAAGAAAGCATGTTTACTTACATATATATCATTTTGTTTCTTTCTTTAAGTTCACTGCACCTTTGGAATTTAAGTTCATTTTCTTATACATTTTCTTAAACATATGTTTCCTAATTTCTTTTGATTATTTTTCTTCTTTTTTTTTCTTAATATATTTTCTTTTATTTCATATATTACGCGTTCAAAACATAAACGTTTGACGTTTGATTTATTTAAAACGATTCCAAACAAAAAAAAACAAAAACAAAAAAAAACACTGAAAAGGGTTGCTATCCTGTAAGTAATATCTTCAATAACGGAGATACTGTTTTGACTGATTTCATATACATATATATATCCTGCTATATAAGTGTTTTATTTTGTATTCATGTAAGATACACATTCGTTCGCTCACATACCACCGTTAAATAATGCCATATACAACAAATCACAAGTCATTGCAGTTGACCACCCTTCTCTACTTCCTACTTTTCGCACATGCGGACAACTAACAAAAACATATCGCCATATAGTAAATAGTAATGCATCTTTTTTGTTTAAGCAAAGATCACGCGACAATTTCAGAGAAAATTTCGATCATTTGCTGCGGAGACAGTTCTAAAAGAACTCAGTCTGCATTAATCCAAAGTACGAAGAAATTTTAGCTTTCCTTTCCTTTTTTGCAAGGAAAAAGCACAGGTCCTCCTAGAAAAAAGGGCAAAGTCAAGTGTGTTCAGGCAGTGTATGTAACTTCTCTCGTTCTGGCTTTGCAGACACGTTACCACGAAGAAAGATTACCTTACATGAACTCAGTTGGTCTCTTTTCAGATTAATTTTAAATATATCGACATACTTAAGGATGAAAGTCCGCATCAGCTTCGGGCCTCTCAAGGTTCCCTGCAAGGAATTCGTATTTCTCGACCGAGGGATCGAAACACGGTAACGCGTAGACGGTGGAAAGGGGAGCGCGGACGTCGCAGCGTGTCATAGGCCCAACGGGGCTGGGGGTTCCCTTCAGTGATTTGTACTCAAAATGAAAAACGATTTTCGATTCTCACCTCCTCTTCACTATCATTGTTAGGCAGTAACAACTAAAACCAAGTTTTGTCCTCTAAGCTTTCTTCGCCACTATTGCCACTTTCGAGTGTTCGCTTGTAAATATCTTTGTATGATGCTAAGAAGAACATATAGTTTCTCTACCTAGGCTTTCTTCTCCCTCCAATTTAAATGGATTCCCTTCATCCATTGAATATGTGTGAAATTAAATTTTTTCTGAATGTCCTTAGAATGTTTTAGAAGTTTTTCTAAACTATTTTACCACACTCAAGATATATTTTCCTAATAAATCTGATATATCAGCTCCTATATTCGGTAATAGTTCTGAGACATTTTCGATAAGTTAGTCAGAAGTCAAAATTTGCCCTCTTTAGATCGCAAAATCGGAAAATTTTTGAAACTCAGATAACCATTTTATGTTTGCTCCTAGGGCCTAACGAGACACTCCGTGGAAAACGTATACACTTCATACCAAAAAGGTGCATTATTAATTACTTATTTTATCAACTTCCTTTCTTTTTTAGCTTTCAAAAACCTCTTTGATTGCGCTGCGTAAGCCCAGTGACAGGCAAAATTCAAAACTGTTTGCAATGGCAAGAATTTCTGACAAGTGCATCAATTTTAAAGCGTTTTCAAAAAGAAAACTCAAATTTAGCAGAAATTATAAAGAGGAATCAATGTGGGCGTGGTTTTCGTAGAAAAACGGTTTAGATTGGAAAATTGTTCCGAATCAGCGTTTTTTTAATTTAAAGAAATTAGCGAAAACAAGAAACACAATAGCATTTCAAATTATTTACAAAATTTGTAAAAAAATGTTCAGTAGATATCCCAAACTTTTTCGCAAACACACTTAAATACACTAGATGGCAGTAGCATAGTAGGCAACGCTACCCTGACACATATCGTCATTTTATCATCCGACTGAGGCTAAAATAAAGAGTCCTCGTGCTAGTAGTAGTTTATTCTGCACACGATCTAGATCACAATGCGCCCTTCAAAGCGCGACGATTGGATTCGCAACATCTAAAAATTACCGTATCTTAGAAATATCTTTAAAATGTTGTTCGAATGCAAACCAATTATTCATATTGGCTTCCCCTCCTTATTTAAGCTACCAACACTTATTGGCGATGAACTTAGAGATAACTCATTGATTGATGCTATACTCAAATTTATCTAATTTGCAGCCTCATAAAGTATTGAAGTTTGTGTTACCTTGTTAGCGCGAGGACTCGACCCGCGGCCTCGTAAAGTATTGGAATTTGTATTCCCTTTGTCTGTACACTCATGTATTCCCCTTTAACGTAATTTGGAAATAATTTGGTGGGAAACTTTCACGACAACTATTATTATTATTTCACTTATTTTTTTCCCGAATTTTTATAAAGTAATAATCGATTATAAAGGGTAGAAATAATTGTAAATTCTCTTTTTCCAAATAATTTCTAGTAAAATTTAGCAAAGAGTACGCAATCCGTTTGTCCCTCGAATACACAATCAAAAAGTTTTGGTAGGAGAATATTAGTGCTCGCGTTGCTCCCAGTTTTATATTGTAACTCACTAATCCAATGTCTTGTATGATAAAAACTTACTATCTACTCTAACTTTTTGTTTATATTTTCCTTCATTTTCTAACATTTTCTTATCTACAAAAATTTCATTTTATTAACTAATCTTTATGTTGTGTTATCATTTGAATTTTTATTTAAAATTAACAAACAATAAATAATACTGTTTAGAACGTAAACAATAACGCCATCTAACAAAAGCCATAACAATCTTGTATAATATTCAAGTCAATTTCTCAATTCCGAAATGAAATACACAAACCACAATTGCTGTTAAAAGAACACAAACTGTTATGTTAAGTTATATATGCATACATATGTATGTATATATATATAGATATATATATATGGATATATATATACGAATTAACATAACGTTTGTAAGCACTATCAAGTGTACATTAACATAGACAACTTAACATACAATGTGTAATCATAACTCCGTTAACAGCGCGACCGCTATCGTTTACGTGTTCGAGCCTCTGACAGAGGTGAACCGCCATCATACGCAGACGTTGATGTTGAATTAGATGTCGTCGATCGCAATAATAAGCCACCCATATGGGATAAGAGTATTTATGGCCCAATTCATATACGTGAAAATGTCACTGTGGGTACGGTTGTAACATCGGTTAAGGCAAGGTTTGTATTGTTGGTATTGTTTATCTCCTGTCTCTTCTCTACTTACCCATTACATAAAGCGTGCTATTCTCTCTAACATAACACCAACTAACGATTTTCCATTATGTGTAACAATAACATAATGTTCAAGTTAATGTAAGATTTAACATAAATTAATTAACGGGAAATATTTGCGTTTTTGTGTCAACAAAAAAACCTGTATTTGATTAAGAATTCCTTGCTTTTACGTATACTGCAACCTTTAAGTATTTCCTGCGTAATGCTAAGCAAGGCATTGAACATATTATCAAAATATGGGGTTATTTCATAACAGCGCCTCCGTAAATTTACACTTAAGCATGCAGAAAATATAACGCGATTTTTTCGTTTGCAAAATTTTGGCGTTTTTTTCTTCTTTTAACTCTGGTGCTGGTGTCTAAGCTAAGCTAAATCAACAAAATGTAAATAATTTATTCTTTCTTTTTTTTTCTTTTAAGGCATATTTTTGCAATGTCAAAGTGGCTAAATCAGTTTTTGTAGGCCATTTATTTGTAAAACTTTTATCTTTATGCAAAATAAATCATTTTTGAAGTTTTGCAGGAACACATACATACATGCCTATAACGATGCTAGCCATCGATATTCCTGAATGCCTCAACACACTATGCGCTAATACTAACGCTAATCAGATATCGGCTATGTTTAGTCCCCTCTAAATATAACCTATCAACAGTAACGGAATCTAAACTTTATGAATCTATTGGCAAAGGGAACATTTTGAGAAAAATGCACATATAATCGTAAGAAAAATGGGAAGAGAAGAAAATAAATAATTTGTAGACATCCATGTTAAATACACGATGGCTTTCAGATAAAATCTACTTCCGATCAATCCTTTTACTTTCTCGTTCGAAGCAGAGGTGTTGGTGAAGGTGGAATTTACTTCCTCTTTACAGATTCTACTCAGTGTTACAGTGAAATGACTTTCATTTATTTTTATTATACTAAACTTTATTTTGAGGAGAACCGTTTGATTTAATTGAAAAGATTTGAAATCTGATTTTCTATCATTTTCCCTAACCAGCAAATAGCTTTTAAGACAGCAGCCATTCCTTTGCATATGCATCGAATAGAATAGATATGCAACATTTTTCAAAGTGTTTTTCTTTCTTCCTTTTCGGCATTATACCTCCTTTTAAAATAATACTATACACCTTATCGTTCTGTAGAACCTTAATGTCTCCCACTGCATATGCAAAGGGAAGTGTTTCTATTATTCGGAAACGATCAAACTCGTTTCCACATTAAATTAATAATTAGTAGGACATGGCCCACTATTAGATACTTTACACCACTTCACTTAACAGATCTATTCATGTAACGACTTTCCGAAAGAAGACATTATATGAAATGGGCCGAAATGGCCGAAAAAGCGCTGCGACCCAAACCATTTTCAATAACGTTCGTCCTTGGGACAAAACAGGCCGGCGTACCAAATTTCATCAAAAGATTTGAAAAATTGCAACCTTTCAGGACATACGGACAGACACGGTTTTATTACAACGATCGTTATAATAAAAAGTGGGCTTATCGCAAGTTCTTCTGAGTGCTGCAACAATCGCACAAATTTAATTTGCCCGTATACCACAAATGATGCGGCGTATAATTATTAGATCGCCATGCAACGACCTCAGATCGACAGTATTAGATGGATGGACGAAGATAATTCTGCCGAACGCTGTAATGTGACTATGCACTATTTAATGCGAAAGTTTTGTGAGAAATCTCTTCTTCATCTCTTTCAACAATAGATGGGCCATATTGGGGCTGGAAAACCATAACGTAAATACAAGAATGCTGTTCGCTTTGATGCGGTTGTCACTAGCGTTCTCCATCAGTTTAATGAACTTCGACAGTGACTTTCGCCTTTGCGATCCACAGACATCGGATATAACCCCAATATTGAATAATTAATTTTTCGAGTCATTTCCAGACAAATTTCGTATTTAAAGAAAACAAAAAAAGAGTGAATTTCGCTGCGAATGAACGCACTTTTCTAAGTGGTTTAAGGCTGGATAATTCCTTTACATCTTTATAATTATCTTAAGCGTATTTCTAGATGTTTTATACGCGTTACAATCTCTCATCTGTTCGCTTATATTTCACCAAAAAGGATTTAATAGAACCCCCCATTCTCTGGAAGAAGTGTACGGCGCTTTATTCACCTTCAGCGCGCCATTAGAAATTTAATAGTTAACCGACCACTTCTCTGGGTACAAGCATATCAGTCTGCTAAGATCTTATGGTAATTCTATCTTCTCTTGCATTATTTCTTATGATAACTTAATGAAAAAAATTCTTTCGAAAATTGGGTTAAGGATGGGAAAATGCGAAATGTTAAAAACTGGTGGTGGGTTTTCTTCATTCCATGCTAGCCAGCGTTAAACAATCATTTGAATAAATAATTTTTGCGTCCATAAACATAAACGCTACACTTACACTTTGTACGTATCTATGCTAGGATATCTGATAGGTAGAGAAGGTAATAATACTTTGGCAATAAATATATAAAAATATAATAGAAAGTAATTTCCACAAAAATATTTAAGATAAAATATCAAACATAATGCTTGAAGTTTTGGTTTTATAAAATAAAGTTGCACTACAACAATAAAAATAATAATTAATTATAACAATAATCAACATGTACAGTGTATTATGACTTGTTTCATACGTTCGTGGCCATGAAGACTTTACTCTTAAAAACTCTAATGTTCAATGTGATTGTTAAGAGCTACTCTTAACATCTAGATTTGAAATTTGCTGTGTTTCGAACTCGGAAAAAACGAGGGATTAAGTTTAAAGCATGACTATATGGTGTTCTTTTCCGTATGTCACGACGGTGTCGAAAAACAAATCGGCGGATATGTGCAATTACAAATCAAAATGACCAGACTTACGAATCGCTGAGATCAACGAGATGCGTACACTCTTTAAAGGAAATTTTCAAAGTCTTTACGCATATTACAGAAAAAACTTAGTCAAAAAAAAAAAACGCAAAATATTTTAGAAAGAAAACGAACAAAGAGAAGAAAGCCGCGAACTTATGGAACATTATGTGATTAATTTTATTATTACGTGAACAAAAAGAAATTAGGTTTAACTAGTTTTAAATGAACTAAAAAAAGGCTAGGATCGAGACTTTTTTTTCATAGAGCATAAGTAGAGAAATGATTTGCACTGCATTTGGGAAAAGTTCGAAAAAAGTTAAAAAAATATATATTTTAAATACTATTTTTTTTCTAGATTTTTTTTTTTTTTTTTTTTTGTTCTTATTATTTTTCTAAACTGGTGTTGGTTCATTTTATTTTGGTTTCCTATGGTTGTGTCTTACGGAGAGTTTTCGTTTAATACATATAATTAAAAGAGAATAAAAAAAAAGAAAAGAAAGAAAACATAATAGAGAAAAGGATCTTTCCTTTTGATTAATAAAATGTTTTTGAATTTTGTATTTTTTTAATTTCATTTGCTCGACTTTCGACCGACAACAATCACCAAACACACCAACTATTTATGGTTTTTGCAACAACTTGAATTTTTGAATGTTACAAAAAATCATGTAAATGCTTGATATGCCAAAACAAAAAAAAAAAAAAATTAAATATATACATATAAAATGCAACCACAAAAAAAAAAAAAATGCAAATATAGCGTGAGACCTATAAATTAGAGGCGATGGCTCAAGACAAAGGTTATCCGCCTTTATCACGTACCGTAGAGGTGCAAATTGATGTGGTCGATCGCGCCAATAACCCACCAGTCTGGGATAATACCGTTTATGGTCCCATTTATGTCAAGGAAAATATGCCCGTTGGCGGCAAAGTCGTCTCGATCAAAGCCAGGTCTGTTATTTATCAAAAAACAAAAAAAAAAAAAAAATATTATATAGAAATGCAAATATTTAAAAAAATTATTTCTTTTTCTCAATGAAACAAAATTTTTTGATTTTTGTTAGAATCCTTTTTCAATGTTATTATATTTAGTTTAATTTAATTTAATTTTGCAAATGTGTATAATTTTTAATCTAATTTATTCTGTTCATTTTTCTATATAAATTTTAAAACAAAAAAAAAAAATTATATTTAGTTTTTATATATGTATAACAAGTACGGCTTTATTTGATTGTAGATAGATTTGTAAAAAAAAAATGTTTGAATGGCTAACTTCATAGCTGTCATTTAATCGTCTGCACATATCTCTATAATAGAGGACAGCATTACATTTCATTTAATTAAACGAAAGTAAACATTATTCAATGAAAGCTGGAATTTATGTCATATGCATAAAGACAAAAAAGAAAAATTTTAAACATTTCTCATGTTTTGTTTGATCAAATATTTATGTATGTTAGTGACTACTCTGTATATTGCTTTTCATTTAGAACTGCTTTTGTTCTTAAAAAAAAAAAAAGAAAAAATATCCGACCTCTTTTCTCCTTCCGCTGACCACTTTGCACTCACTCAACACCTTCCCCCGTTATGTTACACTATATTAATTGATGTCATTTGCACTCGTATTTGTTATGTGCCATTTACCAACACATAGTCACGTTTCATATGCACCAACCTTTTCCCACTTTCACACATCACAATAACGACGTATACCATTTTAAAACACAGCCATATATACATGATATATGTATATATATATATATATATATATATCATATATGTGTGTGTATATATATATCTAAAGTGAATGTATAAATATATTTTTCCACTGTAAAAATGCTCTTTCTTTCAGTTATATACAGCACTCACTCACCTTGTTTAGCTTTAGTTCATATTAATACACTATACATAGAGTAAAAGCCACCAGTTTACTATGTATATGTATATATCAACATTAGCATATATATGTATATATAACATCATTACCACATCAAATTAATTTCATTATGTTTTCTTTGCCCACTATTCATTTCTCCCATTTTGTTGGAATGTATAATTATTACCAACGACAAAAGTTAAAAGTCACTCCGCTGTGCATTAAAATGTGATACAAGAAAATTGCTTTAAAAGATGGTTCTTGATATCTTCTTACTAACATATGTGTTTGCGATATTTGCGATTATGGGAAACCCAAACCGACGGACGAAGGAATATCTAATCAAGAACATACGGGGTGCCTCGAAAATTATTTGGGAAAATATAGGGTCATCCATCAACCACTTTCGCTTTGGTTTTTGATTTTTAGCAGAAAGTAAACGGTAAAACATATCAACATTAATTTCCTTTTATTTTAGTTATTAGTTCACGCTGTTTCCACTTCAAAACGATTTCATGTAAATGGCCAGTTCTGGACATCTATAAAAGCTGAACTCTGGAACACAAATGTTTGCCATTCTTCCACCCCAATCTGTTCTTATCTCACGAATGGCACGGATAATTTTGATGAATAATCGCGATGAATAAGGTCATTACGAGTTGGAGTAAGCCAATGCTCCAATACAACTCCAAAGTAAAAAGTTCAGTGCTGTTAAGAATAATTAAATAGGCGACACTTTTATCTTCTTAACTTCACATGCTTAGGTAGCAACCAACATACAACTTTCACATACCTCAGACGCAGATAAATTATCAATACATTCTAAAAATAGGGAATTTCTTAACAATAATATGACTGCTATGCGAAAAACATTTAAAGTCTGGGATATTTATGGTCTGCGATATTCATGGTCGGGCATATTAAGGGTCTGGGATATTTAGTCGGGGATATAATAAAACATGAGAAGGAAAATAGCAAGTTGTCGATTGTCTGCTACAAGAAGCAACAAGACGCAGATAGGCGGACAGAAAGGCAGACAGACAATTGTGAAGGCATATGCAAAGAAGATGATGTAGACTCGAGCTCATTACATTAAAACATGAAGACATGTATGTATTGCATCATATATGTATGTACGCATACATGTATGTATTGCACCCCATAAATAACGGAAGGATCACAAGAAGGATGACCCTATATTTTTAAATTAGTAGGCGCTTCCCGTATTCTGATCATTTTTTCACTCCAAAAACGCTTTTATTGCGAAAAAATTGGTACGATATATGTATTTACTTATTGTCTACGTATTTTGTAAATAAATTTGCAAAATATGTATTCAAACGCTCAGATCATATGCTCGCCTGCAATAAAAAGGCTACCGCACTTAAGGTTTGAACCCGTGACCATTCGGTTGTTAGTCCCGATCCTCTGCTTACTCGGCCACTCATGCAGATTGCAACAATATCTTATTCAAAATATTTTTCGGCCGTCATTTTCTACAATTTTTTCCCACCTTTCTGGCAACATGGCGATACCGTGTGGAAACGATTCAATCGTAAACCCATTTTGGCACTTCTTCAACATTTCGAGACCGCGTGCCATTCAAGTCGTGCTGCATTGAATTGAGCGAGTGGTAATCAGAATACGCTATGGCTGTTGGGTACACTGGGTGCGGCAGGACTTTCCATTCGAGCTAAAACAGTGTATCCTTGACAACTCTTGCAACGAGTGGCCGCGCGTTGTCGTGCAAGAGGATGACTTTGTGTCTGTTAACCGCTATTGCTTTTTTTTTTTTTGCAACAATACATCATTCAACTTGTCCAATTGACGTCGGTAGACATCTGCAGTAATAGTTTCATTTGGTTTTAGAAGCTCGTAGTACGCCATACCCTGCTGATCTCACCATATGCACAGCAAAATTTGACGGCGATGAATATTCCGCCTCTATGTCGATTTGAATGGCTCCGCTGGACTAACCTATGACTTTTCGCAGTTGCGATTGTCGCAAGGGAAAACTTTTCTTTTTCCGCCTTGCAAACAATGAAACCGCGGTGTGTGATAGCCATTTTCCCTATTTTAAGATGTTTCCAATCGCACGTAAGCGTCTAAAAACAGTTGATTCGTCAGCTGCCAAGCTCTTCCCAAGTTTTTTGAGAATTTGAGCTGGAGTTTCAACCATTCAGTCTCATCAATTCATCTGCCTTCGAACTTTTTAGTCCTCCAAACCGTTCTTTGTCATTAGTATCAAATTCATCACTTTTCAAAATCAAAATTATCGAAATTAATCATTGTGCACATTCTTCGCATTATATCATTATTTAGCCACCAATAGATGTCGCTGATCGAAATACCTGCAAGCGTCGTTTATGAACTTTTGTATTTTTATTTACTTATGTCAAAAACTATGATTTTTCCTCATGTGATCATTTGAAAAGTCCGGATTAATATTAATCGATATAAATGCCACGTAAACCATTCGTTTAGTTATGCGGAATTTTGATGATTCGAGAGCTATTTAAAAAAATCAGTGCACAGTCCATTTCTCAGTGTAATGGACTCGATTGTCAACTGCTCGCTATTTTATTATGTGTGAAAGCACGATTTTTTTTACTTAGACCAATCATATTTGAATATCGTCATACGTATGAAGGAGCTATGTAAGCAAACAAAAAGTATTGAAAAAATATTAACCGAAAGCACTAACCTGCTGCTAATAACAGCGGGGATGCTAGTATATTCTAGGTTAGAACTGAAACAATTTCCCACAAAATTTTGTTATATGGGACAGAGCGTGTACGTATTCAATGCTTGCAAAATTATGACTTTTTGCATGTTGATTCTGTGTCTTTTTCCAGTCTTGTCCCATGAGACGTTGTTTGTAGATTTCCCTAGTGACTGTTTTATTTGAGTAAAAGCAACTGTAACCGACCAGGATTATTTGGTTCCGCCAAACGTGGCCGCAATGAATATTTAGTTTTATCGACGATGTTGAGGCTTCCGCCTCTCTTCATTATGATTATTTGGGGTTTGCACACCTCAATGCGTCCGTAGCCATTTAAAAGCACGTTGCTTCGAGCTAAACGAGACAAGTAAAGTTTCCGTCCAATCGCGTTTTTTTTTCTTTTACACAAAACTACACCAGTTAAAACATCTCAAAAAGTGAGTTGTATGTGTTGTAGAATTTATTATATGACTTATACAGTTGCGTACACCTTATAGTACTTTAACATGAAGAAGTTTTATCCCGTGCCGCACAGTGCTACTTACATACGCTCTTAGAAAAGGACAGAGTTCACACATCCACACATGTTTATATAGACATTTGTACATAAATATTTGCATTACGGATCGGTTTCGCCCCCTAGAAACGTCCACGACCAAATACGACAGTATATGCGAATACTTTGAATGCTACAAACTCTACCGTAGAAAATTATGTGTGGGGCACATTAAAGAAATTCATCGAACTTTTGTATTTATATATGTTGTATATATGTGTACATAACGCGGCCATATCACTGTGATCAAAAAACAACAAGATTAAGGTTTTCCTCTTTACCGAGACGTGGCGCGCTAATCAGCATTTGCGTGACGCAATTCGTTATATTCGTTCTTGGACAGACAAGTGTTGGTTTTCGTGTATCGCGATAGTATATCTTCAGTGTTGCTTTGTTTTTTGGAGGCTGTTTCATCAAGAACTCAACTCATATTGTTCTGCAAACGTCCTATATGTCGTACGTGAAGGGCATTGCTTTTTTCAGAAGAAATTAAACAAGCGTGAAATATCATATAGATGTTAGTCACGATGCTGCCAACCTAAGACAAAAACTGTACTACTCTAGATAAGGGGTTGCGATTTAAATGAAAAATCCCTACTACTTTTCTATGACAATGTTATTTCTACAAACAATATATCGGGGATAAATAGTTTTAATCATTTTAAGCATGAAAAAATAGTTAGTTCATGTATGTCAATCCCCCTTCCGTTAGTCCACTGAATGAACTCAATCTTGAATAATTGCTTTGCAATACTGATCTAATTAACTTCGAAGTCCTGCATGGTCGTTTGCAATACTTGATATGAAATGTAAGCGAGACGGTATATGGATCAACGGGTCATCTACCTATTACAAATATCCTCTCTATAAACTCACTTGGGATTCTAAAAATAACTTTTACCTTGTCAATAGATGGATATAAACCATTTCTATATTTTGTTTGTTAAATTCAAGTTCGAATTTCTTCCCAAAAAAGGTGGACATGCAAAGGAACGGAAACTGTCGGAAAATTAAAATATTTTAGGACTTTTATGTTACGTAAGAAATACGAATCCTAAAATTTCCTAAATATCTAGACACTGCAAAGATTAAAAAACCTTCTAAAGCAATCATTCACATCCATTGCGTATTATAAATCTCCGATCTTTCAATTCTTAGAGTTATCATTATAGCCTATTAACTCTCCTTTTTATCTTGAAGATCTAGAAGACATTTTTCTTTGCCACACTTTCTCGTAATATTCAAAACAACTTTCGGGATTTTCAAGCCCAAATTATTTATGCAAGATCAAGTGAACAATGTTACTTAAGCTGTGGTAAGAAAACCCAGCCATTAAAGTATAGTTTTTGAATAAAACATCAAACCTTGAACATCGAATTTCACAAATGAAATTTAGTTTTAATCTTGCATTTCAGTGCCTGAATGCCGAAATATTGCGGTAATTGCATCAAGAACGCGCTTTTCAATCAAATATTTTGCAAAAGAGAACTTAAATGTCTAGTTATGCCTTTCTTTCACTTCGAAATTCGGATTGCGCGGTGATTTTACCATAAGTAGAGTATTTTCTCACCCAAATTTCAATTGGCAGAGTTCAAGCGCAACGAAAAGCGAGCTAATTAACAACTTAACGTCAGTCAGTCAGTTTAGTTGCTTCCATTGCTAAATAGAATTATAATCCGATCTGATACACTGACAGTAACAAAAGCTAATGACGTAATATATCTTCATCCTTTGTATGTTATCCTTTACACGACTACCGTAATGCAAGTTATTCATCTTCTTGTTTATTGACTTTACTAAGGTAATTTTTATTAGTAAATTTCATAAATTTATGCCCATTGTTTTGACGCCCACAACGCTCTGCGAAGTATTTGAAACTAGTAAGAAATCTATATTCCTCGATTAAGTTCTACCTTTTTATCCCAATAATCGAGTTTCAAAAAGGAGGCACAGCCCGATGACGAGACAAACAAAAGAGTAGACTAACCAAACTTATTCCGCGTATTTCTGGGAATTATAAGTTTAATAGCAAACTAATATACTCCATGCTCCGAATATGAAAACATTTATGCCGCATATATATGTAGCAGCGAGTAACGAAGAGTTACTAGAGGGTAAAAAGTACAAAGTGACGTTGCAGGGAAACAGGGAGGGACAAGACAGTCGTTAAGTGACATCGGGCGTCGTCAAACGTTTTTCCTTTCTTCTATTATTATTTTTTATATTAAAAATTACCCGCAAAGTTCAATTACTTTAGTATAATAGATCTAACTCAAAGTAATATTGACATTCTTCACATGTATGTAAAGAAGGACCGCTTTCACTGTTTACGAAAAAGGTCCACTTATATCGTGAATACAGAGTGAGATTGAATCGATCTAAATTAATTGAAAAAGTTCAGTGTGCGTTACGTAGGTTTCCAAGTTGTGCGTAGATACAATGAGAACGATTTCTCAAGCGATTAGTTCCCGAAAAGAAGCCACGGAAGGGTTGTTGTTTGCTTCTGGTCTGTATAGTCTCACTTTTATGAAACCCTACTCACTAAGAGAAAAGCAAATGGGCTGGAGAGTATATGCGCTCTCTTACCATTTCTCATTGAAAAATCTGTACGAAGAGGAGCGCTGGTCCGATATATGTATGTAATATTTAAAGTCTAATCGTAGGCATTTGGTGCCGGTAAACAGACAGACATACGTGGCTTAACTAACACCTTATTAGCTTGACTTAATTAATGCCTTATACTGATCGAATGTTATGATTTTTGGTCGGTACGATACGTTAGCATTGAATACTAGCCCTCCCCCGCGCTTCATTTATACGAAAGCAGTGAATTGAGATTGCGTCAGCAAGTGTCTGCAACTCAGGTAGCGGACGTTGAAAACTTGCTCTATCGGCTAAATTCACTTTTGGTTCATATTCTTTTTATTTAAAATTTCACTTTAACACAAACACTAAATATAAAAAGTATGCTTCATTCTTTAATGTACTGCGTTAAACACCTGCGCACCTTGTATAGCTAATATAGCACCCACAATAATAAAGTAAATACGCAATTCTTTTTGAGCATAACGGTTTTTAGAAATTTTTTTAACATTTTTTTTTTTTAATTTTTTTAAATTTGAGAAAGTTGTAAAATAAGAATATATTTTTCAACGATCCTAGATACCTTAGAGTAGACCATTACTTCATATACATTCAAAACATTTCTAAAGTTGAAAGAAAATAAATATATAAATAAAAAATGATATTCTTAGGTAATGAAAGAAAAAAATAGGATTACAATAAGTATATTAAAAACCTTAAGAAGTGATTCAAAGCCAACATAGCACTCGCAACCATTAGAGTAGAAAACAGTGTATACTTACACTTAGAAAACATAAGAAAACACTACTTATCGTTAAGGTTTATTTTACTCTTTTTTCTTCTTTTTGCTTTGGATAATTTAAGTATTTGAGGATTAAGAAAATAAAATGTTTTTTAACACTGTTTTTTTTTCTCATTTGCTTAAGGAAACAACAGTATTTTAATGGTTTTAATTGTTCGAAATATATGTTAAATTGTTTTATTAAGAAGAAAGAAAGTGATATTCACATCAAGGTGAATTTCAGATACCCGCCTTCGCCAAGTCCTCAAGGTCAAGGGGGAAAGTGGTGCGAATTAACTTTGCATCGATCCTTAAGATGACGAATGTAAATTTTAAACTTTAAATAGCGATGTCGATATTGCAACTATGGACGACCGTATTTCCATATATGCTTTGATCCGAATTTTCCAGTAATTTATTAATCGCATAGTCTGTGTGTGTGCGTAGATTGCGATGATGTGAACCGACAGTTTTTGCATATGTACATGCTGCCTAAATTTCAACATTGTTTGCAAATTAAGCTTTGTGGTTTTACGGGGGCAGACGAACGAATGGACGGACTTCAATTCGGGAAAATGAAGATTGTGCTGGCGGTTTAATCGATATGTTTGAATGCAACAAATTGACTGATGGACGTAATGCATCTTTCCTCGAGATGGTGGGTATAATAAAAATTCGCTTTTTTCTTAAAAAAAACTATTTAAGCAACAAAAAATTATACTTTGTTTCTCAAATAGCACTGAAATGAAGAAATCGTTCACCTTGTTCTTCCAAAGGCATATATTAAGAGAAAAGTTTCCTTAGACGTATTTTTTTTCTTTTATACTTGAAACCTTAGTATTACGGCTTAAACACTTCATCGTACACGAAAACACATCATCATGAAAGTCCCACCAACATTCCATAAATCCTTTCAAAACAAATGTTGAAATGAATTGTCTCAGCGAAGAACCTCCACGAAAATATTTTCTTTCTTTATTTCAAATTTAATATCATTTCAGACTTTTTTAAAATTATTTTTGAACGGATAAAATTTTACAAAAAAACTTGCAAAAGAATACATATATATATATATATATATATATATATAATGTTTCATCGTCCCCTTAGGGGAGAAGTTTGAATTTTGTATTAAAGTTAGTTTGTATAAAGTTTTTTGAAAACATTTCTAAATGTTGTGTTGTAATTACTTTTGCACTTTTTTCTCACAATTTTTTCGACACTTTTTGCCCATGCGTCATAATTTTATATGAAAATTTTTGCCTTTTGATTATGGTCGCATGTAAATCAAGTTTTTAAAAAAAGTTGATTTTTGTTTTTTTTTTTTTAATATATCATCTCCTGGAAAAAATTTTGTTGATTTTGCTTAATTTTTAAAGAATTTTTTTTTTTAATTTTTCATAAAATATTTTTTTTTGAAGATTTTGTTTAGTTTGACGCGTTTTTCACTAAAAATAAAGAAAATGTTGGAATTTTTTTTAAAATATTTAAAGTATTCGTAAACATTTTAAATCAGTGTTCATTTGCACCTTAAACTTTTCTTAATCATATTTTCTTCGGCGAAAAGCAAAGAAATAAGGTTAAGTTCAATTTGTAGGTAGCCTTCCTAGTAAGAGCAGTTTGATAAGAAATATGTACCCTTCATATCCAAGACGGATAAATTCGCCTTCTAACGAGGAAACAACAAGAACTAATCGTCTAAAGTATATTTATGTTCCAGCACAGTCCTTCGGATCCTTAGTGTAGTTCTTCCATCGTTTCTCCAATTCCATACCTGGATTGATTATGTACAAGTTAATCAAAGTGCTCTTTTAAAAGCGCTGTGTGTGTTTCGTTCGCTTTGTTTTATACTTCGGGGGCAGATGGAATTTAGGTAGGGACAGCTTTTGGGAATGTTCTAAAAGTTTATAGTATTTTTGCACTTCGTGATTGCAGGTGCACCGCATTAAACCGTTGGATTTTCTCGATGACAATTTAGTTTTTTTCCGGTACACTAGGTCTTGAGTAAACTTTTATAAACCCTGTTCTAGCATAAATTGCTTTAACCGCTTGAAGGTAATCAAAACTAAAAGAAGAAATGATGCCATAATCTTCTTTAACAATGTGCACTATTTGAACTGCTCTGAAACTGAAAATAAACCATAGTCAGTCCATTCAATAATTTATAACCATGCACTCAAAAGTTCCGCAATTAATTTCTTGCAATATCTCGCAGCTTCAAAAGTTCGATGAAGTAGACTTTAGTCGCAGATATAGTGAGCGCTCAGTCAATAAAGGCGTAATACTTATCGGTTGGGTACACCAATCCACTAGGCTACAGCCATATCCTCCGCATCTCTTCCTCTTTCCTGACACCTTTCTCATCATCATCGTTTTACGCGAACAGCGGACATACCCCTCAGTTACTTGTTGGTCATAGTAAAAAAAGAAAAATATTCCGCGTGAAGTGAAAAAACTTATTTTTATCTGAATCTTAGGCGTTCAGACATTCTTCGCCTACCAAATCCGTTACTTATGCTCTCTATTAAGAAATTAGCTACTACGGGGGCTGAAGATTTAACAGATGGACTTGTGAGGTATTGAGACGGCCTGAGAAGTGGTAGTGTAATTTAGTGCCTGACTATGTCGGATTGATATTTGCTCCTTGTACATTAAAATTCATAGGAGAATGGTGGGATGGCAATCCATAGTGCGGGCCCAAGGTGGATTGCTCCAAGTAACAATTGGGCGATTGGCTTCTTGTCGGACGGTTAAGTGCGGCCCTTCAGGGAGTACCCGTGGTAATACCAGTTGCCAGGCCATAAAATTTTTAGGGATGCAGCTAGGCCTCACCTTGCCCAAAGGGGAATGTTTGGATCATACTCGAACATTCTATGCGATTCTGCAGCTTTGGTATAGACTCTCTCAATTACAAACGTGTCTTGCTAACTGAGAGGTGCCGATAAACATACGTAAATCACCCTACAAGCTTTTGGGTTACATCGGATTAAGCCGCCAAAGCAGTGTGCAGATCTTACATTTGAAAATCATGTGTTCCCTAATCTATTCATTCTATCGCCAAAAATTTCTTCCTCTTATTCTTCTAGGATGTGAAAAATCACTAAACGATGTCCCAAGGTTTATTTTTGTCTTTCGACGGTAACGGAAACAGGCGGACTGTAATTTTGTTCCTGCTTCACGTTGTTTGACCGATCAATCCACGGTCCTCAAATGAAGAAAGCAAGTTGCGATTTTCATTGGCAACTGTGGTATCGTTGCGCCGGGCGGGGAGTAAAACGTACTTTCTTTCTTATTTCCTTTGGAAAAGCAACTGAACAAACCCAATCTTTGCTTTAATGAATTGTTTGTCAAGTCTACATAAGTCCTTCTCAATTAAGGTCGCTCCTAAATTTCAATACTATGCCACAAAAATCTTGCACACTGGATCCTTGAGAAATTTTGCACCGGATTGCTTAAAATTATCGACTTTAAATGAAATTTTCTCTTGCCCTTTGGAGTTTTTATAAATGAAACAGATTTTAATGCCGTAGTTGATACGTTGAAAATAAAGGAAATAAAGAATCGTATTGACTGAGATAATTGCTAACCATCTTAATATTTCTCGAGGTTAAATTTAACCCCTTGATGATAAGAGCGGGCCTTGCAAGTTCAACGCGAATTTTGTACGATTTGGTGGCAGTCGTAGCTTCTCTTGTCATTCAGTACATTGGTCGTGATTTCATACACAAAATTCGTAAATAAATTTTTAATTGATGTAAAAGGAGTATCGACGAAATATTTGACATTTCTAATGACTGCGCAAGCGTTAGGCTATCAAGATTCATGACTCATTAGGATTGCGTGACGATGGCGCGGACACCAATCCTCAACCTTAACATCAATTTTTGCACTTTTTCAAACTTCGATAATATGTGGGCAGGACGTTAGACTCCTAATCTTATGCTTACCCGAAAGGTATTTGTATTATATATTCTCCTCCTTATTTCTGTCAACTGCTATCAAGAAACGAAGGAATTTAGAAAATATTTTTAAAAAATGCTTAAAAGTTTTCACAAATTTTCCCTACATTAAGTACTTTCTATAAAACATTGTAAATGTTCTTGAACGCTTTTGCGTTTATTTCAAATGAGAAACATTTTCTTTATTTAAAGTGGATTTTAAAAGTATTTTTCGAATTTTTACTCCTCAGTTTTCAAGTTTATTAAGACAATTTGTTTTGTTTTTTTCCTTTAATATGAATGCTGCTGCTGTTATTTAGTTCGGGCATTGAAGGTAATCCGACGGTATTTTATCGTCTAATGCCTGGGTCAACGGCGCAAACGAATAAATTCCATACGTTTTATTTGCAACAAAGACCGGATAATGGCGACACTTGGGCCGATATAAAAGTCAATCATCCGCTAGACTATGAAAGTATAAAGGAATACAATCTAACCATACGTGTGGAGGTAAGACATTTAATAATTATAATAATTAATTAGCTTTTAGTGAATACTACAGTGGACTACGAGTTATCATTAAATCTTCTATTTCTTTTCAAAATGAGGCGTTATGTGGTAATAGGTCCTCCGATCCGAATCATTTACAATAGCGTTCGTCCTTGTATCATTTCATCAAAAATTGCGACTAAAAGACAGACAGACCGACAAATGGATAGACAAGCTTAAATCAACTTAGAAACTGGTTCTAAATCGATCGGGTATAACAGGAGACGCATCAACCTTCAATCCTTTTAGATATTGCGTACATCTACACAAACGTAATATATTCTTACACCATAAATGATGTGGAGTACAAAATTTCATTATAAATGAGTTACCTCTCATAAAAAATAATAATTCATTTCCTTATTTATTATACCCATCACCGAAGGATAAGGGGTATATTCATTTTGTCGAAACACCCAGAAGTAAGCATCAGATACACCAGAAAATATATGTATTCTTGATCAGCATCAAATTCTAAATCAAATTAAGCATTTCCGTCTGTCCGTCTGTCCATCCGTGTAATGTCCGTGCAAACTGCAAAACTGAAGCTATCGACTTCAAATTTGGCAAAAACATTGGAAGTTCTTGCACGCAGTTTGGTATTGAAAATGAACCAATTCGATCGAAGGATGCGTCCACAGCACCACGTAAACTAAGAACACATATGTTTTTCAAAAGGAATGAAAAATTGGTTTTTTGCTCATTACTCGTAAACTATAGCAAATAAATGTACAAAAATTTGATCCATATTCTATGGGCGATGCTGTAGCATTTGTGCACAAAAATGAAAAAAATTGACCAGGCCTACCCAATATTATAGTGTGTCGAAATTTAATTGCTTTTTCAATATACTTATAACATAAACATAAAGTGTATAAATTCATGGCCATTTGCAAATTTAGAATGCACCTACACGCGTCTGACTATTCGTCTGTCCATTTGTCTGTTTGCGCAACTTTTTAGTATTTGTGGTAAGCAAGAAAGAAACCGTTAGCGAAAATGAAGATATCGCCTAAAAATTTGCAAAAGAATTTGTCTTTTTTAGGATAACGATGATGGGTATAAAAGATTCTGTCCCGACCGAATTTTATTTTCTTACTGGTTTTTTTTTTTGCTTAGAATTAAATAAAAATTTTCACCTCAAGGACTTACATAAATAAGATTTGCATATTACTTTTGTACTTTCCAGTTACTTCTAAGGAAATCGTGCTTAATTTAAAACATATTTTCACTTCCTTTCCCCCTTCCTTTAGACGATTTCCGAATAATATTGAAATTTAATAACATCTGAAACGATACGCAAATGCTACCTTATGTCAACTCAAGCTTACTAAGTTTCGCATATATTTGCATATGTTTAAATGCGTTTTATGCTTTATTGAGTCCGGTAAACAATATATTCACAATATAGACACAAGGTTGCAGATTGATCTGGATACGTTTGCTTCTCTATCCCTTTTTCTGTCCACATTTCTGCTCGCCTTTTGTTCATTTTCGCCCTATCACAAAAAATTTATAACTTACTCATTATATTCCCCACAGAGCTTAGCAAACCAAATTAAAACAAGTAAGAAAACTATGTTCGATAGTGAACGAATCTTTTATACCCCTGACCGTTACCCTAAAAGAGACGAAAAAAATAAAAGAACTAAGTTTTCATGCTCTGTAACATGGAGTAGGCGCGCCTGATCTTTTCCATTTTCAAATTCAAAGTTTTTGTCGCAAGGGCGTGTAGGCGCGGTAGGGGTGTCCTTAAGAAAGTTTAAGTCACTTCCAAATTCTTTTGCGACATCTTCATTTTCGCTAACGGGAGAATGTTTACCACACATAGTACACAGTTGCGCAGACAGACAGGCAGATCTCTGCAAGTAGAGCGTAAAGAGCGAACACTCGGAGTAGTGTACCGTGCGGTATGCAACTAAGCGTAAAGGATTTGGTTGGTGGACATATTTTATTTAAATATCAAATTCATCAACCGCAAGCATCTCATTCATGTGCACGGTTGAGAGCTCTCAGGCTGCTGTATTTTGCTTTTATATTCAACATTTGGGACGAAAGAAAAACTGAATACCTTCCCTTTCGGAATAAATCGTACATTCACACATAGTATATTTACATCCGTAAATATATCGAAACATCTTAGATTAATCAAACAATTCTAACACATGACACTCATGTCGAACTGGAATATGGGGAACATTTTCTAAGAACTATATCGTTTCTACCGAACCACTTAATGGATCATTTGTATCAAACTAATATGTTGCACGTTGCTCTCCAAAAAATATTACTTTCGTGAGTTACCTTGCCCCACCTGTCCCTATTTCCACACTCGATTTTGTCATTCAACCTGGTTTCAGTATCAGCCTTAACTTACCTTAGGTTACATATTCATACATACCTTAACTTTCATATTCATAAGCTAAGCCCATGCTCGTGAATACTCACATTTGATTGCCATTAAATAGCGATTTCATAGAAAACCAAACAGTTGCATTTTGTAGATTCGAAACACAACATCTCACAAATTCAATAATACTTCTTACAAAGAGGATGGAAAGACGAAATAAAGAAGAGGTTAAAAAAACGCAAAGCAAAGTATATTTTAATTAAGAGAGCGTTTGCGAAGCTCGTCGCTCGCTTCTACTAGTCTGTGCAATTAATTATGTTTGTCTTCTCATTAAAACAGGGAAAAGTATACTTATTCCTCCGTCCAAGTCTGACGTTTCAAGTATTAGGCGTTTCCGAGCAATTTTGGTATAAAAATTATTTCGCTTCGAATAAGAATAAAAATATTGTGTGCCGATTGTGTTAATTCAGAACATTTTTCGTAACGGCATTATGTTCCTTAATATTAGATCTGCCGTGCGAGTTAGTTTGAACTTATTTCAACTTTTGACCTCCAAACAAACGGTTACAAGACTTCTAAAGTACCCAAAGATTGTCGACGGCTTTTGCTTACATGAAAAGACCTTTAAACACATATAATGAATATTTTCCTACCTGTGCTTGTTTCGTCAATGCCGTTGCAATACTCATTTTTGCAGAAATCGGTCAATTGGTTTTATAATTTTGGTAGAATCATCGAAGTCGTAAAAATGAAGGGAATAAGAAGCTGAAACCTGATAAAAATATTTCTGAATCGATTAAGAACTCAACGATAAAACGGATGGAATTTGTCGACGTACACGCATATAAAATAACATATATAATGATATATTTATGCTAGGCTGGAAATTCCATGTTCCATTCTTAAGCGTGTCCCTTTAGCCGCTAATTGACCGCTGACCTACGGTTGAAACGATTATCGTCCTACCAAAACGTTCGCTATTCAAAACAATGAGCGATATACGAAAAAAAAGTCAACACGAGGTGATTTTCTTATATGACATCCGTCTACCCATCCACATAGCAAAAGCAGTGATATGTTGGAGGCGCTGGAGGAGGTGGACAGCGCAAACCTATGCGATTTACTCACCAAACTTGAATTCTTCCTATTATCACTTGCTTGCATATGTGGGACAAGCACATGCTGAGCAGCACGCTCAGGACTTCGCGCAAAAATATACAAAAATGGCTCGATGGCTGCCTCATGTATGTCATCCACAAGTTCTCGGACGGGTGGGAAATATACATAGATAGCGATACTCACTTCGATCAGTACTTCGAATAACATATTTTTTAGCATTTTCGTACAATGAAAATGTGTTTTCTGTACACAACCTTCGATTTAATACATAGACACCCGGTATTAATTGCGTAAAATATATCAGGGCAAATTTTCATTTGCGTTTGTGTTACATTGTGTTACATTTTGTGTTCTATTTGACACATCCACAGGTAGGCATCAAATAGGAATCAAGTAGTGATATAAAAATTAACGCAAAACATTCAAGTTTATCATGGATGTTAATGGATTGACTGAACTTAAAAATGGGCGTGACTTGAGGAAAGCACCTTCATGAAATGAGGGAATTTATTAGATATTGGATCCCTTTATATGGACGCAATGCAGCAGAAAGTATGTGAAAGTTATCCGAAATGCGCTTTAAAATTAAAACAACTTTACAACCTTACGATTGTTTGAAAAATTTTCGCAACTAGTTATCTAAAATGATAATTAAACTTATGCGCAGCAATTAGTGTTTAAACCATAAAATCATTTTAATTAAAACGAAACGCTGTTAAAATATTGTTTTTATATATTAATTAGTTTTCCACGCATAGTTTATTTAGTTTAAAATATTTTTGATTGCAAATCTCACATTGTGATTATAAATCCTGACCGCTTAGTGTAAATATGAAATCAATTGCAATGAAAAGTAAGTTTACAACATTTTATTAAAGGTTTAATTGAAAATTTCACTTTCAGATATTGTTAATAATAATACTTATGTCATATAGGAAATGAAAACATTTTCGATTTATTAAATTTCGAAAGAGAGAGAGAGGCTTGCGAATTAAATTTCCTTATATTTATTACTTTCAGAACAACGGTGCTCAGCAGTTGGCTTCGGAAGCAACGGTTTACATTATGCTAGAAGATGTTAATGACGAGATACCCTTATTTACTGAACGTGAACAGGAAACGGTTTTGGAAGGCGAACCTATTGGCACCAAAGTAACTCAAGTGAATGCCATTGATAAAGATGGCACATTTCCAAATAATCAGGTAAGGAAATTAACCCTAGTAGTTGAGAGGAGAGTAAGAATTTAATAAATTCGAGATAAACAAGAATGAAAAGAAAAATGCACCAACAACATTCCTTTGAAAGAACAGCAAAAGATGACAAAAAATAACAAAAAACATACGTATGATGCTACCTTTTAGGTCTTAGGCCGGCCGGTCGCTTACAATCAATAGTGAACCTTTAATAGGAAATGGTAATCGAATTGGAAAAATAAATAAAAAAAAAGTTACAATTGAAAAAGGCACAGACGACGTACTAAAGAAGCCCACGTTTTTAGCTATCTACTGGTTGTGTAGTAAAATTGACTGATCTAAGTTAACGAAATCTTTGTTGAAAAGTGCCGCGAATGACGCAATTGGGTCGATCAGTACAGCAAAAGCTTTCACAAATAGGCGAACAACGAATAATAGTTTAATTGTTGAACATAGCGACGACCGTCGCCATGTTAGAAATACCGAAGCTTTAGTGACATTGTACTAGAGCGTCTTAGTCCATGCGCACGCTTTACAAGACATTTTGTCTTTCGTTCGTCGTTTCTTGTTGCAATCAGTGACTTGTAGTGTGTTATACGAGCATCAATTCTTAAAACAATACTCGAAAAATTGGTCCAACTGTTCTTTCGGTCGCGAATTTGTATTATAGTATAGTTGAATAAAATATCTTGTATCATAATTACACATTCAAATATGTCTAATAGAACCGGGCTGAAGACACCTGAAGTTCGGTGGACAGCAATGGCAACGTATTTCAAAAATGAAATCAAAGACTTCTCTTGATAACCTTTAGTGGAGTGCAGCTAACAACTCGATATGAGGTCAGCAAAAACCCTTGAACTACAAACCTAGCGGAAATTCATTTTCAAGACACATTTTGCATGACAAATCATTTTCCATAAGAAATCGTGCTATTCTTGCACCTTTAAACGGACTTTGTTCTTCATATATGAAAGAAGAAAGAGGTGAGAGAGTGACCAAGTAGCTAATGACCCGTCAGTTGTTTCCAAATCCAAATTACCCAGAAAATTTCAAAGTTACTTAAAGTTGTTCTATTGGTTGCACAAAAACGTCTCCCAGACAAGAGAGAACAAAAAAGGAAAACCCCAAGTAGCATACGAGGCTTTCTCTGATCTTCAGTTTATTTACACCATACGATCTTTTGCGGAACAGTAGTTTACAGTTACGTCCACTTTGCGTAGTCTTTATCCTTCCTGCATAAATGTATGCGTATAATGTGATGCGATTTCGCACTGGCGCTTGGTGTAGAAATACCGAGACCGATGTTCAGCACTTCTTCCCACACACCTCAATTAAAGCGCCTTTCCACGTTTTTCTAAACGACTTTGTTTTTTTTAGAAAAAGAATTTTTTTTCTTTTAATTTCATTAAAAATGCTAAGATTGCTACGTGAGTATTATTTTCACGAACACTGGGAGCACTGAAAGCGAGAAAACTTTTTCATAAATAAATCTACAAGACCTTGGAAACGCTGTTTAAAAACTATGAAATGCTCTTAAACTCTTAGTGAACGAATTTTCAAGAAATGTGTTGAAAAGCGATGTGGGTTTTTTTTTTATTTCTTTATTTTAATTTTCTTCTTTGTCTTTAGTTTCTTTTCTTTTGAGCTTAATACACATCAGTTTCTCTGAATACTCCTCACATTTCTGAAATACATTTGAACAATTTCTCTCTTACCACAAATAATTAAATTCAGTGAAAACTGATTGAAAATTATTACGCTTAAGCTTAAGAAGGAAAATTGAAAAGAAAAATCGAAATGTTATGAAGAAGGGCACAGTACCTTCAACTACAAGGAAAATTGTAGTGTTAAATAAGCACTACAGTAGTAAAGAATTTGTAATAAGTCAGAATAATTAGCTTCTGAAGAGCGAGGCAGAAGGATTAAGGAAAGTTCTTTCCTCTTTCATGTAACATTTCCTTTACTTAAATATTAAGGTTTTGTCTTTTTTTCTTTTTTAAATAATCTTACAAGGAGTACCTTTTATTGTATTCGATAAGTTCTCTTTTGATAAGTGAATATGATAAACCTTCTGCCTTTTTATATTTCAATCTTATTTTGCACTTTTTCTTTATACACGTTACAGGTTTACTACTACATTGTGGACTCGCCACGCAATGAAGGCAAAGAATTTTTCGAAATTAATTTGCAAAGCGGCGAAATATTTACCAAAACCGTTTTCGATAGAGAAAAGAAAGGAGCGTATGCCTTGGAAGTGGAGGCCCGAGATGGTGCCCCTTCTGCTCGTCCCAATAGCAACGGCCAACCAAATTCAGGTACAATTTATAAATATTTATATAATATTTTCTTCTTAGAATTAAAGCAAAGGGAACGACGGACGGTATGGAGATAGATTTTATTGCTTTACATTGCTTGTGTAAACTTTCCTTAAGTGCTGATGTCGAAGAAAAAGTGCTTATGCAAATTTAACTTGAATTTTGTTTTTTTTTTCTCTGAGCGTAACATTTAAATCACTAGCCAAACTAAACAAGTATTTCAACAAATGTCGCTGACAAATACAACGTGGAAAAAATAAAAGAAACTTTTTCTGGCTTCGTTGTCTCTCGAGTTTTGCATAAATGTGTCTCTGTTCTTTTCTTGTTTGTCCTCTCTTAACCACTATAAATTCAAAAGAAATAGCGTGTTATAGCATATTGCGCTGTGAAATAAAATTTGTATTAGTTAGCGAAGTGTACAAATCAATTTAATGGAAAACAATTTTAAAAGATTTGACTTCCATTGGTTATGCTGCGTTTTGCTGAAGGAGTTGCGTCCTTGTGTCGACTTTTCAGTTTTACTTCAAGTAAGGGCAAGAGATAGAAACGAATAGGGTAAGAAAACATTCTTATGACTCTTAACGAAGGAGTCATTTGGTGTGCAGGCTTTAAAAATGCTCTTCACATAAATGTCAGACAGACTAGAAAGTGTTAAGCTATTTGCCCGCACATAGAGTATAGGTGCTGTTAGCCGTGAACGCACAGATGAACCTAAAACTAACAACATGCCAAAAGTTTCTAACTTGCGTAAAGTGGGCATAAGGCCATTATTTGTGTCGAGCTAAGGGAATCTCAACATCAATGCGTGCAATTCAACACAAAAATTAGACGTAAAAGTAAGCAAGATTCACTTTTAAGTATTTAAGCGGCATACAAAACTGGGAAGAGTTAGGAAGACGCCGAAGATTTCCTTTGCTTTTTTTAAAAAGTATTTGTATGCTACATTATTGGGATATGGCTCAGTTCGTTTGAATACGGACGCGAACATAAATATGAATATGAATACGAATAGAAATAGAAATGCAATTAGGAAAAGGAATATGAATATGAATACGGACGTGAATATTGGTAAGAATGCGAATGTAAACACGAGTGAATATGATTGGGATTATGAATGTGAACACGAATATTACTATAATTATAAATATGAATTCAACTACCAATATGGTTAACAATGAATATGGGCATGACCTATACGTGAATATAAATGTGAATAAGAACATGGCTGTGAATAGAAGCAGAATTAGGAATAGGAATAGGAATCGAGCAAGTAATGGATATACGAATAGGTATACGGATAGGGATAGCAATATGCATGTGGATGTGAACATAAGCAGGAACAGAGGACGAATGTGACTGTGATTGTAATTGTGAATATGTACATAACCATGAATGAATATCATTGTAATTGTGGATATAAATGTAAATATGAACACAAATATAGTAATGAATATAACCGAGAGCATGAGTATGAGTGTAAATGTGAACAAGAAATTTAAATATCAATATGATTAAAAATCAATATGGGCATGCGCACGTATGTGTATATGAACGTGAATATGAATATGAATATGAATATGAATACGGGCGTAAGGACGGTTACAATTGGGATAGTAATTGTGAATATGAATATGAATATGACTGTAAATATGATTATGAATACATATATGAATGTGAATATGAACTCGACCGTAAACATGAGCGTGAATGTGCTTGTAATTGAGAATATAAATAAGAATGTCAGTAAGAACATGGACATGAACGTGGGCATGAACGAATATAAATATAAATATGAATGTAAGTACTGGTGAAAGTATATAAATGTAACTTTCAGAGGACTGATGACCTTTTAATTTACTGAAGAATTTTTTGAAATGATGACTAATTAATTTCAAATCGAGTATAAATTTTTATTCGTTCATGACATTTTCCATTAAACGGTTTGTTTACTTTTCATTCAACGAGCTTCATTCCAATAGCATTAACAATATATACTAACATGTTAAATATCGTGCACATATACGCATACGTATACATATGCCCGGATGTCGCCTGAGAGCAATACGAGTTAACTTTACCGACACATTATTCGACCAATTTTCCCTTATATATGTCAACCATTATCCTCTTTTATTTTTGCATATTTTTGCACGCTCTATATCTACACTAGAACTATTTCCAACTACAGTTTGCTTTTATTATTCACAACTGGTTAGCCAGTGTTTGTTTTGCGCACCGATATATGCCGGCAGGGTTTTATGTAAATTTTTTCGTTTATTTACACATAGACAAAGTGAAATTTTGTCATTTTCAATCAAAATCTTATTAAACATCAACGTATACATGAGCATATACATAGTTGCATGTGATTATGTGCGCAGGGAACAGGGCTATGAAGTTAAACAAAACAAAATAGAGGTAATATTCGAAAAACCGACTCTGTGGTGCTATGAGAGTTCATAATAAAGCTGGTCGCGTAAAATTGTAAATAGTCAATTGCGTTATGTATATATGTATATATATGTGTATTGTGTATATGAATATTGTGTATGACTATCCGCCCCAATTGACTATAATTATAGTGTTCAGTTTTTATTTGTAGAAACACTTTAAAGCTGCAGCATACGCTATCATTTCAGTTAACGAGATTTTTATACCCCACACCACGATAGAAGGTCATGTTAAGTTTGTGCGGATGTATTCAACATGCAGGAGAACTTGAGATTGACGCACCTTTTATTATACTAACCGTTTCAGAGTACATTGCTAAGTCGATCTAAGCTTGTTTTTACGTCTGTCCGTCCGCCCGCCCGTACACCTTGTTGTGTTGTGTTCAATCCCCAGTTAGTAATTTTTGAGAAATTTTAACGAAATTTGTTAGACAGACATACTTTTCCTAATGAAAATAGTTCGGATGGAACCACTTTCTCGACCACATCCCATATGAATAACTCTGTTACCCGAAATGGCGTAGAGTATTTAATGGTGGGCCACGTTCCGCTATGGTGTCCTTAATTGTCGGTACTAGAAAAGTATATAAAACGCTAGAAAGTAATTAGAAATCACAAATCGTTGACGTCCTCATGACCTGAGGCTAAATTTGTTTAACATCAATTTTTGTTTAGTTATCTTATGCAAGATAAGAATTTTCGAACTGACACGGGTAGAGGAAGTTAATGCACAGAACCCAATCTCTTGTTAAGTGAACTGTTAGAGACAGGAGTTAAAACAATTTCTTCAGAGTGAGTAGTTGTTCGTATTTAATATTTTGCTTATCCTCTGTGTACCACGAATGTACGCTGTTTTCTCGCGCTTGTCTTGAATTTAACTAACTGCCCAGTATTCGAAAGGGTCTAGAAACTCTCCTGTTATTAACATTTAGGAAGAATTATTTTACGTTTGATAATCTGCTTCGCTCTATTGAGGTAGTTGCGACACGAACGATTTACAATCTGTCAATTGGAATGTAAGGCTAAAGGGGCATCTTTTATTTCTTTGAAACGAACTTGTAGAACACTTTAGATTTATTGAAAATAATTCTAAAAGTGAATTTCCTAATTCACTATTAAAAAGATTTTTCGTCTTTTTATTTCTAATGCCATCAGAATTGTTTGTGATTCGCTTGCATGACCAAAAAATTAGGATAGAAATTTGTTCTAGCATACGACCAATTTTATTGTAAATCTAAAAGCATTAGTGAATATAAACAAAATTGTACCTGCAAAAATATCACTTACTTGGTGACAAACTTGTCAAACTTGTTGTAAATGATATGATGAATAATGAGTCTAAAAAGTCATGATTTTTGCATTCTCTTCAGCGCAGTATCAGAGATTTACTCGCGGGATCTCATTTTACAGTAGTTTAGAAAGCTTTTAGAAAACTGCAGAAACTGAACTACGACGACTAGCAAGTGTTACGCGTGATACAAATCTCAGTACGGTTGGACCGTACTTGGTCGTGGCTATAGAGAGTACTCAACCGAAGGAGCCATAAGAGCGCACCAAATGAGCGCACGCCCTTCTTTCTGAGTATTGTCATCTCACCCCCTGGACAGGCCACGTTCCCTAAGTATTTGGTCATATTAAAAAAGAAGTAAGAAAAGGAATTTTGCATGCGCTTACTACAGGCGCTTACTACAGGCGCTGCCAACCCCGCTCTTTAACAATTGCTTAATTGTTCGAGTTGTTGCTTGCTTGTGGAAGATTCATTTCATAATTGCCCACAATTTGTAGCAGATATATTCACGGGAAAATATCGAAATTTCAATGCAAAGTTGCTTATGATAGATTGGCTAACACATTTATTAAATTGATTAAATAATAGTGAACCTTATTATATTCATTCCCTGCATTCAATTTACGCTGAGTGCAATTGAAATTTAAATCATTGTTATTAGGCTCTATCATTAGGCTTATTGGATGCAGCACAGTTTAGACTGGATTTTGCAAATATTTTTAAAGGACAGAAAGAAGCCTGTATTGGAATCCTCTGACAGGGAACGTATCTTTGATTTCTATATCAATGACAGAAACAATCCCGATATGTTCTTTTGTTTATTTATCGCTAGTTTATCCATGTGCTGAGGTCTCAAAAGAAATTCGCAATCCGCAAGTTCGGCCCACAAAACCGATCACTTTTCTCTTCTGCTAAAATGTCATAGGAAATGTATTCAACGTGGGACATATCAGAGGGAGTATCAAATCGATATATCAAGTGCATTAGCAATTGAATATCGCCCGTCGGATAACGGGCGTTGATGGAAAGAAATTCGACCAAACAGAAAAGAATTTTCTTTTAGTTCATCTTTAGATGGCGAGCATCCAAGTTTCGCCTTGACGTTGTCCTTGTTTGCTTAATTTATTCTTAATTTATTTATTTATTTCTATTTTTGCTTTCATCTTCTACATCATATACGCAGAACTGTCTCTTTTAGCGGAGCGCTGTCAGTAATTGAAAGGGAAGAAAACAAAAAGTTAAAATAAAAGTAAAAAAATAGCGAAATCAGCCATTGAAAAAAATAATCAATTTGTCGTACAAATTGAAAATGAAAATTTTATCCAAGGACATGTTCAATTCTCCTTCTTGTTTATTTATTTTTGTTTTAATTTTATTTCTGTTCTCTGTCGTACTCACTCACTAAAAACACAATAGTGCTGTGTCAGTTTATTTTTATTTTTGTTTTTTGCGTTCACTATCTCCTATGAGTGGATTTACAACAACAACAATAACAACAATTACTCAGACAGTGGTACAACTACAACAAGTGCATATACGTACACGTATAGCATAACAAAATATTTTGTATATTTGTTTGCATATATGCAGACATTTTTGCTGGTTTTTCAAAACTTTGCTTAACAAGTTGCAATATTTTTATTTTTATTTTTTTTAGATAAATTTCTAATTTTCAATTACAACTAAATATGTGTTTGTGACGTGTTGTTACGTTCATCAGCATATTTGTTAATAGTAGCAAGTAAGCTTGTGAAGTTACTTAAATTGTTTAGAAATTTGGTTACACGCGAGCGCTTTCTTTCGTACGGAATTCATACTGAGTTGCTCAAAATTTATCAAAAATTTTTAATAAATATTTTTCTTTGCGAACGCAAGGCAACGATGCAAGGTCGCGTTCTCTCCTTCTTTTTTCATTTCTTTCATTCGCTTCTTTACGTTAGAAGAAGGCTTGTTACAGCCATTACAAACGGTTTTTTCCTTTTTCAACATTTTACGTACTATGCTGCTGCATTTTATTAATTGTTATCAACGAAAAATTCCCATTCAAGGCTGTTGTGTCAGTGCAATAAATGGGAAATTGTAACGTGAAGGCAACCAAGTCATGCCCACTTGCACATAGCACAGAAATAGGCTTACATATGTGTCTATGGATGTTTTTACTACTAGTTACTAGGCCAACTTTGCAACAAAAAAATAAAAAAACGACATTTTTAAACATGTTTCATTAGTGTTATAGCTTTCAAGGATCTTCTCCTGTCAACAATTCAAGCAAAATATTAGAATTTTAAATCCTAGTAAATGTACTTTAAACTAATTGATAAACGTTAGATAAATGAAAAATAGTAGCACTTTGGCGAGATGAGGAGAGATACATACATATCTTCGCTTTATTCTTATTCATGCAATATAAGATTTATATGAGATTTTGAGTTCATTATAGCTATTTGTATCCTTAGGCTCTATACTTTTTGGGCAACCTACTAATATCCAAATAAATAAATATCAAGGATCTCGATTAGTGAGATGTTAGTGAGATGAGCAATGGCAAATGTACAATCGGCGGCCATAAATGAGTGCAAGTTGTTCATGTAACACAATTTGCAAAGAACACCAAAAGGGACACTTTCGGAGCATCGTATATGTGATGCATTGCACCCTATTTAGGTTGACGAAAAAAGCCAAAAAGCTATCAATGGCCACGCCCACAATCGCGATCTTCATAAAACGCGTATTCAAGATTCAGAGTACATCCTACCTCTGCTACACCATTCTATTGTTATATGCATTTTATTATTCTAAGCCGTTCACTTTGTTTCGCTTGATTTTACCAACAATGTTGAATGTCTTTATTGGGTGAAGTGCGTTGCAAGCTGTGTACACAAGTGCTGTTAGCTAGCTATTCTAGTCAAGAGGGATAATAAAACGATTGAAAAGAATGCTAAGCTTGCTGTTATTTTTGCTAAGGTAACAAAGCCACTCTAACTGCTTACCGAAAATTTTGCAATTCATCAGGAATTTAAGTGTTGTTGACGATGGATTTTAAGTTTCTGGTTCTCATTAGGCAAATGCTTTACAGAACTTTAAATAATATCACGTCTTTAACTTTTCATGTTAAAAATTTGTACAAATTTTTTATTCCTTTCTTTTTTTGCTTTTTTTTTTTAGGTATGTACGAGCTTTTTTCATGTGACAAACCTTTCAAAGCTATTCGCAAAATTTGATTTAAAAAATATGTAAGTGATTCTTATTATGTAAAGAATTTCATTAGCATGAAATTATGTTATTACAACATTCTTGTGTGAATTAAGAAACAATTTTATTAAACGAAAAGGAAAAAGGAAAGTTGAAAGAGGGAATGGACATTACACAAGACATCCCCCTTCCCAATTGGGGTAGGTAGACAAATCTCTGTTATATTTCCGTTAAATTCACACTAATAAACCCTCTGTAGTTATTTGTATACATAAATATTAGTTAGTCGAAGTCGCTCAATCGACCGAAGCTGTTACATAAACATTGTGCGAAACTAGATTTTAGGAGAAAACGTTAGGATAACAGACATGAGTTGCCCCTAAGCTTCAAAATGTTTTTCATATACAACGCTGTTAACCAACATATTACGAAAGTTTCTCTCCCTGTACACAGCTCCCCTAAAAATAATCCAATGTTTCGTACAATGAAGTGTTGTGTCAAAGTCTCTTTGAAATTATGTTAAAATTAAAATATTGAAAATATTCAAATTGCTATGTTGTTCTCTTCTACCATAACAGGCCCTTAGTAATTATAATGAATAATGTGTTTACTCCAATGAGTTTTACGTCAGTTCTATCTGCAGGAATGTCAGAAGGAGAAATTTTTACAGTTATACCCCTTTATCTAACATCCTGTAGATTAAACGTTCACAGAAACTGGAACACTAGTGTTCTTTGCTTAAAACTGTTGTTTCTTTCCCATATGTGAAGCTCATGGAGAGTTTTTCTTACAGTTGGAGAATTTTTGTAGACTCTACATAAGTCGAAGATAAATAACATTGACAGTATTGTTTTTCGAATTCAAAAATGAACTTTTAATAGATATTTTTTTGCACATTCAATTTCCAGCTTGTTATTGAATGTTAATGGAAAAGAGTGTCGCATTAATCGAGATTCTTTCTTGGGGAAATCTGTACAGTTTCATTGTGGAATGTAAACGAGAGTAGCATTAATCGAAATTTAAATAAAATCATTAAATTAACATTCGGTGAGTGACTATTTTATTTAAATGAGCAAAAGATGAGAGTAAAAATTATGCTTAAATCCTAACATAAAAATGTGATTCTTCATTAAAAACTGCCTTTCAGCACAAAGGCAGTTTTTTAATTAATACGAGGCTCTAGGAAATTTCCCGTTCTAGTAGTAGTAGAGACAACGGAATCCAGGTAAGCAAAGCTTATATCGTAAATCTAAACAAGCGCTCCCCACGAAGCACTTGGTTTACTGCAGAACTGGCCATTTTTTATATTTACGGTTGCGTTTGCTTGTAAGCGCGCCTTTTGGAACTCTACGGAACGTTTACCGTTTGCTTCTAATCAATTGTTGCGTTAATCTTCAAAGGGGGTTATCAAGTGCTTTCGGGTCCATCTCTGGCATTTGTACTGGAGGTAACAGCTGGATTATATCATTTTAAACATTTTCTTTTATACGTTTGGCAATTGTTTCTTCTGTAGTTCGCTGTTAGTTACCTGGCGCAAGTTAAATGCCACCTGGAGCTGGTTTTTTTCTGTTCTTTTGGATACTGTCAAATATATACGACGGAGGCATTACAGATTTTCCTCCACATAATCGAAAAGCTTAGGCTCGGAAATAGTTGTGTATCTCTTAAAACCTTTGCTGAGAGCGGAACGTACATACCTTTTAAATCTTTTAATTCGGCTTCGAGACTGTGGGCGACGCGACAATGCACACTGGCGCAGGACTATAATTATGCCAAATGTTATAGTATGGTGATTAGACACTTGCTGTGATGCCCTCTGGCTTTTCTTATCTTCGAAACTAAAATTGCAATTGCGAAGAAAAAGTTGGGCTCAATTCAATGGAATAAAATTCGCTGAATAGGCACCAAGTAAGTCATGAAAAATATATCAAGGACGCGATTAAACGAAAGCGTTGTACTATGTATTGAAGACGAGGAATTCAACTTTGCTAAATGCATTAATTTATTTTTAACAATTTCTGATCAGGTAAAGCTGAGATTCTTAACGACCTTTCCAAAGGTCGCACGATGATTTTGTTGAGTGCCACTTTGGATACACTCTTGTCATTGTTATAGGGAGGCTTGCAAAGATTTTTTCAATTTTCTTGTTTCTGTTTGGAGGGTGCATTTGAGAGAGCTGCTTTAGTTAGGATGGACTTTCGGAAAAAAAAGAAGGCAAGAAATCATAGTCTTGACAAAAAATTTTTTTTATTTTTTTATTTTTATTTATTTTTGTTTTATATGTAGCCAGCATTGGCATACAGAACTGGCTAAGTCCTGTTTTTGTTTTGTTTTTTAAGTTAATATATAAATTTTTTAAAATCACTCAAATATCTTAAGCAAAAGAACCAAGAGCCTTTCATATCCAATTATAACCGCTTAGGTAGTGTTTATGTAAACATATTTACCATTCATTATAAAGAGGAAATATTTTGTCAGATTCAACAAACAAAAAAAAAACAGTTTACTTTGTGTTTTAAATATATGAGAAAATTATTCCAATATAAAAATAATATCTGCGATCGTTAATCCTACAATCCGACATAATCGTCGCGCAAAAAAATCTTTACAGTTATTTTTGTACCATAATCGATTGGCGAAGCAAGCTTGAAACCGAATTTCGAATACCTGCCATCGTAAACTCAACCGCAAAAATAGTCGAAAATTTCAATTTGTTTTATTGGGTGTATCCCTCATCCTGAACTTTTCTATGCAACGGATGACATTACTGCCAACTTTTCCTTCTCAACTTACTTATAAATCCAAGGTATATATATGTATACATTTCAGGTCCCTTTGGCGTTTGTTCTACATTCAATTTGATATTCGAGGTGTGCGCGCCAAGTTAACGATTCGTGTCTTAGCTAAAACAGCTATTGTTTACGATCCATTTATTTGCAGTTTCTAAACAGAATGACAAACATTGCATACGGGATCTTTAGTGAATACATCGATATTATTATCATTATTATACCCATAACCGAAGGACATCCAAAAGGAAGCTGCGTGGACGCTATAAAGTATATTTATTGTTGGTCAGAGTAAAATTTTCAATAGTTGTGACCGCGTCTGCCCGTCTATGGATCTCTATGGTGTATCTTGTTGCCACTTTCTTAGTCGAAAAATTTAAGATATCGACTTCACGCGGATTGGTGTTGAAAAGGAACCAAATCGATTAAAGGATTCCCCCATAGTAAGGGAAGACAGAAAGCGACCCTATTCTGCTAATCACTCACTAATTACTAATTCAGAAGTCTGAAATTTTTTAGAGGAGGTTCTACTATTCATGTTCAGAAACGAAGAAAGAATGCTAGGCCCACACAAGGCTACAAGTCATTAAATTTTAAATTTTTCACTTTTGAGAATGTTTTTGGTTATCACTTCTAAAGTAAACACGAGAGAGTACTGAAAAGTAGGGCTATGGTGGGTATAGAAGAGTCGGATCCAACTGGTTGTAAATTTCTTACTTTTTTCTAGTGTTTTTTGTTTAGGTGGCCTGTCAACTATGATAAGGTTAAAGCATAATAAATGAAAATAAAAAACTATTAAATTAATTCCATCAGCTTATGATTAAAACGTAGTATATTCACGTGGCATATTGTCGCAAAAACACAAAAAAAGGGAGGAAAATAAAATATTGGAATTTTTTGAACGTCCATAAATTTTCATTGTTTGCACACATGCATCCATTTTGGGTGTGCTATGCAGATCACACACTTGTTTGTCTGAAGTTAAAATAATTGGCCTAACTTACCGTTAATTAATTATGTAAATAATGTTATCAGTCAAATATGAATATCATCTGCAACCTTAACATCAAAGGGGGGAAACATCTTGTCTCTATAGCGAGGAATAATATTATATTCGCTTGCGACCGCAGCTTTTATAGTCCGCGCCGTTATCAAATAAAAAGTTGAGAAAAAGGAAAAATGTGAGCTTCCATAAAGTTGGATGGGCGTGGCTGATTTTTTCTACTTTTGCGGGAATTTATATCTGTTGTTGTAGTTTACGAGTAATGAGCAAAAGAGACGGAAGGTGAAGATGTTTTCAGTGTTCTTTGAATAGACGTGTGAATATTGCAGGCGTGTTTGTTGATCTATTTAAGCCATTCGCAAACTGTTTTCAAAGTTGCAGACGACATCATCATTTTGGCGATGCACAGATACTAGATAGTTGGGCAGACTAAAATTTGTAGACCTTTTAAAGCTTGCTTTTGAAAAAAAATTAAATTTCTCCTATTGTCGTACACGTACTACAACATCGCCCACATGGCACTGTAGGTGTGGCCCTCGCGTGTCCTGCCAACTTGCGTGAAAGAACTGGCAAAGTTTCTGCCAAATTTGAGGTAGATGGCATCATTCTTGTGGGCAGGACATCATATACATGGACAGACAGACATGCCTAAATCGAGTTAGAATATGCTGCTGATCAAGAATACATACGCTTTCTTGGGTCTCTGAAGCTTCCTGCTGCCCGTTGCAAACGTTTGGGCAAAATGTACTTATCATCCGTCGGTGATGGGTATAAAATTTGTTATGAATAATGCACAGTTGGTCCTTTGATCTTTCTCTTTAAGGCTAGCATTTACCAAAAGTGCACATTTGCGTATGTAAGAAAGAATGCTTCGCATTTATGAATACGGAAAGGAAAACGTAAAGTAAAAGTAAGAGTTAACGTTGAATTTTATGCTTCGCGAAATGACGACCACGTTACCTAATGCGTTTACCTTAACCCCCTTGTTAAGTTTTAACAATTGTCGCATATTTTTTACTTTTTCCTTTTCTTAAATTTCTCATTTTCCTCCTCTTTTTTTTTTTTTTGTTTTACAAAACTGTTGTTAATGTGACCAATATTTTCACTTTGTTGCTTGATAGATAGCAACGCTAACGCAAAACTTTACTGTTAAATGTATTATAAAATTAGTTTACAACACGCGGGGACATCCCGTTTCTATACGTGTTACGTTAACTAATTTAAAGAATATTCGCGAGAAAAGTAAAAAAGGAAACCAGTTGTTGCTCACGGTAATAAAGCGAAGCAACTCCTATAACAAATTATATTTAAGAGAGATACCATCACTAGAACGATGTCCATGACAACGTAGTCTTCACTTTCCTCAGAACTTAAGCAAAGTTTTTGCAAGGTTGTGTTAAGGTATTTAAATGTTTTTCTTTGCAAGATCTTTTTCACTTTTAGTTAAGGTGAACACTTTGTAGAGGAACTTTAAAGTTATTCAATAAATGTGACATAAATCTGTAATTAGCTGGGGAGAAAGAGAATGTTCAGAGTGACAAGTGTTCAGAGTGACTATATAATATTGTAAATATTGTAAATTATTTAATTTTGCTCTGATAAATTATTTAATTTTATCTGAAGTGAAATTTTTGAAAAATCGCACTTATTATCACAAATAATTACAAATTAATTAAGCGTCGCTAGCCCCATTAGATTTTGCTTTCCACTCATTGCTTTACTGGGATCCGTCAATTATCTAAGACAACAACCAAAATATTCGGCGATCAATTTAGAATTCACTGCCACCCCCATTTCGTAGAGAGACATTCCTTAGCGGGATCGTTACCCGAGATTAAAAGTGGATTCTTTATGATAACATAAACCATGCAAAGCTATGATTTTCTGTAAACCGAAACGCAACATCCGTCAATCCCTAAACTGATTTTGCTTCACACACCCTGAATTTTTATGCGATGAAGAAGAGAGAGAGAGGCAGAGAGAGAGAGAGAAAGAGAGAGAGAGAGAGAGAGAGAGAGACAGAAACTGTTAAGACAATTTACGGGAAAGATGCCAAGATACCCTTGGTAGTGAGGGATACAACAAAATTAACTCGAAAATAAAAACTTATATATACCATTATTGGTCCCGTTATAAATGGCGAAGTATTTCATTGACAGCGGTCGTAGCAGCAGAACATATTTTTATAAATGTCTTGTAGATAGCAGAGATACAAATATTTATATCAAAGTTTTTATCGGTATAAGCTCTTTCTCTATACAAGATAAGTCGTTGTTTTTCTTTGAATATAATCAATCTGATGTGGAGTCTCGAACATTACGACATTTGACCTATTTAAGTACTTGTGACAGATATTAGACCGATAGCTGGTTGTAATGCTTTTGATTGCAATATGCTTATATGTAGACAGCTTACCTCAATTTCCCAACTTTACTATACGATACACGAAGGTCAGAATATATCCGCTAAGCTGCAGTTTACCCTAAACATTTTTTCTGTCACAGCAAGAGAAAGATGTATTGAATAGGTGGCCCAGGAAACAAGAGAGTATTTGTTAGATTAGATGAAAAACTTATCCCTATCAAGAATGCATACACTTATTGTGATAGTAGTAGTGCAGTCCATCCGCTGGCATTGCAACGCAAGTAAAAGCTCACAACTTTTATATATACATTTATCTTAATTAGTAGATTTTTCAATATTTTTCCCAAAGAGAATTTTAAGTTTCCGCTTAATTGAATTCCGTAAGCACTTAAATTGGTTGACAATCTTATGTGCTTCGAGGAAAAATTTGAAAAATTTCTACTTAAAGATTAATTTATCTGTTGTTTTTTCATAGTTTGTCGTTTTGGTTTTTTGTTTTTTTGTTTTTGGAATTGTAAAGTGAAAGCTTGTAGCTGATATCAACGTGCAACTTTCACGTATACATCTGCAAAAAACTAAAATTAAATTCTAAATTATATGTGTTTTTGTATAATACAACAAACAATCCAAGCCATCACGAATATGCATGAAATGGAAACTGCACTCATTTATTAAAAATACAAGACTGACAAAAAGCACACGCAGGCAAAAACACGCAAACACGACGTGTTACTCATAGAATTTGATTTTAATTTAAATGTTAACGTTCAAATATTCGTTTAATTTGCAAAAATTGTGTGACAGCGGAACTAAAAAATAAAAAATAAAAAAATGGTAAAACAAACAAAAAAAAAAAAAAATGTGATGCAAATTAAAAGAAACGTCGCTAAGTATAAATGAATGCGCATGAAAACACACACTCTCTCACACGCATGCACACACACATACACACATATATACACACACAATATGCATATAGATAGATAGATAGATAGAATCCCATGCAAGCGAACGTACCAAGATGTTTACAACATGCACATCATCGTACTTATGAATGATGACATAGTCATCTCCTCGTTTTGATTTCATTTTGGTGTGTAAACGTAAAGTCAAATTTAAATAAAATGACAGCATTTGAAAAATTTACTGAAAAAAGGATAATAATAAGCAAACTATAAAGCCAGGCAAGCAACCATCCCCCCTCCATCTATCTTCCACATAATGCATATGTATTCATAGCATAGCGCAGCCCTGAACATCTATCTGTCTACCTCGTAGGTTTATTCTGGCAAATCATGAGCTTAAACCTTCAAAGCGAAAATGAACGCGCTGCACTGCACTTCAAAGAGCATTCGTTCTTCTATCAAATAGTGAAAGCGCATAAAATCACAAGAATTAAACGAAGCATAATTTATCAGAGCATAGCGAAATATTTAGAGCATTATCCTACGCCGTCAGGCACACGCGTGGGATGAACACGTACACTCGTCTGCATTGGTGTGCCAGTGCCGGTAAACTGACATTGACTATTGAACTGTATGTGAATTCGCTTTTTTCCTGACTGCTGTGCTTGCTGTTGCTCTTGTCATTGCTATGCGTGAGCATGTTGGCACTATAGTGTAGCATTTTTAAATTATTTAACGTTGTCATGGTTAAGTCTACCGCGGATTTTCATTAAAAGAGAAGCAATTTTTTGCAGATTAGAAATTTAAAAGACAACACGATACGGTCACTTACTTAGATAAATAGTTTTTCAAAAAAACACATAAAGAAGAAGAAAAGGAAAAAAGAAGAGAAAAATACTTTAATTGAAAAAATTTGAACTCTTAAAGTCAAACCGAATTGTTGTGCCAACATGACTCTGTCTGTAAGTTACGCCAAGTAGTCCCGCTGCATATGAACACAATACGTTACTTCGCTTTATTTCGCTCACTACTGTTCTTGTTAGCTATCTTTGTAAGTGCTTTTCGATTTTTACGAAGCAATAATTAGTTTGGCAAGGCGATCCATATAAGCTCTGGGTTTAACAGAAAATCTTATTTGCCGAATCTTTAAAAAATATTGGAAAAGACCTACATCGAATCATGCATATAAAAAGCACCATACGTGTTCACAGACACCGCAAAAGTGATTGATGATCGTCAAGATCATCGTTCAAAAAGCTCGCACGGGCCTTAGAAATTTGACTCTTGAGCTGAACATATATTTTAAGTTCGTTCTTATCTATTGTTTGGCCTAACGCAAAGCTGCGTAGTTAAGGAACGTGGCTAGCAAGTCGGAATAACCGAGTTCAATCCCCAGTGCCTTAAACCGTCCTTTAATAACGCTAGGCGTTTTGACATCGCTACCATGAGTATCTGTTTGGTAAAGACTGAAGTGGTGTAGCTGCGCCTGAGGGTTGTCATCCAAAAGTTCAAGCAGCATGCCTATGCTAGTAAGGTGTTAAGCTGATATGGCTAGTTTTCATTTTTGAAGGTTAAGTTAACCGTTCGCACTCCAAGTCATTTAAAATTGGTCTCTAAAATTGGAAGTTGGACTGTTGGAATGTATCTAATTTTCATTTCATAATAGATAAAAATTTTCTTTTTGCAATCCTGCATGTGTTTTACACAATAACGCTTGAGAATAATTTTGAACAAAATTAATTTAAAAAAAAATCCGTTTCCTTTTCAACTCAAACAGAACAAAGAGGATTTATTAAAGTCACTAGTAGTCACATATTAATTGAAAAATTCATAAAATCAAAGTGTCAAATGAAGCTTTTGTTCGAACAAGCGATGTCTTAAAGTTATTCATTTGAATAGATTCTTCTTTCGTTCGTGCTATTTTTAAAATAATCTAAGCTATAAATTCTTCTTCGAGAAGGAGCGCACGCCTGGTAGAGAAAGGAAATTAAATCTAAACGGACAGGGCCCACTATGAAGTACCTTACACCACTTCACTTATTGCAGTTATTCATAAAACGACCTTTAGAGATGAGGTCTTATATGGGATGTGGTCGAAAAGGCGGTATAGTGTTCGTTCTTGGGACAAAAGATGCCGCTGTATTAAATTTCTTCACAATATCTTGAAAATATGGACTTTAGCTTAAACACGAGAAAGCAATACGAACAGACGGCTAGACAATCTTGGATCGGTAGAGTAAAAAGTGGGCCTATCTCAAGTGCCTGTGAGCGTAGCATACACCTGCGCAAACTTCATATACCCCTGTACTGCAAATCATGTATAATTATTTAGATGGCAATGCAGCGACCTCAGAATGACCTCAGATAACGTAGAACGCATAACGTAGACAGCGCTGCCCAAGGCTACAATGTGACTATGCATTATTTAATGCGAAAGCTTTGTAAAAAAAGTCAGTCTCTTTTAAAAATCCATTGATCATATTCTGGGTGGAAAACCGTCACCACAAGATGAAACAAATCTATTCAAATATTTAGGTTTAAACTCAAAATTACGTAAAACAATTGTATAAAAATATTGCTTGAAAGAAAGAAAAATGAAAACAATAACGTCGCGTTAGCTCCGAATTATGTCTCGCCAAAATACTTCATTTACGTCATTACATAATTTTAATGTATGCTTGCAATAGATAGAGAGAACGGGTTGTTATTAAAAAATTCTTTACTCATTGTTAACTCCGTTTAACTGATTCCGCAGAGTAATGCGCTTTAAATCAATTGAAAGGATTTTTTGTGTCCGTAACAAAGAACAAGAAAAAAGAAGAGAAGAGGTGCGAACAACGGCCACGTTATTTATGGAAAAATACACAACAAGCCATTAATCTTTCTTTCTTTTAGTTGCTTTTTAAATTCTTCCTTCGTTAGATATTTTAATGCACTCATACATAAGCGTAATCAGACGGAAAGACTTAATTTAAGGATTTGTTTGCCAGCGAATACTGTTCAAGCTTTCGCTTTTGTTGTTCTGTTTTGTCGCACAACGCAGACAGACACAATTAAGATATTATCATAAGACAAGTGATGGGTGTTATAAATGATAATTTATTTAAAAACAAAGACCGAAAAAAAACAAGAAGGAAAAGCAGAAGAATAGGCCGGCACGAGAATACGACGTTCACGTAGAAGTTTAAAAATTCCACAAGTCTTAAAGTGAATTAAAATACTCTTCAAACTATAGCAGAGACTTAAAAGCCTCTACAAACTCTTGACGAGATCAAAGGTAGTTTTGCTGTTGAATGCTATGCAATAAAATTGAATCACTCGCTCTTCGCCGGGCACTTTTTATGATTTTTGCATGATTTCTCTAATAAAACGCAAACGTTGCTTTTTCGGAAAATCCAGTAAATGCATAAGCAAAAGTCGAATAAGTTAACAAGTTTTAACGACAACTAAAGGGTGGCATATAAATTTCAAACTTTATTACGACGAGCTACGGCATGTGGGCGCCTCCGATGTTTTCTCTTTTGCGTCAGCACTTATTAAGCCGGAAGCATCAAAACTCTGGCTCTGGTTTGCTTTATACGTAATATTTATCTTTTTCGCTTTATTTTCCCGCGCAAAAATTATCGCAATTTACATTTTTTCCCCTTTATTTTTGACATTCACCGGATTTGTTTATTTGAGCACTATTTACTACTTTTTTGTATTCATCACACTTTAATTATTTGAGAAGATATAGCAAGTAAATGGTGTTGCCTGTGCTATCTATACAAAACAAACAAGCCTTATTGTCGGGTGAGGCCGACTCACTATACACTACTTTATCAATATAAAAAAATGTAATAAAAATTAAACAATGTTGCCAAATAAAGTCTTAGCTTTCATGAAAAATCTAGTATGAGGGAGTGCCCGAAACGCAGGCACATGTAATCCAAGCGTCCCAAATGGTACATTTTTCTGTCAAATCTCTATGATGGATTTTCGTCAATTTTCGTCATACAATTCCAAAAGCCAAAATAAATTTTTGTAAGAAGACGAAGAAGAAGGGGGGAAGAGGCTTAAGAAACAGTCTCAAGACTTGCGAATTTGACAACTTCGTTCAATACGCTACAAAAGTATTTTTTCCGCGACTTTTGTCGAGATATATAAAAAATTGCATTTAACTTTACATATAAAGTCTCTTTTAAATTAGGGCTTTATGTAGAAAGTGATTCTCAAAATAGTCCGACCTCAAAAATTGCAACCTTTGGGCTAATCACAAACCGACAAACAGACGAACGGCCAGACGACCTCCAATCGTGTTATAAAATAGTTTTAAACCGATCGCTATAATAAAAGATGGATATACGCACAAAGTTCAAATATGTTTATTACGTAGTTTATGTAAACATATAACATAATAATAATGATAAAGAACCAAGACACAGTCGAGCGTTTAAGAAGTATTACGACTTTGGACTTTTGTTTTATTTATGACTGATTTGAGTTATGAAATGAATGCTTTGAAATATCACAAGCATCGTTACATTTGTTAACCCGTTGACGTAAATGCGGTCCATTGCCTGTGCTTGTAGATCCAAAGGACGTCTATAGCAGCCCTATATTCTTAGTTTAATAGAACAAAAAAAAAAAAAACATGTGTGTTTTTGCAAACACTCACTGATTGTAAAGTGAGTGTCAACGTGGTAAAACGGATCGTTAAAAATTTGCCTTCTCCAAAGAAGTCGCCTTCCTCCCATTAACTCCATTGGCCAACTGTACAAGTTCGGATCCATCTCTCGCCATTTCGCGAGATGGCCTTGGTTTTCAGGGATGAGTGTACTTAGCTTCCTTCGTAATCTCATCAAAGTTTCAGCGTAGACCTTTTAGACCTTACCTTAGGTATATTATTTGCTGCACTGTTTGTTAAATGCTTCCCCAACGAATGAAACCACTGACGTCTTCTCCAGCTTCCTATATATAAATTTTTTCTTTCTTTTCTTCCTCTCTTGTAATTCGCTTTGGCCATAAACGATAGTAATTTGCTCACTCTTCACTAGTTAGTGAATTTAATTAGCGTAGTTGGGAAAAAGCATTGGAGCTTAAAGTTTGATATTTTATCCACAAGTGTTGTAGTACTTTTCGCACAAATAACGTCTCCATGCTTCAGCTTAAAAGAATTTCGATCTCTAACTTCCAGCGTCTCCTATACCTTACTATTTAGAATGTTACCGCTATCTCGTAAGCCAAAACTTTTGAAATTTTCAGGTTACTAGATGTTCACATACTGAACGTTGTTATATCACTCGTTTTTATAGCATTTTATTTTTGTTAATCACTTAAAATACATTGTTTTTTTTTTTTTAATTATGTGTGTAACGTTCATAACTGTGTCTGATGTCGCCGTGTTATCACTTTTTATTGGCGTAACGATATCTTTAGCGTGCAAGCTTATATGAACACTACTGATGCACACATTTAATATGATATGAAAATGACACTTGATTCCACTTAATATGTTGTTGTCATGTTGTTAATGTGGTTAACATGATGTTGTTGTTGTTGTTGTTGTTATTGTCTCCAGCTCTTAATAAACAACGTAATTGTGTTAATCACTTCAAGGCTTAATGTTGTAAAATTGCAAAAACACCGACAAAGAGAAAAAAAGAAAAGAGGAAACGATAGCAAGATTTTGTTATTTAATTATCATCGAAACATTTTCATTTCATTTGAGAGACAATGCATTCAAGGGAGCCATTGAAATAAATATTGTTATTAACGAAAGAAGAAAAAATTATTTAAAAGCTACCAGGAAATCAAAGCTATATATATATGTACATAATTCGGATTCATTTTGGCGCTAACTGAATTTATGTCGATAGTTCGACTCAATACTGATCTATCCTAGCGTATTAAATCAAAACGAAAACTTAGTGTTTTAATAATACATCCATATGCCGCAGGAAATTATTTGATGTGAACCCGTAAATATTCGAAGAAACTTCTTGCAAAATAATCCCAAATTGTAAATAACCGAAAGAACAAATTTTAAAGTCATACTTGCATTTCATACAAGCGAATATTTCGTCTAAATGAAGACAAGTGGAAAGTGCTTCCTCTCCCCGTTTGTAGCATCTGGGGACAAAGGGCCAACGATCTAAAGCAATGGTTAGGTAGGTGCCTGTCCCACGCTTGTTCAATGTTTCCATGTCATTTTCATAGGATGCTTTAAGTTGGCCCCCGAAATCCGACTCCAATTTCGGCAACGAGTTCATCGTTTAATCAGCACCTTTTTCCTTGAAGAGAGAGTTTTGAGATTTGCAGCCACCTCTGCAGAACACGATGGTTCGGACAGAACTTCGAACTTCAATTGATGAAATTTCGCCATCGTTACGAAACGGTATCGTGTTGATGTTTTTGTCTCAGTGTGATTAAACACAGCCTGCTTATTCCCCAATTTCCATGTAAAATAGTGGATAACACTGCTTTCCGAAATCTTTAAGACGTCATCCTGTCCCCTTGCAACTTCAGTTTTTAACTAAGGACACTAATTTTGAGACTTTTCTTCACGTTTTCTGGCATAATCTTGATCGGCATTGCTTAAAATTAACAAACCATCAACAGACAAAAGCAAGAGTTATCGTATCACTTTTCACGCCAATGTTGAGTCTGAAGCCTATTGATCCATCAAGGCATGAAAATGCCATGAAATTTTGACAGGCGTTATTTAAGGATTGGTGTTTTATATTAAAGAATAGTAAATACTTTTTGCAATCAATGATATCTGTGTCAATATTGCAAATTGTTGGCCGATGTGTTACCACCTGAAAAAATTATGGCTTAAATAATTGTTGACAGCCCTCAAATCGAGGTTTGCGTCATACCAAATTTTAAACCAATAAGTTTAATAAGTAATGAGATGTGCTTGTTTCGATCCAGTTTTATCTTTTCAATATCGAATCAAATCTATATGCTCGGCTTTGCTTTTTTAATTTCGTGAATAGCAAGCATTCAGACGAAGCTACATTTCAGGGCGAGTATGACGGTTGCAGAAACCTGGAAATTGAATTAACTTTTGACATCTAAACGCTTTGTCCAAATAGTTTTTGTTGGCCCAAAGGGTTTTACGTGATGCAAGCTCAAGCAAATCTTCGGCGTTTTTCGCGGTATAATAATCGATAGACCACGATCGTTAATCGGTCTTGCTATAGCAATCGCTAACTCTATACAGTGTTGCATTGTCATCAAAACGTTTTTTAATGTTTTCGAAGCCAATGTTCCATTTTTGTAGTGAAAGTTTGTGCAATTTCTTTACTGAGCTTTTGCAGGCTGTGGTAGGAGGTCTTATGGCACAATTCCAGAACTTATTACATAGTCGATTTGCTTATTCGGGCGCAGTAGGCGACATTCACTTAAGAATGAATATACAATAAAAAAAAGGCAATTTAAAAACAAGTGAAAATACTATTGTGCACTACATCCCCTATAGGGATTTTGACAAAGTGGTCCGTTCCAAATCATTTTGAACATCGTTCGTGCCTGGACCAAAACACATAAGTCTACCGAATTTCATTAAAATATCTTGAAAATTTTCGTTCTGTAGGTCAAACACAAGACGGCCAAGGGGGCGGACAATTTGACGAAAGTGATTCTAAACTATACGAAAAGGTGAATCTAGTTTGTGTAGATTCGCAGACTTAGTGTCTCTAGCCTTGCATTGCAAGTAGTGTAGGGTATAATGAGCTAAAGTACTGTACGAATACGATAAAAACAAAAAACAAAAGCCCGAAGGAAAAATAATGGCAAAGAAAAGATGAGAACAAGAAATAATACACAACGGAGTTCATCACAATCGCTCTCGTAAAGGATAACCTGGGTTAGGATAACCTGCGTATCACATGGAATGGCGTTTCTCTACATTCTGTTATATTTTGGAGCTGGCACCTTATCCTGTTTTGGCGGTTACAATCGCCCGCACACAAAACTCCTCAATTTGTATAACGAGTATGAAATTTTTTGTATTCATAAATACAACACAACGTACAGTTTGGTTCGATATTTTTCATAATTACTAGGTTTAGATACTTAATTTCTTCAAATTCGATTTCATTCTCATCATTATTCTAATTTGTTTTTTGTTTCTCGACACCGACAAAACCCACAAATTACTAATTGCGGCTTTTACGGTTCATTAGTAGCGCTAATTGTCATTTATATAATGTGGTAATTAGCTTTTATATATATATAGTTTGGTTTTGTTTTTTTTTTTTTCTATCAAATTATCGCATAATTTAATTGCACATATCCCACTTAGTTTTAGGGAATTTATTTAATTAAATGCGCAAAGTTCGGGAAATGTGTGTGTTGTTTCAAAAATGAATTAGTTGCGATTACATTAAATTTTTACATTTGTAATGCAAGCGATTTTGATTTAATTCAGATTTCCTCTCCTCATCCTACATCACCGGCACATTTTATTCATTGCAATTATTTAATACTATCTCCATCTGTGCGAATCGTCCGTCCTTCGACACAGCAAAGTCCGTTTCGTTTTCATGTTGTTTAACAACAATTGCTTTGAAAACATCCTGAATATTGAAAAAGATCTCACGTTAAGATGGTTGACTGCAATAAAACCGACCGACTATCAAGTAAACTACTTTGCCCTCAAGTGTATTGATAGTACACAGTATTTTTAAGTTTCAAAGGAGTTTCTTATAAAATTCAAGTGAAAACGTTAGAGAAAATCATGAAAACCAATCGGTTCCTGTTATATAATTTCTCTGAAACAACCCACAGAAATAAATACAAGTTATGTGGTGAATGATTTTGAGCCTTGCACACCTAACGGTTGCATGTGTGTACAGACATAGCAAATTAGGAAAGTCAAACATTGTAATGCAACATGCAATTTTCCTTAAAGCCTTTTCCCTTCTCACTAAGCCAACAAATGACGAATTATGTATGATGTATGACTTGTTCTTGTTTAATAGAGTTGAGTTAGTGTTTTTTTCCTTTTTGGGCCAATGCTTACCTACGTATTCACGTATTCAGTTACATGCATAGTTCCATAAGTGCCGAGCCTAAAAAAGTAAAGTACGAGAATTCGCAACAAAAAGCTTCCTTTCTCAACATACGATAGACCCTTTTAACTCAAACCATTTTCGTCTGCATTTTCGATAATTTTGATAGCTGGTACTGGGAACCAGAAGTGAGAGCAAAACGTTTACCCAACATTTTCATTCCGTTAAATGCGACCGTTTTTTTCCTTGACTTCATTGCGCTCAATTTTCGAATGTTGCCGGAAGCCCATAAAATACTCATCATTCATTTCTTTTTTCCTTTGATAATAATCAGCTTGCATTGAATAATCAAATGAGCAGGTTGGGGGGTTGCAATCGTATTCTCTTTCCCTTAATTATTGTGACGTATTGTATACACCATGTGTGATATATACGTAATGCGCACATATATAATGACATACTTGTTAATATATTGAATCCCAAGCGCAAAAGATCATGAGTTTGGCAATAGATGGAAGTAGTTTCGATTTCTCTTTTGGCTCTGCTGTTTTGATTGTTGCTTCGCTGCAGACATGAGATAATAGATCCATAGATGTGAATCGACGAAAAAATCCACCTTGTTTGCTTGGTGAAATATCGCACAATACTCGACTAAAGTATCCTGACGACGACGATTTTGTTCAAATGTAAGAAAGCGCGAGCGATACTTATACCTGCAATTATTGCAAACGATGCGTCCTTGATATTGGTTATGGTGAGACATTTCAGCCGAAATCATCATATCGCTTAGCGATGACGAGTATTTTCAAGTCCGTTTCTTATTGATTTAGCAATAACCTTTTCTTTCCAAGTTTTTCAAAATAAATCTTTTAAAGCGGATCTACTGGCTGCTTGTTAATTTTGTAAAGTTTTTTAAGAGACTCCACTACATTTTTGTACCCCACATCATTTGTGGTACAAGGGTTTATTAGACTTGTGCGGATGTATACAACGCCCAGAAGAATTGAGATAAAGTACCTTTCAGAATACCGGTCGAGGCGCAGTCACTTTCTGAATCGACCTAAGCTTATCTGTCTGGACGTTTTGTTTTTGCATATCAGGAGATATTTTAATGAAATTACACGCGACCACTTGTTTTGATCCAAGAACGAACGCTATTAAAAATGCTTCGTATATTTTTAGACCGCCTTATTTTGAAACGTTGTTATATGAATAACTAGGTTAAGGGAAGTGGGTGTAGGATATTTAATGATAGGCCGAGGCTCACTGTAGTAGAAAAATTTATCTGCTGAATGTATCGAATTTCAAACATTCCGTTTGCATTTAATCATCATTGCGTTTAGTTTCCCGGTTTGTCATTGTTAAACTGAAACCCTCGTTGATATTATTGTTGCAAAAGTTGTTATGCAGTTAATGTTGTGAGGACGTATAGAACAAGGGGTAAGGTACCCGTTTTCGCTTTTGTACCGATCAGTTCAGAACCACATTCTGAATCGACGCAGGCATGGATGTTCGTCTATACGTCTGTACATCCCTCTTTCTGATGTCTGTTCATTTATTCTGCTGTTCTAAAGCACCTTATTTGTATATAGTCGTTATATGCAAAAAGAGTTTAAAAAAGGAAATGCATTTATATTTACATCGACATTCCAGGCCTACACTTTTTCAAAAGACCACGCGGCAGCCTCTCACCTCATACTTGATTAAGTACTCACTTTTAATGCATTTTTAATAAGCTGAAGTAGGTTGTAAACGGCTTAAAAACATTTGGCCTCGCTTTTCCATTCGCATACTTGCTCTAAAAGCATGATTCATGTTAAAGATATCAATCCGTTTGTAACAGTCACAAAATTGTATGTGATAACCTTCTTCTTAAGCTTAAGATTTGTGTTGAGAAGGGGACGTCCTAGCAACATTAGAAGCGGGGCCTAATAGACCTGGCAATTTGCCCATAGTGCATAAAAAATCGATTAAAGAAACTAAAAATGTATTGTCAACAAACTAAGCAAAACATCGAGCAGAGTCGTCGAAAATTGCAGCGAACAATATCACCTGACAAAAGCGAAAGCGTTTGTTGTTATAAATTGAGTTTGTGGATGGAAAGTGAATTTTAAATCACTTCACTTTTACCAAGAGAGTTTTGTTGGCGATTGTGTGTTCATTTTTTATTCATTTAGCATCTCTTGAAGTCTTTTCATCAGACATTCTTTATAAAAATATTATAAACGCGCAACTACCAATATGTTGCACAGGACAAATTGTATGTAAATACTGAATTTTTTGGGCCAATAAAGATGCAAACAACTTTTAAAAAACAGAGACCTGAAGCAAATTTAAATCCGCTATCAATAAACGAAAGCATACTTAATTCTTTACTTCCTGGGAAATCAGATGTGTCTGTGTTTAATGTGTCTGCACGCGTTGAGAATCCTTCATACCATGGGTAAGCGTTAAGCGTTAATTGCCACCACGTATGTTATGCGCTACTTTTCACCATTTAAGAGGACGCGGTTACGGCTACGGGCCGTGCTTTCTGCTTGGAGTAAGCCCTTATCTAACACCTCCAATTGTCAAATCCTGGCGATTTTGTAATAATAAAAGCTAACATGAAACTCTCGAAAATGATGTTCCAAGTTATTGGAATAGAGGAAACCATTTAAAAAATTTCGCCGTTGATTATTGAAACCCGTGGCATCTCATAAGTTTTACGTAAAGTAGGAGACAGTACTTTAGGGTGAGCTGCCGTGTAAATAAGAATCGCGACTATCAAATCAGTATTCGCGGATTTCTAATCTCAATGCTTTCGAGTCTACTTCGTCGTACCTATAGCGAGGGCCTTGTTAGTAACGGCATAGCACTTATCGATTCATTCATTAGAGCATGGCTACCACATCCGTATCTCCCTCCCTTCTCTCGCTTTTTTCTGTCCGTGTTATACGTGTAGGGGCTATTCCCTGGGAGATTTGATTTTTCATACAATAACCACTATCTTACTTTGTCAACTTTCAAGATCGGCAGAGAAACATCTGTAGAACTTAGAACCATGCTTTGACTGTTATTGCTTAAGTTCATAATAATCTAGTCATACCCATTTGTTCCATAAAGCCCAAAGCCTTGGAAAATAAAAAATCTGTTTCGAGACCTTCCATTACTTCGCTACCGATTCCCCGCTGTCTTGGTTTCTCACAAAAAAATTAAACCAAGTGTATAATTATAGCGAGCCTTTAAGACCACTCATGTCCGTGCTATTCATTTTTTCTGATAGGATTCAATTTGATCGCCGTATGATCCATGTATAGATATTTTAAACGCTTTCGATTTTGTTATCTGTCGTATGCTCACTCAAATCTCCATCCCCAGAAGCAAAAGGCACTTTAGAGTAAAGCTAGGGAGCTTATAAAAGTCTGTCAAACTCGAACCTATTGCATAATTAAATTTTTATTTTTTATATAAAATGTTAGCACAAAAGTTAAATATAGGATGGAGGAAGCCAAAGATTAAAGAGGTTTTAGCTACTATTACAACAGATTATCTGTCGAGTATCGCGTACATTACATTATATAAGCCATTGGTTGTGGATAAGCATGTAAACATATGCATCTTTAGCTTTTAACATCGCGCAAAGCCCTTGCACGAAATTATGTTTTCTTGAATTTTTCCATTATTTCTTTCACCACTACGAAGCGCTTATGTGCTTATTATTATGAAGGACAGGAAAAAAACACTACCGCATATTTTGCATAGATTACGCACAATAGCTATTTACAATGTTCATCGTTTTTAAACATCTTTTGGGTTGCATTTTGTAAATGGCAACATAAAGGAAAATTGGAAACTACGCCTGCCTAAAGGTAACAGTGGTACAATGTAAAACTCATATTAAATTAGGTAAAGAGACAAAAAGCATTATTCGTTTGCGTCGCATAACGTTCTTAAGTAGAGTTCTAGTAAGAAGTTTTAACGTATTTTAAACCAAGATCTCATATACTTTGCATAGCACGCAAGCTAATAAACGAACATTTTTACTCTTTTATGTTTTGCTGATACTTCACGCTACGTTGTCGCGAAGACATGAAAAGCAATTGCGAGCTATCGCATAGGTTTGGCAATGTAAGTAGTATAGGAAAACGAATGAAAGTACGGACAATTCTCAGAACTGGATTAGCAAAGATTTCCAAAAATCATTCTATGTGATTGGTTTGTTTATTTGTTCGTTTCTTCCATTAGCTATTGGCGTAAAAGCAAAATGTGTGATATAATACAAGTAAAAAGCTGCGGCTAACTTAGTCAGAGTCTCAAAATACCTACACCCTATAAGCTTATAGCGGCAAAAAGAAAATAAAGAAAAACTTAGAAACTATCAATAACGGTACCGGTTAACCAACATTCAAATGCGAATAAGTGGCAATTTTCATTAAAGTGTTGACAAAGGACTCGTATGGGAGAATGCAGCTCATAGTTAGACCTCCAGGACTTCAGTAGAACTTCTATTTTCCCATCAATAATCTTAACCACGAAACTCCCAGCAAGAGCCAGCCTGTTCTCGTAAGCAGGAAGTGGAACACATCCCACTGACTGCCCACAACAGCTGCGCTTTGGTGATCACTCAACTGAGGCATGCTCGACAATAGGCATGACTAGAGAGTCATGGATTCAATTTTAAACTTTGCGTAATCAATAGGCCTTAAAGACATAGAGAAGTGAAAATGGTAAGTGTTTTGGGCAAACACAAAAAAAAATTGTATTTTTTACTACACTTTAAACCCAATCCTTTTAATGCTATTATATGTCTACATGTGCAAGGTGGAGGGGGGGTGGGGGGGGGGTCACGTCGTTCTGTTTACTAATTTTTTTCTTTTTGCTTTTTTCCCTTCAATTCTTTTAATACAAAAATAAAACGAACTTCCCTTGCTTACCATTACGTTATTCAATTGTGTATTTCTTTATTTATTTGTTTTCTTTTTTTTTCTTTTAATGTTTATTTGTTTTCAAATTTTCCAATATTGTTTAATATAAACAAACAGTCGACACGATGTGGGATATTATCTTAAAATATTTAAACGACAGAATGCATTTTGTGTATTCGAGAAGATGGAGAAGAGAGGAGAATGGCATAATTTACTACGAAAGATGAGAACATCAACCATGATGACGGTGACACAAGTGCAGGCGGAACGATATCTGTGGAAGTTTGCATGCTCTTTGCAGGCACTTTATGCACAGATTCAACCTGATATTTCTTCGGATACAGCGAGTAGGTCGAACGACGTTGGAACTGAAAACGTCGTGTATACTCATTTTCCGATCGGTGTTAAAGCCTATTCTCATAAAATTAATTCGCTTTGCGTTCTGAAAGCTTCCTTGAGAAAGTAAATAGAAATCTTTTTTTTTTTTGCTTAAATGATTGCGACACGGAATACGAATTTCTTTCTCTTCCTTTTCATTTGTCAGCCTTGTGCCTATATACGATTCTAAATATATTATCGTTACGCGCGAAAGTTGTGCGTTGTTACTTTAAATGAAAAAGGTCGTAGTTACTAACGCGGAGTATTTCTTCCAATAAATATGCGTAAAAGGATTGAAAAATTTTTCTGAAAATTACTTAATTACATCCTCCCACTTTGTTCTAAAAGTTCAGTTGACAAGTCTAGTGTGTGGGTAATTTAACAAGAAAATGGTATACTATACGATATAACGAAATGGTTGTCCTAATTTCTATAAAATGTAAATATAATCCTTTCTTCTTTTCAATAGCAGTAAGTAAGGTTAACCTAATCTTTCTGTTTAGTGGTTAATAGGACGGTTTAGTTTGAATACAATTTTTGGAAGACAATGCAACTAACTTTTACTCATGCTTCATCGTAGCTGGAATATAACAAGAGGAGAACAAAGGATCTCAGTGGCTTATACTACGTTATATATCTGTTGCATGTTGTATGCTGTATGTGGTCAATTAACCGTTTTATGGTTCATTTAATCATATAACAAGAAAACAAAATTAACTCTGCAAAGTTATTTGGTTATACTTTTGGTTTTGCTTTCATTTTAATAAAAAAATATTTGCACTTGACAACTACCATTACGCTTTGGCATTTGTACGCAGTGACGTCAGCGTTACACGCAATACATGATTGCAAATATGATTCGTTTCTGCAAAATTTTTCGGGAGACAATGGCTACGAAAAGCCAGTTTTGTTTAAGGAAATTGTTTTTCTTCTTCAGATTGTGATCTATTTGTAATTTGTGGACGAAACCTGCGTTCTTTCTTCAGGCCCCGAAGTACTGTTTACAACACAGTTACATACATCTATATGACTAATTCACTTCAGTGCATAGTTGTCAAGACGACATGTTGCACCCTGTAATTGTTACCACAATTCTTCCATACTTTCAGCCTCCATTTTAGATCATTTTGAAAGTCTAATCGGAAAGGTTAACTATGTTTAAAAACCTTTAGAACAATGGGAATATTCCAAACGAGATTTTCTACGGCACAGTCCGCAGCAGGCGCCTACGTAAGCATCGCAAGGTGTTATTTTGCAAACTCCTCTATTAAATCAAAAATAGTCAGGTTGGCCGGGTACTTGTACAATTTTTTAAGCGTTTTCACCCTGCAAACATAATACAGCATTGTTATGTGTATTTTTTACTTTTTCACTTAATTCATACCGTTTACAATGGCAGCAAATATACATTACTTGTCGTGCTTTTTTTAAAAGACAAAGTAATTTAAGAAATTTTATAGAAAAATTGTTGTTATAGAACGACCATTAAAAATGGACGTTTTGGTATCCAAAGAAAGGAGAAACACATACGAAAAAGCGCATTTCAATATTTCCTATACTGAAATGCAAGTCGAATCATTTATATGCTTCCCGTTAACAGTCAGTGATGATGGATTACCTTTTCCAATCAAACAATTTCTGCTTTTTGCGAAATCTTTCAACAAACTACGTCCGCAGTGTCCAGTGCTTAACGAATTATACATGTTTGACCTTGAGCTCTTCATCTTGATCTTGGAATACTAAATAAATTTAATTCTTGTGTTTAAGCGTAGAAGTCTTAACAATTTGGTTAAACTTTCGCATTTACTCTTTGAAAAAACACTTCACGTACCTAAAGAATTGCTCGGAAAAAGTAAAGTTTTCTAACTACACGAAAAATTACACTATACATGTTTAGTAAATGTCATTGATTTATGTTGATAGACAGCTAGGATCCATGTGAATCCTTGTGATAACTAAAAATCTATATTTCGTATCATCACGTGACGCAGTGTGAATTTTTTCTTTTTTGCATAAAAAAAAAATCATTTGAACACTTGTAATCGGGTAAAGCCGAACTTTTAATGTCTTCCACCAGCGCGTTTAAGAATTTAACTCGTTCAACTATCACCCCTCGCATATGTGCATGGCAGACCTTTTCTTAGTATTGAAATTTTCTTAGTAGCGAATGAAAAATCCTTCGGTGTAACATCTCTGTCGATTAAAATATTCGACCGTCAAATAAGGTAAAATGTGTTGACGTGTGATGGATGTATTCCATAGAAGACTGTAGTAGCGAATGGGTTGATGAAAATTAAGAACTTTATTATACCAATCAAGGGGGTCCAAAACATGGGCTGACATGCTTCAAATTGAATGCAATTAATTTTCAGTTGATGTGAAGTCAGCCCATTATGCGGAATTTGCATTTTTGTCGTCGCGCTTGACTCGCGTCTTTTATAACGTAATTGATAATCACACAACATTGAATGGTCGAAAAATGGGTACAGAAACTGAAAAAGAACAGACAATGCAAGCATAAATAAGAAAGGAAATCATGCTTTGTGTTATAAAGAATACAAAAAGAGAAGAATTTAATGATAACGCACACTATGAAAAGTATTAATGAAGTTCGAGGAAAATTGCAAAATGCAAATTATGTCTTAATATATAGAAAATATTAGCTATCAGAAGAATCGAGCGTGCTATGTATAAGGGAAAGCGAAACTTTCTCTTCGCAATTGAAAATCGCAATCGATTTAGATTTTTCTCGCTGATACGCGCAAAGCTGATATCGACTATGGAAGTTCCCACCACTCCCACCACACCTTTTTTTAAGTTACATAAACAAAGCATAATTTTTCGGATTAACGAGAGGTAATAAGAGAGGTTTTGTTTTTGTATGGCATTCTTTTACTTCAGGTCAGATCATAATTTTCATCAAAGGCACAAATGTGCGATTTTTTAGCAAAAACACGATCCTCGGAAAGGTGGGCTAACGTAGCAGACTATTTCCTTGCCGCCAATTTGCACTAATTTCTAATCTTTCCGAAAGACATTTCAATGAGAAGAAATCCAGAATAGTCTCAACGTACAGTTGATGAGTAACCTTTTTTAGCTCGGCCTATATTTGTAATCAAATAGCGAACAGTAATTCTTGGTTTCCTAAATCCGATTAGGTTTGATGCGAACGATGCTCCAAAAAATGGAGCAGCGTGTTCCAAAATTAAGTAAAGTAAATTGTTGTTATCAAATCACTAAATATTGGACCTTGTTGCCGCGTAGAGCTTTCTATTTTGCAAGAACTTGCATACAGAAAAGGATCAAAGAATCTGAGAGCGAGCCTATCCAAATTTTCCACATTCATTTCGGAATGCGAAAACCCATTTTCTCCGGTTTTCATCAAGAAATATTAAAAATTGCAAACATTGTTTGTGCAACGATTGCTGTGCGACGGGCATTCCTAGTAGGAGTGGTGGCCAAGGTCACTGTTATTCCAAGGCAGGCTGTGGGACTGAAGAACGTCGAATCACAGTAGTGCAACGTGCGGTACGCGGGCACTCTCAGGGCGAATGGGTGAGAACACTGAGAAAGCTTGAAAGTACTCTTTTTAGAAGATGTGATGGTGGACTAATTTCTTTTACATCACATACAATCAAATTCCAAAACACCGAATTTGCCTGTAGGTTGAATACACATACATATACATGGACAGACATCAGAAAGACAGATCGACTTAAATTTAAAAAATAACTCCACCGCCATTAGCCTAATAGAAGGTCATTGTAGACGTTGGAATCATTTGCATCAGCTTAATATACCCTCATCAAATGTGTGGTAAGGGTGCAAAAAATTGAAAACTCCACTATATGCAAATTATTTTTCTTCAATATTTTGTAATCAATTTTTGTTCGAAAATACCAAAAATTGGGAATTTATTGTCAATTCTTACCATACATTTGCTTTTTTTTCCTGAGCTTTCATCACTTTTTCCATCTCTCCGCTTGAGCAAAAACTTTTCACACGTTTTGCCATTTGCCGAACAAAGTGACAATTATGGGACATGTGTAAAGTGTTTCTTCAAATTGACATGCATTTTAAAGCAATTTATCGATGCTATTTTTGTATTCTATTCCGTATTCATACTGCTATACAGACATCTATCCATATGTATATGGATATACGATTGTCCTCAATGCAGTTCATAACATAAATGAATCCGACATCTTTCATATATATGCAAGTGTAAGTAAGTATTCATGCGTGTATGAATGGACTTTGAACTAAATGCAAAAATTGTAATGTTTCAACAGAAATGAAGTGTTTGTGCGTATATATATATGTAGCTATATATGTATAGATATATATAGATATATAAATATATATATATATAAATATATATATATGTATATATGTATATATATAAATATATATATATATGTATATATGGGTAGATGTTGTGCATATCAAGTCAATTTCTTTTTCAATTGGTTCTTTGCTGTAGTAGTTGTTAACGAAAGCTGAGTGCTTATATATGGTAATAGTAGGTAATTTTCAATTTTTATTTTTTTTTTTTTTTATTTTAATAAAGAGTAAAAACATATATACTGAGAATAAATTTAAAAGTTTTTCTTATTTATTTAGTACAGGTTTATGAGCGATTATTAATATCGTTCGATTTTATTGCTTGTACGTGAAAAATAATTTTAACTGAATTTACCACAAACCCTCCAATTGATTTAAATTTATTATAATGTTTATCTTGTCTTACACCTACCTTTATATAATAAACTCATAAAAAACAGACTTTGTTTGAAGAAAACGCCCCACAATACGTGCGAATGAAATATGCAGTCATTTTTCCTCCACATTGCTATTGAGTCAGTCTTGTTGTCGAATTATTCATTATTTTCAAATTATGGAAGAGAGAGAGAAAGGAAAGAGGAAAAAAACAAAGCAGCTGTCCTATGAGATATTCTAGAGGGCCATCTACTTCATTGTTTACCATTGTTAACAGAACAATTCAGTTCTTTAAGATTTGTTTGACCTTCTAACTGCCGGAGCTGCTTTTAGTTAAGATTCAGGCTTGATAGAGATTATAGCTGGCATGTTGAAATCTCTGGTTTGGTGAAATGACCCTTTAACGAAGAGATATCATGCAAATTTTTCAATTTTTTTTTTTTTTATCTTATAAGAGACACGATTTGGCTCAATTCTTACGTCCTTGAAAATACCTACAGACTTATAGACAAGAAGTAAATTTATTTACCATTATACTTCTGGTTGTAGGTAAAATAGAATAATGAAATTTATCGGCTTAGGCCATCACTGCCTGTTACTTGGATGCATGGTAATAAATAGACGGAAGATATATCATATCATTCAGTACGTCTTCGATCTGAGATATGTATAGCAATACTGTTCGCAAATGCATATAATTTCTATACTTGACCAACCTTCAAGCGATACGTGTCCAAATATTATGACCTCCTCACAATTGGCTCGGTAGCATTTTCTTCGCCCAATGACAATAAAATTGGAAATGAAATTTTTTCATATTTTCGAGTATAATTTTTGGTTCCATTGAGATATTTTCGAAAACCTCTGACCTAGATGTTCGTTCGGATCACCCTCAAAAATGGTTATAATCGATATGCTAACACGCAGAAATTAATTTTTGGAAGTATTAGTGAACCACTCGAGCTCATTTTTGTGTCGAACATGTAGGTGATCCTAACATATATTTGCATTGCAGTCTTTCAGAAATACGTTCAAATTTGAGAAAATTGTCGAAGTTTTCCGGATCTATTCTAATTTCTTCTGAATTGTGCACGCCTATTTTCTAACAACGTATTCTTTATCGAGAAGGAAATATTCCTCCTTGTTATCTTCATTTTTGCGCCTGTGGCGATCCACAAATATTATCCGGGTTTTCGTAGATGTAGGCATGTCACATATAGAAACAGCAAAGCGGGCGTGTTCCAGGAAAAAAATGGTGATATATATATGTGCTGCGAAATTTTCAAGCTTGAAATCACGAACACCTTAAATTGACGGGTGCCATGAATCTTAATGTTAATCAACGTTCGAAATTTTTTTTAGACATTGTGCGGGAATATCAAAACTGGGGTCACTAAAATCGCTGCGACCTGCAAACTAATTGGCATCAGGTCATGAAATTTTGGCACGTAGCGTTCGAAGGTTGCTACTATCCAGAAATAATAAGAGTCAAGAGTGTCGTCATACGTTTGTCAGACCGGAGACTTAATGAGCGATATGCTGTATCGTATTTTTTCCCTAATTTTTTTTACATTACAAAAATATAAAAGTCTTGATTCTTAAACGCTTAAATGTTTGTCTAATAAAAACAAATTTTTTATGCAACCATTTAAGCTGAATAAATCAAAAATATCAAAAAAAAATTTTTACAAAATTGTTGCTTTGTTTTTTGGAAAAAAAATAGGACATAATACCTTTTTGTTATTATTATAAACTATATGAAGGAAGTAAAAAATTAAAAATAAAATAACGTACGCAATGGATGTGCATATAAAACTTTATTTTGTTTTTGTTCTGCAAATGCGGAAAAAGTTGTGGAATTTTTCTTTTTTTTGCTATTGCATTCTCTGTCAAGGAATGATGGCATGCTAACGCTGTCATTGCATTTGGAGCGTGCAATTTTCAATGCATACAAAGAATTGATTTTTTCGATTTGATACAAATTTTTGATCAAGATGGCCACCTCGGCTTGTTGTCCGCCCAGTTGTTGAAGCTGTTAATGCGGTAAAAAATTTCGATAGAGACATTAATATTAGCTCATATTCTCTTCATTGTGATACTCAGAGAAGGTTTAAAAGCAGCATTTATCGTTCACAAAAATGTCTATAGCAACTGCAGACAAAAATTGATGCAAGAGTTCGCCAAAGTCAAAATAAATCAATTATTCTTTTGTATTTATTGCAAGCTAAAATTATTAACCACTACTTACATAACATAATCGTTGATAAATCATAAATACATCGATCTCGTTATGTTTGTGAAAGTTTTCCTTTATATCTTAGACCACTTGTGATACAAGGGTTTGTTTGGATGTATGCAAGCCAAAGAACGACTTGCTACAGATCCGCCTATTATTGTACTGATTGGCTGATGAAATTTGATACATTGGCATGCTTTTGCCTGATGGCGGACGCTATTGAAGTTGGCTCGCATCGGACCGCTTTTGCCACCAGCTCCTATATTATGCTTTATAGAGTTTTCACTTTGTTTAACTCTTTCGATAATTGTTTAATGCTACTAGACCCACCAACAATTTTGTCGAAACGATTGCAACATCCAGAAGTAGGCTACAAATATTCCACAAAGTGTCGACATTCTGAAATGCTTTAGACGTACGTCCGTCTATCTGTTTGTGGCAGACATGCTCTTGCTCGCGGAAATGTGGATATCGCATTCAAATTTGCGCGCAAACTTTGGAAATTCCTGCGCCGCAACATCCGGAATTGAGCATCAACGACCCCATAGAGTGTCTATATTCCTGGTCAATCCTGTCCTGAAGTCGTAACTTCGCTCCTGGTCGCGAAAACAAAACTAGAGAATGCAAATCTGTCCACAAAAATTTTAAATTCTTCCATACAAGTTCGTTTGAAAAATAGACCACAATGATCACAACTCGGGCAACCTGACGACACGTCTCTATTAAATAATGAAAGAAATTGGGTTTTTTGCTAGTCACTCATAAGCTATAACAATAAAATTTTGTATATTCCATCTTAAGGTAAAGGTGATGTGTAAAAAAACTTTTCTTTGCTTGGAATAATTTTAAGTCTTTCTTTATCCTTACATTCTCGTACTTATATTAGATAGTATGAAGAAACTGTCTTATCTCTTAATAAGTGGAATTATTTAAATCACTTTATTAGAGATCAAGAAATTCTTTCCTAAACAAAATATATCATAAGAAGATTAACTGAAATTTTCAACTCAAGCCTTATTGATATCCCTCACGTGCGTACAACACACAAACTAATATTTCCTTCCATGTTGACAATGGCAGTTATTTAACAAAAAGAAAAAAAAAACTTTAATAAAAACATATTACATTAAGACAATGAAAGGCATTTCGTAAATTTTTAAAGATTTCTCAAACAGTTTGTGAAAACCAAACATTTATCGAAGAAGTTTGAAATGAAACAAATTGTTTAACTTACTTATCTAAACAATGGCATTAAAAAAAAAAGATAACAATAAAAACATTGTAAATATGTGGAAAATTGTTGTCTTCATATCAGTTTCACAATTTTTCATTATACGCACACCCAGTTGTATCTAATGCAATTCTGCTGTAAAGTGATCTCTTTAGTAAGATTTTGCGATGACAGATAACGTACATGCGGTATTCATTTCTTCAAAGCGTAGATGCGATATTAAAGTTCAATATTAGTATATTACCAGTAGGAACGTATAGAAACTTGGGTTCCACTTACTTAGCAATCTTCAGTGCCCTCTTTATCTGTGATATAAAACGAGGTCTCTTGCCAGACATAACAGCCAAAATTTCTTCAACAACGTTCCGAGACATTCGTTGCAAAATACTCGGACCTAACGAGAACAAGGTGCCGTCAAGAAATTAATGTTCAGTCAACTGAAAGAGTTTTACTCAGTCGAAATTCAAATACGTACGAGCATCTCCTCATTACCAAGGCGAAACCAGCAAAACTGATTGCTTTGATTTGTTTTGACAATAAACTTTGAGGTAACCATGTGAATTATGTGTTTACCTTTAGGCAATTACATTATGTGGCACTGAAACCTTCTACTTTCTCTGCATTGGCTAACGCGTTTCCATGTTCAGCATGTGTGTGAAATGCGTTCAATGGTCGCGAGACATATCTTCCTTAATCTTATCATTTGTTCCTTTTTTCTTTTCTTTAGAAAAGCTCTAATACGTCTTTATCCTTGCAATCTATCGATGGCGATTGCGATGATGAGATGTACTTGAAAGCCCAAGCAATTGTTGTTCGATAAATTATAATATCTGCCTTGCGTTTATTCTGCAGTTATTGCACAAGTTATTAGAAAATTATTTTCCATTGCTAAATTTTCATCGCCAAGTCAAAATAAACCAGGGTGAGTCCCTAGGAAATCGCACTGCACACCTTGGCCTCAGCATTAAAGCTGTCACACTGTTTCATCAAAGCTATTCGCGTTACTCCCTATGAAAATATTTATGATCACTCCGTCACCTATACGTTCAGTTAATGATATGATATAGACAGCCTTCACACCTTCAACGCACATCATATGAGTGAAATGCTCGTATTATTTTCTCTACAGCCTGTATATAACCTTCACCAGCATAAAAGAGCGAACACGTGTGGCAAAAATGCAAGGATTACTGTCAAGTTTCCATTCTTTCTACGGATTTGACTCACTTTTGTTAATGAAGCCACAACGAAGTGTGTGCATGTAGTTAAGGTTGAGCCAGAATAAATCAAAATAATTCTGCATTTAGAAAATATTTTTCTTAATGAATTCTATAGTGAATCTGGTGGAGGTGTTGGCGGTGTAACAAGCCATTTATAAAATCAACGGACAAATGGAAAAGCGCTCAATGTTGTTTCTATTAATGAAAATTTTAAAGAATATTCAATAAGATTTCAACCGCTTGCTACAGGAGAAACTAGGGAAAGTACATGAAGAGCACACCCGCTTAAGAAATGTGAAGGTGTACTTTATTTGCCTCTAAGTACGCAAAGTTTGTTTGGAAGTAAAATGAATTCGAATTAGAAAAAGGTGCGTGAGACTATAAAAAATGAACGGCCATATAGGCAGAGTAGTTGAACAGCGCCATATACTTAGAGAAATCCTGTACTTTTGTCTACTCAGAGTTCAAAATTGAAGTTTACATCGCCTAAACGAATGCATGTAATTCCTTAAGCGAGTGCAAATACACAAGCATACGCGAGTATTTATACTTAGTTTTATTTGAGTTAGACACGCAAACGTATATGATTGAGTGAATGAGTGAGTGAGTGGGTGAGTGGGTGAGTGTTTCACTCATTTCGCTTTATTCTTATTCGTTGTTGCGCATTTCATCTCATCACTTTCATTTGCATCTTGTGTTCATGTCTTTCCAAGCTTTGAAGTATTCGGAATCCTAGCGAATGTTTGCGACTAAAGTATATTGTCTCTTATGTATACAGCTATGACATATATATGTGCATTTGTGCTTTGTGCAACATTCGTTAAATTTGACTTGAAAAGCTGTCTCCCTTTTCGTCTTTCAAAACTTCAACAATCTTTTTAACGAAATATCAAAACCTTTTATGCCCACTCTACAGCATTATTATAATTTTTGTATAAAAAAAGCTGTGTACATAACAATTTCATACATGTACGGAAAATCAATTGCGCTTTCTAAAATAAGTACAAGTTTTCCTTTGTGTCCCATAATGACACTTATACTTTGGTTTATTATATTTTATTTCCATATAAGCGCAATTCTGTTAGATGTGCTTCAATACAATGGGGAAATAGTATAACAGCACAGCGAAAACTGTATGAAACTTTTAAGTTCTAAAAAGCTTTTTTAGAATTTGCTATAAAGTGAAATATAAACATAGAAAAGTATACACAAATAATATTCTAGCCTGAACGTACCAGTTTTGTTCATAAAATGTATTCTCTATTGTGCTTCTTTTTCCAAATTAAGTTCTACAGTGTGCTTCTTTTCACATAAGTTCTACATTGTGTCTCTTTTCACATAAGTTCTACATTTGGTTTCTTTTCACAAATTAAGTTCTTCCTTGTGTTTTGTATTACAGTCGTATGGATTTTATTGCAGTTTTTATTTCTACCTATAACCGCAGTTCTAATAAAGATGCCATAAACCACAATAAAATCGCTCTAATCAAAAAATGTCATAAAAATGTTCCTTAGACTTTTCTCATAACGTAAATTCTTTTTCCAAAATTGTAGATGCATCCGCTAACTTGACTTACAATATTTGTGATATTCTGGCGTAGCGTACGGGTCATGACACTTCCCACTTTTTATATCTCCTGTAAAATGTTAAAGAGAAGCTTTCGTGTAGATAAATGCCATATTAAACTTATGTGGATTGTATTGCATTGTCCAAACCAAGTGCGGAAAGTAAGCGAAGAGAAATGTAATACGTATAAAAGAGAGCACTTGAAGCTTTTAGCAAAACTCTATCCCCTCAACATAAATCCGCGCAGTCACAGTACATATTATTTAAATAATGCAATGAATTAATTTAGTTGTTATTAAGCTAACTGTTGTAAAAAATCGCACTTACAGATTAAAATCAAGAAGTGCTAAAGCTACTGTTTTGCTGAACGTCCCAATTGTGAACAAGTTGAGCAGTGAATATTGGAGTAGTCTAAACTGTCGTCTTACTTAAGTAAGTAGGGCAGTGCAAGTAGTTTTCCCATACTCGTTTGCTTTCTCTCAGCTGCAACGCTTTCTGAATGAGATTGGAGCGAATGTGAGTCTGTGCGCCTATTAAACAGGTGAATGTGTACGAGTGTGTCTGATCCATTAAAAATATATAAAGAAATGTTTGAGCATCTCCTGTACGAACAGTTGCATGTGTACATAATGATTTCCGTTTGGTTGGGCAAAACCGCATCAATATAGCATTAGTTGTTTTGCAAAACAACAAAGTATTGGTGCAAACATGCTAATCATTATATCTTAAGATCGCTGTTAAATCACACACCGTCGATCACTCTATTGCCAGTATATTAAGTTATATCTGATAATGTAGATGTTAAGCCAAGGTGTACGCGGCTGTACCGAAAGATGTGCTCTTCAAGACAAACCTTCGGTAACCCCCCTGCACATATAAAAAAATTAGGCAATTTTGGAGGTACCGAGAGATGGAAGGACATTCGGAATTTTAAAACAAATGTTCCGTATCCGTAGCAAGATTTTTGGGTGATTATGCCTGCAATATAGCTTATTATGCTTCAGCTACTTCTTTCAATGCGATGTTTATTATTTGGTTGTAAACAAATAATTTTTGGAGACACTGCCCATCATTAAATACCCTACACCATTCTACAGGTGTTCATATACCCTCCTTCAAAAGAACGCCTGATAAGGGGCGTAGCCGAAAAAGTGCTCCGATCCGGCAGACGGATAGGTCATAAGGTTCTATCTCAAATTCTTCTTGGTTTCACAAACTTAAACAAGTGCCAAAGGATACAGTAAACACAATAACATCCTTGTATGAATAAATAAGGGAAAAAGAGAAGGGTGAAAAGAAGCATGTACAAATCTAGCTCAGAGGCGTGCTAGCAGCCCGTATAGGTTCGTGTTTTGAACTTTGGAAAAACATGGGAAAGCTTGGAAACCGATAGTATTGAACATACGAATGTTTAAAGGTGAAAAGTTCATTTCGATATGACATAAGCGAAGGACATGTGTTAAGGCGAGTCTATTTGATCGAATCTGAAGAGTCGGATATTGAGATTAAATCGCAGATATTATTTAGATTTTGGCAAAGGATGCTAAATTTTTGTTCTCTATTAGCAAGACCCACTGAGACAATCTATCTTTTTCCGGCTCTGTAAAAGTTATAAACAACGATTTTGAAAACGGAAATTCAGTCAACTGTTATCCTCCCGAAAAACCAACAAATACGCTCTATGTTTTATATTAGTTTCCCGTTTGAGCAAGAAATGTCAAGAATTGTAGCAAGAAACTAAGGGATGTAAGTGAAACTTCAGTTTTTAAGGTAGTAAACCCTATTTTCATGTCTGCATATTAATGATTTTGAAAATTCTTTACTCACAATTACTTGGGAAATTAATGGAATGATTTTAAATAGCAGTTTTTAAACATTTTGCTGCTTACACTCACACACGCGTACGCATGGAAATTTCCCTCTTAGCTGTGTATTTATTAATTAAAATATTTTCGCATCTTAAGGAAGGTGCGTATGCATTACGTATACGTAGTTTTATTATATTTTATAAGCACTTAAAGGGTACGCAAGCTTGTGCACTTAATTTCTAATTTACATTTAAAACTTTTCGGTACATAATCAACCTGCAGATATAAATATATTCATAAAAGCGTACCAATGCTTGTGTAAGGCGTATGTGCAGAGGGATGTGTATTAAACTTAAAGTTGAAGGTTACGCAATTCATTAAAAGTATATTTTTGCAAGAGGAAGAGTAGATTGTGAGAAAAAAGTGGAAAAAAGCAAAAACCTCACAACAATTCACATATCATTTATCGCGTACATGATAAATATATGTTAAAATTTCCGTAAATCAAAGAACTGAAAACTGAGGGAAAAGAAACTGCATGCAGGTGGCGGTTGAGCTAAAATTATCTACGTCAAGAGCAACAGCGCATCAGCGCTGGTTATTCATTTCAAATTCAAACATTTGCATACCATTTCGTAACAGTTGTTGTTACTTTTTTCCACGAAATGCTAAATAATCTTCATAATGATGTTTTATGCACACAGATGCGAGAAATTCTGATTACGAGCTCTAAACATATCTATAAAAAGTTTATTTTTGTTTTTAAAAATTGTATCTCTTCAAAAAATTTAATTCCCATTGAATTTTTAAATTTAATTCACAAAAAATTTTATATCATAAAAAATTGCTACTCACCTTAGTTCACTTTGTGAAGGGCATAGCTATGTAGCGTTTATATAATTCTTTAAACGCGATCTTAGTGAGCAAATGATAGCTTTCAAGACGGGACTGAGCCCCGGTAAACAATACGTCTGCAATAGGGTTAGTTAATAGTTGCTGGTCGGAAGGAACGGATGGATATTAGGTTTATATACTGCGCTCCTTGATATGCAGCCTATGTTAAGTTTGCGGCGATGCATGGATACGCAACGATTTGAGATAAATCCACGTTTGCTTACAGCAATCGATTTAACAAGTTCGCGGACGTACATGCTATAGTAATTGTTTTTATTGCGATGTAAAATAACGTAAAGACAGCAGCATTAATGAAACGACGTAAATACTGTAGCATTAGTTGTTATTGCGACGTAAAATAATGTAAATTCTATAGAATTCGCCTTCATTGAGATGACATTGAAGTTTTTTAATTATTACATTTGTCGAAAGGCTGAATATCTGATTCTCTAGGTTCTTCTTTTCTGGTTTTGTTTTTTCTCCTTGTCTTTAAAAATTGGCTTACAGCGCCCTTAGTCTCGTAGATGTCTATAAACTGGAAAGAGAGCAGAATCTTCGTTTCTTCTTCTCTTCTTCATTCTAGTTGAAAAATGTAATAGAAAACAACGTAAATGCTATATAGCGTTGCGTATAACGGTTAAAATATAACCTTTTAACTATCCTTCGAAAATGTGTTTAGTCAGACTTCGCATATCACAACTAACTTCAACGGAAGGACTTCAAACTTACTGAACTACAGGCACAGATTATTGGTATGAAAATAGCTCGCTGTTAGGCAGATCATCGCAATATAGATCGAAGCGGAGAAAAGTGAAATATATAAACTCTTTTTGCCCGAAATACTTGTGGTAAGATCGATGCTTGCAGAGTACTTAGAAGCACGTAGAATATATACATACATATATAAATATATATTATACTTACCTTGAAGTTTTTGAATGAAAAACTAATTTTCGAATAAAAACAGCGATACTTTTGTTTGGTGTAAAAGTGAATCATTTTGCTAGCTTATCGAAAATATTCTTCGCATTTCCATAGAGTGAGTTAATGTAAAAACATTGTTTGAATGGAATGAAACTTGTAGTAGCTATGTTCCAGGCCGTTTTGAGAATATTCCTGGGTCGGAGATAACAGTTTAGAAAAAATCCCTTAAAATGACTTTTATGTCTTTCTTTATTTATTTTTTGCATTAGCCTGCAGTCCACCCAACATCATAAAATGGGTCTTCATGTTTAAAGAGGCCTTTCCCGCCTGCCCAAAGGCAGAATCGCGCATTTTACACGAAACTGTTAAAGAAATAACAAGAAAATGGTAAGCCTATAGGCGAGTGCATAACCAACACATGTTACTTCATGCTAAAGCTCTAATACCTTGGCAGACACGTGTGAATCTTTTCAATAACACTCAGTCTCATAGTGCTACACAACGTTTTTACGAAGCTATACCAAAATATATTTTTGCTTTGGAATAAACATAAACACACTACAAAGACATTCCGTAGTTTATAAGAAAAAGCAAAAATCTACAAGTAAGTCATTAGGCAGTAACTTAGCAACAGGGAATCATTTGACACAGGAAGGCTCTTTGGGTTGGTTGAGGAAAAGCCCAAAATGTGTGTTAAAGAAAAACTTCCTTTTAGATAATGAACTTTTTTCCACACATTCTAGGAGCCTCTACGCATCTGTTAAGCTAATAAAAAAATCCCTTTCTTTGAAAAATTCAAAGTGGTTTCCCCCATTAAGCATTGTTCACTATGTGACAATACAAAGTGTGCTGTTTTAAGAAAAGTTCTGTTTACTTTGAGCATAGAATAAGCAAACCGCACTTTCGGTTGTTATAAAAACGAAGGAGACACCATTGTATTTTATAGTTTGATTATTTTAAACAAGCAAAAACATTATTATGGGTACAGGTAGGCGTACAACGAGTTTTCACACGGGATAATATAAACGCCACTGCGATATCATTTTAAAATTTCTAAAAAAAAAACCAGGTTTTATTTTATTAGTGTTGGAGGAGCTTATTTGCAATCATTTGAAGTCTTTATTTTGTTCCTGCAGGCAGACAGTGAATGTGTGTAGTGTTTACACTTATCAAGCTTATCTCAAACGGCACGCCCAACAATTCGTAGTTAAATATGTTGGCATATCTACCTCAACGCTTTTTTGAAAGCAGTGCATTGCTTTACGATAAGCATACATACATGCATGGAGTAATTACCTCCTGCCCCTCCTTCACTCCTCGTCTATGTACTAGATGTGCGATTTTGCTGAATTGAAAATAGCTAAGAAATAATATGAAAACATAAAATTCTTTAGTTAAATTTGAGACAGCGGCGACAGACATTTTGTGCAACTATTGCCTTCGGAAAGTCGAAAAGTCAAAAGACCGAAAGAGTAATAGTTTTGGAAAGTATGAATAATGTGTATATGATGTTGAAAGCCCTACGAGGGTAATTAACGCTTTTACGCTGCGACCCAAATAATTTTTATTCATATCAACACATTAATTTGCACCCCAATGAGTAATTCCATCATAACGCTACAACTTTTTTTAAAACTCATTAAAATTTTACAACAATACTTATGCATAAAAGCATACCAGTAGCCATTTTTTTCTGGTTTAGATTTGAAAACTTTGAAAGCATTCTTCTTTTATCATCTGTTATTTCGATATCATAAATTTCACTTATATATATATATATATACATATATATACATACCAATGTACAACACCACCTTTCGTTTTACGATATAGCTCAGAACTTGGCGTATAGCCATACCCTTGGTATAAAGTTGCCATCAGGTTAAGAGAAAGTTTTCTTTTCAAGTTTTTAATAAATTTCTTTCATAAGGAGTGATAATCGTCGGTTAGTAATTTTAGCATAAGTTGATGGCTTTAAAGACTACATTAATGTAATTATGAGATAGTGTAAATTGTTATCGTTGTCGTGAAGTTGTTAAATAACTGCAGGTTAAATTTATTTAAAACAAAAGACGATAATAAGATTCATGTGCAGGGGATTATATGCAAACAGACCCAATAATAATAAATGTCAACACACTGCTTTATATTAATCAAATCCGACTATTTTTCTTCAGCTTACTAAACTGAAACCTTCGTTTTGCTAGCATGCGGGTTCCGAAACGAATCTGACTTGTACTTAAACAGAGTTTCGGAATTAGTGGCTTATTTGTGGCTTGTGGATTAAAACCTTCCGTGAGATTACGAGTGTATTTGTTTTTAGCGGTTTTAAACGGTTTTACCAATTCTAGGTCGTCGCGTTCCCTGAAGCTCACTCTTATAGTGTGCGATACCCACTTAAACCATATTGTTCGAAACGTAGCTGTCGCGTCTGAGCTGTAAAGTAATTGTCGTTTTTTTTGGTTCGTTTCGATTTGTTTTATTTTATTAAAATTTATTCAGTCTTTCATGATCCTTGTGTTGGGCCCTTTCTTTAATTTAAGCAGAGAGAGAGAGAGAAAGCAGAGAGGAGATAAAAAGAGAATTGCTTAAGAGAGGTTGATAGCAATTTAATGATTCTTTTGTTGGTACCTTTCTTTAATTTAAGCAGAAAGAGAGAGAAAGAGAGAGAGAGAAAGCAGAGAGGAGATAAGAAGAGAATTGCTTAAATATTGTAGAGGTTGATAGCAATTTAATGATTCTTTTGTTGGTACCTTTCTTTAATTTAAGCAGAGAGAGAGAGAGCAGAGAGGAGATAAGAAGATTAAATATTGTAGAGCTGATAGCAATTTAATGAATTTTGCAAAAATTTCACACAACAAAATAACTTTAAGATGATGATCTGAAACCATTTGAGTTATTTTAAAATCTACAAACAATTTTGTTCAATTTACAAAATCCCTTCTCCAACACAAGTTTGCTATGACAATAAGAAAGGAAGGCAAATGAAGAGGAATCCTTTAGAATGTAACAAAATTTATAGTGTGTTGTTATAATCCTTCACACAAAAATTTTAAAGCAAATTTTCTACTCGAATTTATGAATGAATTGAAATATTTATGCTATACCTTCTAGTTGTATGTGAATGAAATAAATCGTTTTATTTCTTCTCCTTCCATTTTTATACCATAAATCATAAACGTCATCTTGGAAATATATCCTTACGCATAACAAAAAATACACTTGAAAAATTTTTTAACTAAATTACACAATTTGAATAAACAGGTGTTGAAATGGCAGACAATACGACTCCAATGTAAATAATTTCATAAATGTTTCTCTTCACATGTTGTGTTTACTTGCAACTTGCTGAAGGCCTTTTTGTTGTTATCGTATTCATTCGACAATGAAATTAAAAATTTTCTAAGAAAATTGTAATCTTACTTTTATATTATTCTTCCCTTCTTTCCTCTTCGACTTTCCTTTAGAGAAGTCTAATTTATGTAAAGAGCTCTTAAGTACTGGTTAAATGTACGAGAATGAAATAAATGGAAAACATTGAAAATGTGGAGCCCTTTACTTTATATATATATACATATATATATTGAAAAGAAGATATATTACTTTAATTTCAAAGCCTTAACATATGCTATGCTATTTATTTTTACTTAAACGTTATTTGCCTACTTGTGATATATAAATTTAGTCGAGAGTTTTATTTCAAAACATATTTTTAGAATGCTAACAACTCAGGGAGACTTTTACATAGTTTCGGAATTAATGTTATTTCATTAAAAAAGAAAGCAGAAAAAATATTCTTTTTAAAAAAAAATATTGCTGATGACTGTTTTAGAGTTGTTTGTTTTTAAAAATTTCTTCTTCTTGTCCCCCTTTCCATAAATTTTATGTCATAGACTTCATTACAAATAAACCGTCCTTACCGACCCAATTCAACTAACTCTATCCCATCACATCAAAATAAAAGCGCAGACTCTACGAACAGCCGCTTCTTAAGCAAAATATAATTATGAAAGCAAACGCATTACATACAACGCGGCAAAGGAACAAAAATTGGGATGATTTGTTGATTCAAAGAATTTTATTTCAACAAATCGTCCCAGTTGCTGATTCGTTGAAATCCAGTTCACATAATTTTTTTAAAGCTTACAGTGCATTCTGTAAATAAGATTTAAACCTAATTTGGTAATATGTTGCAGTCAAGTAAACACTAGGTATAGACATACAAACGTGTTCTAAATAAATCTTTCATGATTTGTTTAAAGTTGAATCATGGATAATGTTATGGAAATCAAAATAATTAGCTTAAGTCTTTCCTACGGTTCCTTACATCATCTGAAGTCTTTCCTACGGTAAATCGAAGATTTTATTTTTTTTACATTTTTTTATAATTTTTGTCATAACGTTTTCAAAATACAGAAGAAAGCTTCAGAGACCGTAAGATATATATACCTTTGATCAGTGTTACCAGCGGGTAGCGTTGAATTTTGCTTTCGTAGAACCATGTGAACACAGAGACATTATTGGCGCAATCGCCGATGCAAGCTTAGAACTAGCGCTTCATACAACTTTGGCAATGCACTAAGCTAAGAAATTCCTCTGTAATTCTCGATAATACTCCTTACGTCTCTTTTATAAATAGGAATAATAAAACTGCACTTCCATGAGGACGGAAAATAGCGTTTCTTCAAGCTGCTATTAAACACACTTATTAATGGTGCATAGAGCAATTCAGCACGTAATCGAACTACGCAGGACGGATTACCATCCGGTTCGAAAAAGCAAAAAATTATTATATTAAAGAATTGAATATGTTGATAGGCATACAAGGTTCGATCCGAGCCGAGTATAACTTTTTTTATATGTTCAATAATTATGCAGGTTGAAATTTTCGTTTGTGTTAGTTGGAAAATACATTCGATATCTCTTAACTGATTACATATACAGGCTCATCTTATAATATATATAATTGTTCTGGCTCCTATACTACCACAGCAACAACAACAGCAACAAAGAAGTACGAAATTTATTTTCGACGGGGGCCGAATCTCGCATGCTCACCACACTATGCTTTGCGCATTCTGCTCTCCAAGTGCTTTTTTTTGACACTCATATTGCTGGTATTATTAAGAAAACATTAATCTACCTCCTCCCAGTGTCCACCATATTCAGTTTAAAACTAACCCTTTTCTAGGCGGCAATTCGTTTGAGGAGCGTACCAAATAGTTTTCAACATCCTGTCTTGTTTGCCTTATGATAAATAAGCATTAAACCTCAAATAAGCGAAAAAATAAATTTTAATTACTCGTAACTGTGTGTGGGCATGATCAATTGTTCTCATTTCTGGACGTAAAGAGTGAAATGTTTCGTAGTGGAAAATTTCAACTATCTAACTTTGGAATTTCCGAACAACGAGCAAACATCCATAAATTTTTACGAAAAAGTTACGAAGAACGGGGTTGCTTTTAGTTTACGCTCCCCTGCGCACTTCTGCTCCGACCAATTGGGCCCATTTCAATATCAAGCTGCGTACAGAAACATCCAATCTTCCTTTTTGCGATCAGGAGAGTGCTAACAACACACCACACAGACACAGACGGACAGGCATGGCCACATCAACTCAAAATTTCACGCTGATCAAGAACATATATACCCTATGGAGTCGCTAAAGCTTCCTTTTAAATGTTACGTACATTACGGAAAAAAACAAAATGAATATATCCCCATCTTACAGTGGTGGGTATAATAATAAACTAAAACAATTAAGAAAATTATATTCGATCGTGATCGAATCTTTTATATCCATCTTCCTAAAATGACCCAAAAAAAAGACTAAAAAAACAACAACTTTTCACCCTGCAGCATTGGGCGGGCGCGGCTGATTTTTTCTATGTCCAGAATAAAAGCGAAAATGTACATGGCGAATGCGCTGTACTTTGCGAGTAACAGAGAAAAAACATTGAAATCAAAGATATTCACAGTTTTTGTTGCATACGCTTGCAGACGTTGTAGGTGTGCCCTTTGACCAGTCTAGGTCATTTTCAAATTCTTTTTCAAATTGTTAAGCAATATTTTCGTTTTTGCGAAGGGGAGAATGTTTACCGCAGATCCTACATAGTTGACCAAACTAAATCCAGATGGATAGAGAAACGGATGGACATGCTTAGATGCATTTTGAATTTGAAACTGGCCACGAATTTATAAATTTTTTGAGATTTTCGAAGCTTGCTTCTGCGCGTTGTAACGGTATTGAAAAGAAAATTAAATATTGGGACACTATAACATTGGGTAGGCGTAGCCAATCTTTTCCGTTCTTGTATGAGTATTTTATGCCTAAAAAAACAGAGGCGTTCTCAGTTTATGTGTTATTGCAGACGTGTCCTGCGGCCGATTAGGTCCATTTTCCGTAGAGTGCAAGAACTTCCAGCGTTTCGGTCTAATTTGAAGTTGATAGCTTCATTTTTGCGGCCAGTAAAATGTTTATGACGAAATGAAGGAAAGCCGGGCATGCTTAAGTTGATTCAGAATTACATGTTCATCAATTACATATACTTTGTAAGGTCTTTGAAGTCTCCTTCTGGGCGTTGTAAACGTTTTGACAAAATGAATATACCCGTCGTCTTCGGTCAGGAGTATGATAATCTTTCTATTTAGTCTACTGACATAGGAATGTTTTTTTTAGATGTGTCAAAGCTCTGCAAAGGCTCACTTGTTGTCCTAAGTTGAACTAAAATGAAGGAAAAACAAGAAATCAAAAATATACATATATATAATTTTTTTCTTCTTCTTCAACCTTTCCCTGAAGAATAATGTATATGCAATCCCCTAAGCTTTGTATATGTCATTTCTGCAGGTATTTGTATATACATATGTATAAAAATGTCTTTTTTTTAATATGAAAAATGCTGGAACATTTTAACTTCTCTTGCATTTCTAAAAGTCTCAAAGGCATTCAGAGAATGAGGTAGGCGTACCTCGTATCGATTTTCCAATAAACAATTTCGGCTGCACCAAATCGTTTATAAGAATTAAAACCTATTTCATTCAAGCCCATGGTAAAAGGTACACAACACACATAAATGTGTTTCTTGAAAGTGCACTAATTTTTTGCATTTTGCTTTATGCTTGCTAAGCTTGAGTGAATTTCAAGACTCGTAATAAAGTTTTTGTTGTTGCTGTTGGACGAAAGAAACCTTTCATTTTAAAATCAAATTAAGAGTAGCCTTAAACTATACTATTGTTTTGGAATTTTGAGAAACATTTTAAAATATATTACAGTTTGTATTTTATATGTAATCTTATTACCTAAAGGCTTAAAGTATGTTTTAATTTTAAATGAAATAAGAATATTGTAACTTTTGATAAATTTTATACGATATTAGTTTTTCGAAAATATTTATCAAGTAAAGAAACCCTTGTAAGCAATGCGACCGACACTGAGAGGAGGGGTCAATTTGTTTGCTATGACTGCGGGTTGCAGACTCCACGCTATAGGCTGCAGTGTATACTTTGTCGTTGGAATACTCATTTGTATTATTACAGTATTTTGAATAAAGTTTTTACCTGTAATATGCCATAAGCGATGCTCAGATTTGTCGGGTATAGTTAGATTTAAGTTACGTAGCAACAAAAGAAAAAAGTATAAATAAAAAATGCAAATATTCTCGCAAACCCTAAACGTAAACTGCATTAACAGTTCATGTGATATGAAAAGAGAAAAAGAAAAAACAAACGCACACACACACACACGCACACAATGACTTATTAAACTTTGTTTATCTAAATTGCAATTTGAAAAGTTGGCGTAAACTTTTAGCTATCGTTCTTGTTGTTGTCTTAAGTACCAAAAAGTTGACACACAAGATACGAAAGAGAAACACGCCGTGGTACACTGACCTCATCTATATAAATATTTATGTGTATTCTGTAAAATATAATCTGCTTGGCCCTTGCTGATTGCACTTTGTAAATAATAAAAGCAGATTCTTATCAATTGTTGATTTTTGTGAAGGATTAATGTGGATAAGAGTAGTCTTTTTGGGTATTATTGCATAATAAAGATGAAAAGTGGAAAGTTTTTTTTTAAATCATATAAAATAATTTCTCACAATATTTTAGGGTAAAACAAATTCTCTTATAATTTGCATGTACTTAGCGTTCTTTTTTATTTCCTTTTTCTTAAATCATTGCCCACTTTAAGGGCTGCGTATAAAGGAAAACAAAAGCACGCTTTTGGTTGTTCTTATTTTGCACATTTTTTGTTTTTCCCATAATGCTATGAAACATCATTATTATGAAAAGTTTTGTTTTAAGTGTTTTTGTTGTTCGAAAACAAATTGTTTATGACAACTAGAGCATGATGGTATTCAACAGTACGTACTGCTTAACTATGTAGAACGACATTTTTCCTGAAGGTTAAACTTTTAGGATAATGAGAATATTTTTTAAATCAAATGATGCATAATAAACGTTCGAAAGATCTTGCTTCGAAGGAAAAAAACAAAGTTCGCTTGATACTCGACGCCAGCTAACTTACTAATTTCATCACAATAATTATCATCAACTTCTATTATAAAATATTGATAACGTTGTTGCCATAATCCCATGTATTTTTGAATAATTAATTGAATCTTTGAACGACAGGCTTTTAAACAGACTCTCAAATAACAGGTTTCAGATTTCTTTATTAGCCAATAGCCAGTTTTTAATTTTGCTAACAAGACTATTAATTTCGTGTTTATTTACGAAACAATGTACGTAAATTTTAGGAAATTTGTTATGCAAACATTTAAATGCTGACTATGTTTATCCGATACTTTTTATATAATCCTCTTAAGAGTTGAAACCTTATTTATTTCCTTATGACAAATTATTTTGTTAATAACAAAAACATTGTAAAGTAATTATGGGCTATATTGATAGCTAATGCAATATAGACTAATTATTGAAATTTTCTTCACACACGTTGGAAATTCTCTTTGGCTTTACCTTTACTTTATTTAAATATCTCTTTAATAAAATTTGACTTTAATATAATTCGGAAGAAATGTTTCAATTTGTTAAATTTAAATTAAAGAATTTTTTCGTTAATCAATATATATTATAACTGCACTTTATATTTACGGATATAGAAAGAAAAAGAAAAGGAAGAAAATTGCATCCCAAGTTTGCACAGCTAAAGCAGTAAAACTCAGTGACCTGTGCAAATATTTCGTGAATTCAATGTGAAAATTATTAAGAAATTAAAACATAGGTCGATTTGGACATTTTAATAAGCGGTACGGATTATGATAACAATTCAATAATTTAGTGAATTAGTTTGTGGTACGAGTTCAATATCTCGTTTCACGATAGCGAAGAACTGGGTTTTGAACGGATTGTCAGGAAGTATTAGCAGCTAATTAGCCAGCTTCATGGTATGATCTGCATATATATGTTAGGAAAACATTTACATTGCATTTTAATTTGATCTGTGGATCTGTCTGTGGATCTTTCTATTTATTTGGCCTTATAAAGAAACAAATTTCCTTTTTTTTGCCTGCTTTCTCACACATAAAGTTTGGTACTTGGTACCCATCTAGATCTAAACGGTGAAAGTGGGAATTCCTAAAGCTTAAAGATACTGGGTAAACTTTTGTAAACACTCAAACAACAGCTTCTTTACTCTACGTTCTTTCCTTGGCGTAGAAAATCCCTATCTGCTTAAACTGCTCTAGTAATATGGGTATGAATATTATACACTTAAAGGGCTAATGTGCCTATTAATTGAGCACTTCGCTGGAAGTTTGTTGTTGTTGGTTAGCTAGGTAACAACTTTTTCACGGCCAAAATTTGGAGAATGGGACTTGAAAATCCTTTTTGAAGCCGCTTTTCAATGACTCCGAATAACCATGCGAATGCTTGCTTCTAAGTGTTTGAAACAAATTTCTTTTGATATCGTAAACATTCACTCTCAGGGTTTGGCACTTATGATTATTTTAGACGTGACTCTTAAAGCACAGGGGATTTTCTTTCGTCGAAATGGATATATCACACATATGCCGAGTTTCTCGATCAATATTCATTGGCGACTATCTGTGCTAGTGCCTAATGTTAATAAATTGCAATTTCGCTTTGTTTTCATATTTAATGATCGAATTAATGAGTTCGAAAAGCTTAGTTTAAATTCATAGCCTACCAGCATTACGAAGGGTTAAAAATACCCAAAATCAACCCAAATCGTTTTTTTCCATTGTTCTTCAATTTATTCTTCTCGAAAGGCTTTGAAATAATTATTGTACGACTATGTTCAGTAGTTAACTTCATTTGTTGGTAAAACCTTAAAACTAATTCACTAATAAGTGCAGATTTTTTACAATTGAGAACGTCGAAGGCAAGCAAAGCTAGATAGAGTATGTCCAAGTAAGCTTGTGAAACACTTTCAAATTTAAAATTCGTCTTGCTATTGCAAACTAATTGTTTTAATCTCCGTTTTTCCCCATTCTCTTCAAGCATTACTTGACTTTCTACTTCCTTTTCTACCATTTAAGTTTCTAAGCTTAAGTATTTAGGCTGAACTTCCAATTTATGTGTACTTTAATTGGCGTTGCTTATTAAATGCCTAAACATGCTAATCAATATAAATTCAGTCTGGCACTTTAAGTTTCGAAAAAAGAAAGATTTTTTAATAAATCAATTTCAAAAAATTGAATTCTACCCAATTGGCTGAACTTCAAGTGTTAAATATAATTTTTCATTTTATTATAAGGCAAACGTGTGTGTCAAATGCCGCCAAATGAACAATTTTGCAATAAATTTTCATATTATTTTCTAAACCGAAAGCACGAATAAACTTTTTCCATTTATGCGAGCACTAACGTTAAATCATGCTTTACGTTCTTTCAAATGAAGAAGAAATAAATAAATTGAATGAAATTTGTAGCATAGTGTTAAGTCAATATTTGTAAAACAAATTGCTATCTACTTTTAGGCTTAATCTGAAAATTTAATGAAAGATTTTGGCAAATCAACGCAAAATGGAAAAAAAGAAAATAACATATGGGTTTCATTGCAAAGCATGATTAGTTTACTGGCAAACTGGCAGAAAGGGAGAAAAAAAGAGATAGGCAATGAGAAAGACTGCAACGCAATACTGTAATTTCAACCTCAACAAGCCATTCTTTGCTTTATTTTCCTATCAAACAATTTTATATAAGAAATTGCTCGTTACGGAGACTTAAGCAACAAAAAAGTGCTGAATACATTAGATACAGCAAAAACATTAGGCTGGTATTTGTTTAGATTTTTGCTTTCTTTCTTCAATAAAAAATTTTTTTAATTTCAGTTTTCAATTTGAACATTGATACGTAGACTTTTTGTTGGCCATTTATCTCATTGCAGTGTATTTGAATTTCTAATGGCTTTTGCTCAGTTTTTAGTTGCTTTATGTTTCTTGAACTTGCTTTAAACGTACACAGCATAAATTTGCTTCTGTGCTTCTCTGCCTCCCTGTTTAATAGTTACCCGGTATCCGATACTTTATGTATCTCCCTTCTGCTGCTTTTTGTTTCTCTTCATTTGTTTTGCCTACTCGTACACATAAATAAATAACACACTTGAGACTTTTACTGGCCATTTAGTTCGGCAAAAGTAGTCGCAACAGAAATAACACCAGCTGAGTAATGTTGTTGCAGTCATGTTTTGTGCTAAAACGACATGATGCTTAAAAGACAATTGTAAACATATGTTATACTTCTGTTGTCATTGTTCTTTTAGTACATTTTTTACTTTTCTCACTTTGTTTCCTTACTGGTATTGTATGTTTTTGAAAATGTAAGACAAAGGAGACGCAAATGACAAATAAAAGCTCTATTGTTGCCAGCGAAATTTTATTTTCCTTTATCCGTTGGATATATGCTGGCATAGACGGTGCTTTAGCAAAAAAAAAAGGAGAAAAAGGAAGCTTGTTTCTATTCAGAACAGTCGATTTTTTGTAGGTTTTCTTAAATAAGATTACGTTCGGAATCCGTAGTCACTAAATGTCAATTGGTGTGGTTTAAAGAGTTGATTTAATCGATATTAGTTATGGTCAACTGGCTGGCTGGCGTCTAAGCAAAAGTTCATATCGAGATATTCCTCATTCTCCTGCGCGTTCCAAATATAATTAAATTTAGTATAAAGCGGGGTTCAAAAAATTCGCGCATTCAATCCACATCTTGTACTTCAAGTTAGCTTACCGAAATACTAATACTCAGAGGACTTTTTCTAGAAACTGTAAGAAGGACATGTGCTCGCGAAAGTGGTATGATCAAAATCCCTTTTCAACCCAATTGATCGTTGGATAAAAACACGTAGATGTATCAAATTTGTCGAACACAGGCTGACCACAAAATGTATGTAGCTAAATATAAGAGAGACATTAGACTTCAGTAATATAGGAGACAGAGATTAAACAGATTAGGCAGAGATCGGCGGGCATCAGACCGGACAGACAAGGATAGGTAAGGTTAGATCGATTCGAAAAATAATGCAGAATTGATCAGTACAATCAAATCGTCGGTATAATGACAGTTAAGTCTGTCTTAAGTCTCTCTGGGCGTACGCATAACATATCATGTGCCGCGAAGGGTGCAATTTAAAATTTTCAAACAACCATATAAATGTGTATCACTATTTTTTCTGGTATTTGTTACAAACGTTAAAGTTTTTCAGAACATTGGATCAATTGCATATAATTGTTGCAAAATAATTAGACTATGAATTGAAGGAGATGTTTTGCTCATTACCTTACTTCAACTTTGGGATCTCGTATAAAATAACTTATTTCCATTTATTGTAAAGTTCGTTCGTGAAATCAAACTTCACAAACTGACGTAACGCAATTACGATATCAATTTAGTATTTTACATAAAAGAGACCTGAGAGGGAAAAGAGCAACCATATTCTTACGTATTTTTAAAGTTGTTCAGTATTGTCATTTCAAAAACGATTTATGAGTATTTACATTATATAAATATGTACATAAAAACGATACCTAACAAACATTGCAGAGAAAAGCTCTCTTTAACAACGAAAACAGACCGAGTTAATCCATTTCTCAGCTATGTTTGTATTTACGTGTACAAATAACTTTCTCAAAGAAATTTCTTTCACAACAAATCGTTCTTTTCTCATGTTAGTTATTTGCATTTTATGCTTTAAAATAAAAATGAAAAAAAAATAATTTATATAGCGATTTTATGATTGAAGATGATTAATAGAAAGCATAGCAAAGCATGCAAGTCTGCAACAAGACTATTGGGGGATATTAGCACAACTGTAGAGTGATCGGCCTGAAGGCGGACCATAAGTTCAAAAAGTGGCCGTTTGTGTGATATGAAGGGCAAATGTAGCGAGATTCTCATTACGTTTGGAGAGGAGATATTGCTGTCAGCTAGATTTTTTGTTTTCCTTCTACACACATAATCAGCTCAGCCTTCGCTACATGACGAAGTGGAAGCGGAACACAATATGTACATATATACATTTATCTGTGACCAGTAGTCGAGGGAATGTCCTCTGTACGTGTAGGCTCGGTGGTGGTCAAGCATGTTATGGCTGAAAGTGAAAGGAGCCAAGGGCAATAGTCTTGTCTTATAGTACATTCAACTTGAAAGTGAAATCAGCCAGAAACGTCGGAAAGACCATTGCTGAAGTTTTTCCAAACGTGTGCAATACGGCTAAAGAACGATGTGTTATGGTAGTGTTTTTCTTAGGCATTACCGGAAGATATTACATGGGTTTTGCGAACAGGAATTCAAGAACAAACATTTTGTTAAATAAATTGTTCTCGCATGTACGTCGATTACTAAATGAAAATGAAAAGTCATGTTACCATGATAGGAAAAAGTATTCTCTGCGAGATCTCCAGTTTAGCACATATACTCTTGCACCCATTACGCGTTTTTTGTTTTTCAAAAAGCCAGAAAAGTCTTTCCAACTTACCGACTGAAAGTGCTGAATTCTGGAGCCTAGTATGCGGAACAATACTTTTGAGACTAATATGAAAAACGCACCTCGTTCTTTCCTCAAATGGCTCCAGTTTGGAGGTGTTTCCGGCACCTTGGTTAACATTTTGCGTCTTTTTTTTTAGTTAATTTCCACAAAAGATTTGTCAATTCATTCTCTTTCCAAGGAACTGTTGAAAAAAAATATGCACTTCTTTTTCCGTTTGATCCTTTCAGTTTTCTTTGCTCTCGTTACAATAAGCGCGCTATAAATGTTGATCTGGCCTGAAGTACAAACGGGTTGTTTATTCCTATAGGACGTCTTATGTTTTCTTCTATAATGATCCATTGACTTTTGGTGCCAGTCACGGCTTTCTCTAGCAGTTATTATCAACCTTAACGTGTTATGAAAATTCGTTTGAAAAGTAACTCGACACTGTTATAAGGAATTTTTTCATGCAACGATGGGCTTTGATTAAAATAATGATTGCCCAAGATTGTCTCTCAAGCGAATGCAGCTGAGTTGTTGAGTTACTCACAAGGTTTTAAGTTACCTTTTTATCCCGTAGGTAAATTTTACGGCTCCATAATTTTATATGTCAAACGTTTGTTCATAACTAATTTATGAAGAGTCTGCGAAAACTAATTAATTTTTATTTTAATTTCATTGCAGGTAAGAAGACTATAAACTTTACTATGTTACGCAATCGGCAAGTATGAAAAAATGTAAATTGAATTTTTCTTTTTTTTTCTAAATCTACTTCTAATGCTTAATAACTTCTATTTAAGCTAAATAAATATTAAACATAGAGAAAATAAACATAAATAGTAGAAGAGAAAGCCTGAGCAGGATAAACCAAAGACTGACACAGAAAAACACTCATATGAGAAAATAAAAAATGGAAAAGAAAAAGAAAAATTACAAAATACATTCAACATTTTTTATCTCAACTACAGCATATTCCAGCATATGTATGCAATAAATGTTCACAAGGACCAGATTTTAAAATTTGAATGTACAAACATGCTTACAAAAAACGGACAGGAAAAAAGCAGAGAAAGAATGTAGCATATATAGAAAAATTTCCTGCGACGCTGGGCTATCTCTGCAGCTTTTGGTTGTAATTACATAAAAAAAAAGGAACTTTGAACGAATCTTAGTCAACTTTTACCTTAAATAGTTCTGCCTTGAGTGAGGCTCTATTCTAAACGACCTTGAAAAGTCCAAGTTCAAACGCTGATTTTTGGATTTCGAAAGGGGCTCTCTGCAGTTTTTGAATTGTAGAAAAGAACTCTTTTCGGGAAAATTTTCTTTCATTCGCGAAAAAAGTTTATCGGTTTGGGCTGAGAAAAGTCCTAAATGTCTGCTAGGTAATGTTACACACGTATAAGGCATAAGCTACCCGCTGAAGTTGACCAAATTTTTCTTGTGATTATCAATTATCTCAGTGCCTGAGCGAAATGCATTTAAGATATCCTTTCACGGTTATTTTAAAATTATATATGTACATTAAGGTGAGGTGTTCCAAATTTCAGCTGTTCCTGGCTATTCGAATTTCGAATTACGAGCGACTTAATAGCAAACAGCTCAAGTGTAAGCCTAATGTATCGTGATCACCAAACTGATTTGTAAACGATCTTCGAGCAACGATGAAAATGTTATGAAGGGCCTAGGAGACTAGGTTTATGTAAAACAAAGTTGATTTGTGAGGCTGAACTAAAGGTATTTTCAAGGGTTTATAGCTCGATAAATTAAATTTGAAATTCCGAAGACCAATAACGGCTGCAGAGTGTTACGCTCGGCCAACATACAGATTTGACTAACTTGCCGTATTGTCACACGCATGCACAAATATACATGAGCCCCGATGCTCTTATCCGAATCTTACCAACGCATCATATAAGTGGAATACATTCATTCTTCTGTAGAGGATATAAAAGCCCATAAATTGAACGAAAAAAAAAATAAATAAAATATTAAACCACAAGATTACGAACACGTTTTATACGTATGTTTGTGTTATCAGTAACAACAGAGTTATGAAATTTTTATATCCTTTCTTTCGCTATTGTTGGGCTTTGTTGTATTCGTATAGAAAAACGCAAGGCAACGTGAAAAGGCATTCAAAATCGTTCTAAATTTTCAGAAATAAAAAACCAACCAAAAAACCTTCATGATTAAATCCGTAACTTACAAATGGACAATAGAAACTTTTCAACTGCACTCGGATGATTTTAAAACTTTAAAAAAATATATAAGAAAAACTAAAAGAAATTATAAAACAAGCGAAGACCTTACAGCACTGGATTAAACAAAAATGTTGTCAAAAACGGATACATAGATTATTCAATTAATTCACTACCGTGCTATCGTGTTTGATATAACAAAAAGGGGTAAGTGACATTGACTATTTTCAGAACTCGACGATCTGGTTCAGTCCTGTTAGTATATATTAGGTGTAGAGATAAACTCTCGATATTTTTTGATAAAATTCAAATTTCTTCAAAAAATAATTCTTAACAAGCACATTACTCGAAATAGTCGAAATAATTATCTGTGGACTTTTATCATTTATCGATGTCTTCGCTATAGAAACTAGCCAATTTCGACACGAAATATTCTTCGCGCCTTTTCGGCCATCTGGTGTTCCTATGAACCGCTGATCGGCTAAATATGGTAATCTGAAGGAGCCAAGTCTGGCGAATACGCTTTATGCGGGGGAAGTTTTCAGCCCAAGCTGAAGGTCAGTTCCTGGGTCGTATTTACTGAAGACAGGAGGACGTAGAGGAATTTGCATCAAGTTCGGGGCTAAAATTTTCTGTATGAAATGTCGGAAACTATTACTAACTGGTTGATAGCTTACTGCGTTTTCACTCCAAGCCCACTTAAACATTTCCGTAGCTGGAGCTGAAAATTTTTCTTATATTTAATTCAATTGAAAACAAAGCAAAAAGCGCGGTGCCATAGATGGCATTGAACTCTTCACACGTTGGTGTACAATCAGTGACAGTACGAAGCAACTGAAAGTCATAGCATGCGAACACCAATATCTAAGTTGTTTATGCCTGAAATTTCGGGAAAATTGAATGCGACAACGAAAACTTTCAATGTAAACGCCAGTTGCAGAGCAACGTTTACGATTTTTTTTTATTTTTCCGAACATTATACGAGTTTTGAACTCGTTTTGTTAATCTCAGCTTTTTCAATTAGAAATTAACGACCGTGTCCCCTATCTGGCTCGTAACTTTCTCAACTTTGCTATGAAAACATCCCACTTTTTACCAATTTTCTGCCTTCTTGAATACATTATTCAATTACAATTATAATACAATTGCCTCTGTAAAGAATTCATTACTTGTTAAAATCCTCATTTCACAGGCTATTGATTTGAAAGGACCGCATTACTTTGCTAATAACTATAAAATTACTTATTACATATAAATGTTCTTTGCTTTTTAATTCCTTTTTATTTTGAATTTAATCGCTAAACAATGTTCAGGAAAAGGCTTAGCTCCGAAAGAGGTATTTTTCGATCCAATTAAATCCCTGCAAATTTATTATGGCGGATTATGGATCAGGTGCTTAATAATAGAAAGTGCAAATGCCAGTCAGAGTAGCGCAAGAATGGAAAAGGAAGTAAGAAGAATTTTTTTTCTTAGTTGCTTCTAAAACGGGAAATTACTTTTCTTTGAGAGAGTAAATGCGTGCCGCACGATCAGGTTAAAGATATACAGTGCTTCCTAGCTAATGTTCTTCTTAATTTCTACCGGTGGCAGAACTTCACATTCCAGCTGAAACAGTGTATTCTTGACGACTTTTGCAACGTGTTATCGAGCTGTTGCTGCTTCTTTTGGACCAATACATCGTTCAGTCTGCTCCACTGACGTCGGCAGACCTTTGCAGTAATAATTTCTTTCGGTTTTAGCAGCTCGTAGTATACTACACCCTGCTGATCCCACCACATGTACAGTAATACGTTATAGCCATAAGTATTCCACTTCCGTGTCGGCGTGGATGGCTTTCCTTGTTGAATCCGTTGGCGTTTAGGATTGTCGTAGGTGGTAGAGCTACTTTTCATTGATAGTCACAATACGCCACAGAAAACTGTTCTTTTTTTACCTATCCCAAAATGAAACTGCGATCTTGGAACGGATCGCAAAGGTACTTTCAGTCAATTCGTATAGCAACCATTATTCCTCCTTTTGGGTCTTTTCCATCGAATGAAAACGACTAGAAACAGTTGATCCATCAACTCCTAAGCGGGTCAAAAGTCCTATGCGAGTTTGAGCTGGGTTTAAATTCATTACCTTCGAACTTTTATGATCCTCCAGGCCTCTTGTTGTCACGACTTTTACGCCGTTAAAACCCAAACCGACAATTGGGATATAATGGATCGGTGTCACCATAAGCTTTTAAATGTGTTTGAGAGGCTTCAGCAGCAGATTTCTTCAAATCAATCAAGAATTGCAATGAATGTCGAAAATGCAACTTGAGATTTCCATGACTAGCGTCTGTATCCATTGAATAACTCAATAATACTAAATGGAAAATAGTTTTTTATATAGAGCAAGGTCAAAATCGTTTTAAATTTATCATTTTTGCCAATAAATGTCGATATTCAAAACATATGCAAACACCTTGTATATGCTTCATATCGAGTGCTCATAAGGTACACAAAATGCGCCCATTATTTTTTGCAAGAAGTTTTAACGATACCCTGTACAAATGTGCAGATTTCTGTGGTGATTTGGGAAACATTGCTAAACTCAAATGTCAATTTTGACTGTAGTCTGAGGAAAAAAAAGGACGGCATGACATTTTCTGAAAAAAACCTCTCATCTGGATCACGTTTTTTCTCTACACTTTTGGGGTGAATGCACGATTTTGAATTGTTGCTGTTGTTGCTTCCAAGTCTGGCTCCCCTCTTCTCCCTACTGTAAATCAGTTTCTTTTACTTTTAAGAAGACTGAGTGTCATTTTTATAGACATCGTAAGAAATTTTCATATTGAATGGCGCCAAAAATATTGCATTCATTAAAAACACGGAAATATTTCTAAATTTGTTCTAAAAATGTAGCGGAAAACGGGGATTCAATAGTTTTCTGAAAAAATCAATCACAGATGGTAGGTGCGAGAAGCAAATTTGAATCTATCGGGCAAATGTCGCGACGGTCACTACGAAAATTTATTTTGATGCTAAAATTAATGAATGACCAATTGAATCAAAATTGCAGCAGCTGTTCGTAAAGTAGGCTGAAAATTATTCACAAAATCTTACTAGACTTCTAATCTACGATGCCTGGTACGCACGCTTGGTTTAACAGTTCTAAGTACTGCTAGAGACTTAGCAGGACAGCGCTAAACATTTTCTCCACATCCAGCTGACTTTTACACTTATTACAATTTGACATATGTTTCGTAAAATCACATACTTTTTGTAGCTTGACTGATTTGAGTTCGCTTCACCTTAGAACTGTGTACTTAGAACGTGAATCCTTTTCAAAGTTACTTCTCCTTCTAAAATTCGTAGCTATTAAGAATTTTCTTTCGTGCGTTTTCATACAATTCCATTTCTTTGAAAGTAGTAAGCCATGAAGGTGATGCGTAAATCTACAGTCAGTTTTTTTTCAAAAAGGCGCAAAACAGAATGAACTGCAGAGCATCCAATGGCGAAACACTGATAGTTGCGGCCTTGCAAATATGCTAACAATGTTTTTGCTTCTCGGTGGAAATTTCGTTTATATCAAATTTTGCTTTTGCTTAATTAGTCTTGAAACGGAAAAGAACAACACGAGCGAGCATCATCTTCTCGTAAACAGAATTGTTGTGTATACATACACACTCGCATTTTCACCGTAATTGAAAAAGTTTTCTGGACAAATATTTGAAGGAAATAAGTTTGTATTTATATTTGTATTTTTGCAAAGTTTTAATTATAAATGCATGTATACACACACATACATACGGATCGTTTATATGAATAAATTGACTGAGAATTTTATCAATTTGATGGAAGAGGGACGCAGAACTCAAGTCAGTTTTAGAACGAGAAGGTACAGGACACAAAGAAACAAATCTTTTTGAATTTATTGTGGATGAAAAAGAAAGGAAAAGAAAGATGAAGACCAAACCGTAGAAGTACAATAAGAGTTGGGAAAAAACTTAAAAAGGCTTTTCCAATTAATTTCTCTATTCGTACTAATTACAATGTTTTAAAACGGCAAGTCTAAGATGTATTGAACTTTTCGCTCACCAGATAACGTGTAACTGCGTCACATTTCACAATTCTTATAAAGGCACAAGTACTCTATAATACCGCCAAATAACTTGTCGTCTTTATACGTTATACGTAAGTATGATTAACGCCTACACGAAAAAAGCCTCAAAAACGGTTACGGTTTTATAAATCTCAGCCTTGATAATCATTACATTCGAAGAAAACTGATCGCAATAAGAAATTCTTCGATTAGATGTTGCCGCCTCTCTCACGCAGCAGAAATGAAAGTACAGTTGTTCCAGCACTTTTCATTTTTTTTATGTTACCTACAGAAAATAATGAAGAAGAGGAAAGTAGTGGGAAAGTCAACTTATTAGTTGTCAATTGCGGTGGTGGCGTTTAGTTATGAGTGCTATGCATAGTTCTTCCTCTATTCCTCTGTTCTGCCTCCGACGGCTTTAGCAACTAATAATTATTTGACGTACACGTTAAAATGGCTGTATGTAGAGCACTTCTTGATTTTGTGCAGCAGATCGCCTAAATATTTTACAACCTTTTTCTACGAACTTAGAACGTGAAAGAACGTGAGTTTAAAAGGCAATCGACTTCTGCCTTTTAAAGCTAGTAATTGTAGCTAAAGTGGAGCGCAACTCTTGTACAAAAATACGGTGCACCGTAATGTGTTGTGTTTATGTTCTGCTTAAAACTGATGAAGCCCTTATACGATACCAATCTAACTAAATATATTCACGTAATCAACTTTTTTTCTGAATCTAGAATCTACAATCGATTTAACCTCGTTTCGTTAGTCTGTCCGTAAGTGTGCCTTGTTTTCTTGTGTGCAACTTACAGGCCGCAAATTTTGAGATATTTTGATGAACGAACGCTGTAGAAAATGGTTTTGATCGGACCACTTCGCATGCAGCGCCTCATTTTGAACAAGTCGTCATATGAATAACGACAGAGTGGCGCAGGTTATTTAATGGTGGGCCGTGGCTCACTATAGTGTGCCTACGAGTTTTATTACTCAACTTTTTTACCCAAAACTACGAAAAAACTTTCGCTAAGTTTGTTTGACTACAAAGAGCGTAACAATATTTTTGACATTTGTCACCCGGCCGCTCTGAACTAAAAGTGTGCATCTCACAAATATTATCATCATTTGCTATGTATATATTATTGAGCCCCAACGTACATATTTACATTACAAATAAATACATTGCACATCATTCATGCTGTTCACACATTAAATTACATCCTAATCGAATGAATTTTAATTAAACTTAACTTTAGGAAGCAAACAATAAGATCAATCTAATAGTGTACAGATGTATGGGTAAATTTAAGATACGAAATTTAATTTCCTTTCCTCGTACGTACACAAATACAGAACATACATACCTTGAATGCAATATAATATCCATAGGTAAACTTTAATTTTAAATCTATGCAACTACTGTGTGTTTGTTCCCAAGTAACATGTATTATTAAATTATGTTTTAGTTATCAATTACATCACCGCAATAACCGAACTAAATAATTATGCACATGCATGCATATGAGAACACATTTAACATATTATTACGTATTTAGCCAGCTTATAAAGGAAAAGGAAACCATTTATAAAATTCTACCTATTCCCGCACACACAATCAGTTGTTGTGTATGGGTGGGCTTTAGTTTTACTCCTCAGAATTTAGAATACACCAGCATTTGTTTATATTTTCCATATACAAGTATTTAGTTGAGCGCATACATGTACGTCCGCATCCATTTGAAGGCACTCCCTTGCAAATACGTACATGCATGCATACATACATATATGTATATGTATATAAATACGTTCAAATACATGGTAATATTCGTTCTGTTGTGATGTAAAAACGAAAAAGAGAAACAGATTCTTAGCATTCATTTTAGAGCGAATTTCAGATACCTACGACAGTTGCAAGATTTTTAGTAATAAAAAGCATGCTGTCGTGTAAAAGAAATGGTAAAATAAATTTGATCTCGTTTAATCCGCCCCGGTAAACGTATGCAATTAACGACCACAACAAGAAGTCGATTCTAATCGGCTTAAGGATGAACATTTTGTTTTTAATTTTCGAAAAATCGAATCCCCAGAGGAAAGTCTGGCGAACGAGACGTACGCGTTTCTATAATTTTAAAATTAGGTTAACGCGAAACTTTTAGCGTCTTTAAGCTCGCTATTGGCGTTGTGCTGTTACTTGCTGGCCAAACGCAACGCGGCTGCGAGGCCAACATGTTCAGCGATCACAGATGGGAAATTCACTGTTGGGACACATAGGTGACAATGAAGTTTAATGAAGCATAATTTGCCGCAGAAATTAACAACTCTTTAGTTGCCATATTTAGCAGCTTGCATTTGAGTAGGTTTGACAATCTTGAGCACATTTGTTCTGGAGATAATTTAAGTCAACGGAATTTTATTTGCAAGGCAATGATTTCGAAATAAATGATTGATTTTTAAGGAAAATTATGAGCAAAAATAATGCCCCATCAAGACCTTTTAAGCGGCTCTGTAGCAAACAGATCAAAGCCTGCATTGCAATTTCTTGGAACACTAACTGAAACCGCCACTATTCGTTTTTAAAGTTTTGGAAAAGATCCGTGAGTGATAGTTCGACACAATTCTTGACTTTGTGATTCGCGCATTACGTACACTCTAATAAAATGCGTCTTCGGCAAAAGTAAAAAACTTTCACCACGAAAATTGGTGGTGCTTACAAACAGACAGGCGTTTATGGGTAAACAGGCACACTTTTTCATAGAACAATATTAACATATCGGAAGATATTTTAAAAGAAAAGTTCCACATTTCAGGTCAAGGAAGAGGGAGTCGGGAAAGAATAAACGACTACATGCACGTCCACAAATATTGGAAATACTTTCAACGCACTTCGTGTTACCAGCTTAATAACATTTCTAACACGTCCTTAGCGTTTCATAGGATGATTAGAAATTTTCCAATTTGTAGGACAAAACAAAATTGTTAGTTACTATATACGTGTGGTATGCAGTTCGAAAACGTGTTTTGTGTATTTTAGAGATTTCTTTGGTAAGCACATCTTCCCAAAATACTGCATACATATAAAAGCATTCATCAGTTGGCATACATGAAAACTTGTTAAAATATTGCAAAAGATAAGCTAATTATATGTAAATTTCATAGACATTGTTAGCAGAATCCGTCTGCACATACACATAATATGCATAGCGTAACGCATATGCTGCACTAAAAATGATTTGTACTCATATGAAGAAAGTGAAGCAAAAGATTCGAGAGTTACGTAATGGGATTTTTATTTGAGTAGCAGAAACGGCGTGTGTGATATGAGAACACATGCAGATTTAATTATGTAATGATTTCTTTAAATGTTTTTGAAAATTCTAAACTGAGTATGTATTAATTGCAATCACATCTAGCTACCAGGGAGAGAGAAATTGCTTTACAGATACAAAGAAATATAAAGTCTAGGGTAGGTACCGATAAGGGCTTGTTTCAAAGGGGTGCGTATTACTAACATTTTAAAAAGATTAGAAAAAGGTTTTGAACACATTGTTCCTCTTATATCAGTTTTTCTTAACAAGACTGCAAAGATTCGGCCATCACTTTCTCTGCAAGGCAGATTAGTGCAAAGGCTTCTATTTTAACTAAGTACATTTATTGAGCAGCTTATGAGAAAGCTATAGCCTTCCAACGATCGAACATTTGGTGGATTTTCATCATTTTCAAGCTTCATCTCACTGGAGTAATAAGAAGTACTAATTGCTAGAATGTTTGACAAAAGCTTAAGATCAAACGAATATGTTTAAATCGATTCCGTGAAGAAACAATTTCAACAAGAATCTTAGCCGGAACAATTCGTAAGTAACGTTCTCCCAAAATAGCGCCTCAACTGCTTTCAAGCCAGCAGGATTATTGCCTTTTTCCCGTATACCTATGTAGTGTGTGTATGCAACACACATTACATATTATATATTTTATAATCCGTAGGCCATATGTTACGCAATGTAATATTTATATATATATATATAAAATTCCTCGAATAGTGTGCAATTTCACTCATTGCAACCTGCACGTGCACGCCTCCTTCGTAGAACGAAATAAATTGCGCAAGTTTTCATCTTTTTCGTGCCACGTTTTTTCTGTCACCGACACACCCAGCCTTCATTGCTCTGTGATGATCTAGTTCGCAAACCTTCTGCGCAAGTTACTGTAGCTTCATTTTAGTTACGCAGAGTGGAAAAGGAAAACATAGCTAATGAAAAAAGCGGCACAGATTCAGGGCGTTATATAGGAGAAATCGTCAATGGGCTAAAGTACGTCACTTTGTCAAATTTCATAGAAATGTCGCAAACATTTCTCCTTGTAGGCAGAAATACTGCTGTGTCCAAAAAGTGAGACCAATTTAATTTTTTCTTCTTCAAAACTATTACTCCAAATCGATTTCGTCGCCTTCAAAGAAGTACTCCTTAAGTTCAAATAATGTGGGATGTAAACAGTTTGCCCCGGCGGGAGGAATTCATAGTGCACAACACCATGATAATGGAAGAAAACCGATATTTGAATGACCTTGATATGGTTTCTTCGAGCTTAGCTCACCTTTTGCACGATACTCGCTTGATTGATCGTTTGTTTCCCAGTCGTATGCATAAATTCAAGTCTCATTTCATTTCGCAAACAATATTTAATTTATTACCATTGTGTAACATTAAAAGCCCTTTGTGGCCAAAATACGTATTAGACTTAAGAATATTCATGTTTCGTTTTATACACTCTGAATCCATATAATGATATTATTGTTTTGTTAGCAGTTCCAATCTATAACATTTAGTACCTGGAAGGATTAACAACGAGAAACGCACACCAAGGTTCAAACTCTACAAGAGGTCCAATAATATTAGATTAAAGTTCTATTGTGATGTTCAATGATTTTTTTTGTACACGGGTGAAGGTGGGAACGCTCGTAGTTCTCTGGGTAGATGGTTCACCAAGTAGGCAACCGTGATCAGAAACGATTTCCCAAAGACTGAACTAGTTGTCGAGGGAATAAATATTTGCGCACTCCTCGAGAGATGTAAAAAGTTAAACACTTTAGCTAAGAAATGCGGTATATCGCTCTTGATTATTTCATAAACGTTTAAGATATCTTATAGTCAGAAAGCTGTGAGAAGAACATTTTAAAAAGTTCCTGATATGCCGCGATATGTGATTGATTGGTCGATTTCCGTATTGACCAGAGGCAGACTTACGTAGCTGTTTTACGCCAAACCCAAACCAAGTAATCTTATTCACCAACAGCTTAATCCTATGCGCATTGCCAGATATCGTACACAATTATACTTCCATACAATAAGATATCGGTGACATCATTACATGAAATATACATTGCGGCAGTTCAGTCCTCAAAAAGTAAAACAGAGTTTCGAGCAGATGTCGTCAATATGGTGCGAAATATTCTTCAAAAATATTTAATTTGTCTACGGATTGCGATTTACTTCCTCCCGATTGAATTCTCATATCTCCGAAATCCATATTTTCAAATCTCAAAACTTTTATTTTCGAGATATTCAACAGCATAGAGTTGGATTTCATCAAATGTTTAGCCACGGTCTAGTATCATTAATAATAATTCGTAATGCTTCTCCTCACTGAGTGGCATGAAACTAGAGCTGAATGTCATCTGCAAAAGCGTACACCGATCATACTTGGTATTGAAGGTAATAACCGACAAAGAGCAGAGCCTTGATCCATTCCAGATCTCACTGAAATCTGTATATGTGATTGCCGACCTTTAAAAGACACAAATTGTCTCCTGCCAGACAGATAGACCGACAATCCTTATGAGCAAACACGATGTACTTGAAAACCTTAATTCGCTATTATCGCAATTCGCTATATCTTTCCATGATCGACTCGATCAAAAACGTTCATTCAACTCTCCTCTTATGGATTCAGTAACTCATAGCAACGTAAATGAGGCACTGCAACCTCCACGATGCCCCCTTTTCCGGTCTTTCAATAAGTGGAACTGTGCAATGTGCTGCGAAATATGAGATATTATAACATGTTCAAATACCTTTGATTACATACGTAAGACGGTCTTAGGTTCTCGGTATTGAATGGAGCACCAATTTTAGGTATTGGAATTTCTTTTACGACTTTTCAGTTTTCTGGAAAAAAGGGAGGTTGCTATGCTGCTATTGAAGAGATGTAATGTATGGTTAAGTATTAGAGGGAAAGCTATTTTTAAAAATGTTAACGGTATTCCGGAGGCGTTTATTTTATGTTGCCAAACGCGATGTGAAGCTCATAATAGTTAATACATACGAAGGGGAATGAAAGGGGAATGAAAGGGGAGCTTATCGAACATAAAACTCAAACCATCTAAAAAACAGTTATTTATGTGGTCCACACCTAGTTCGACATTGTCATTGCCTGAGCCACTATTGGTAGCTACTCTTAACCGATTCCACATACCGCTGCAGTCAACATTATTGAATATTCTACCAAAGTGACTCTTCTTCATTCTCCGTACAGTTCTTTTTGCCTTGTTCCTACACCTGCAAAAAACATCCCATTTATGAGAAGTATGGTCTTTAACATAAGATTTATATGTCATGTCCCTAGGAAATGTGGCATGTAGTAACTTTAAGTCGGGGCAAGGGAACTAGGCAAAATAAATTTAATGCAACTTCTTTGCTCAATAAAACCACATACTGTAAATATGGGAAAACAGTTTTGTTGTACCGTACCAGACCAAGCGCGTCTGAAATTACGTTGAAATAGTGCTACCAATTCAAAGAAAAAGGATATGTCTGATGTTCGACATACCCACCCAATTTAACTTGAGTAGCGGTCTCCCTTTTTGGTCACAGCATTGCATAAACAATATGGACAGACAAGCTTAAATCGCTTCAGGTAGTGATTCTGAATCGATCGGCTTAATAAATGGTGGGCGTTTGCCAAGTGCTTGCAGGCGTTACATTCTCCAGCACAAACTTAATATACCATTTAGCCCCGCAAGTAGCGTAGGCTAAAAAAGGAAAATATAAAGAAATAGAAACATACCTTTCACTGAAAAGACACTTGTGCATACCTATGCAGATTGATGAAGAATGCCGTAACGTTTCAACCTCAGCCTATTTCGCTCTTGATATCAAACACTTGTTTAAGAACTTTATTTAGCGAAAGACATATTTGGAGTGCGAGTAACTAAAAAGCAGTGCAACATGACAATGGTATGAAACAACGCAATCAATTGATTCTACAAATTAAAAGAAATTTATATCAATTTTCTATATCCTACAAAAAATGTATTAACTGTCACATCAATTGTTCGGAGATTAGTGTAAAATTTAAGAAATGCTAAACGCTGCCTCTTTCGGGTGTAGGTTTATGAGAGGACTGACAGCGAGAAGTGTATGTATCCATTATTTGTGAATATCGGTAAAAATTACGAAATTGTACTTTCTTTGGTACCGTTGTAGAGTAAGTAAGGATTGACTAAAAAGTAGTAAAAATCCTGATCGATATTTATTGTGGACATACTCTTCTCGCATACAAATAAATCAGAACCAGCTACATCCACACAAACTGCCAGCTACTATGTGTATGTATGCGAAGAAAAAATTAAGAAATTGTCATCATCTAAGTGCCGCTTAGACAAGTATTTTTATCAATTTTTCCCGAAACTTTTCATGAAAATCAAAAAATAAAAAAAAGGAAGGCACAAACTTTGACAAAGCAAACTTTAAACTTTATTATCATGTTCCTTACGGAAATCGTAGAATTATGAAGGTATGGTGGGTGTGTGACCGCACTTGTAACAACAAAAATCATCATTTTGTCTATTTGTCCTTGGAATTTTTAAAAGTTGCTCGAAAGCTCAATGTTTAGAGTGAGTAGGCCGCAGCGGTTGGAAAGTTGATAAAGCAGGAACAAAAATTGAAATTATAAGAAAATATCAATCCGACAATGACGAATGTGGGAATTTCCAGTAAAGATATTTTATAACATAACTCGGCGCCATTTCTACTTAGATTTGATAATAAAGATTTCCCTTCAAAATCTTAAAATTTTGCTTATATTTAACGTCTCTGACATGCTTCGAAGAGCAAACCTAACTTGATCAATTTTTTGGAGATATAAGACATAGTAAGGAGCCTTGATTGAAATTCGATGTGAGCTAGACATAACCGTACGTTTCCTTTCGCAGTCTTAAATATATTTTTAGTTTTTTGACTTCTTTTGACTTTCGTAAACAAATCCTTCAAAAGACTTCAATAAAAAATTTTGTGACTTTGCATACACCAATCAAAACTATGGCAAACTTTGCCGTAATATCTTTTCTGCAGCATGTACGGTCCAAAATTTATTCTTTGTAAGAAAAGTAATATCTTACGTATCAGTTTACATTTAAATATCAATGAAGCAGGATAACTCGTAGACTTAGCAAATAGGGTGAAAAACTGCATGAAAGATGTTTTTAGAGTTACTGAATACCAGTCTGCAAGCATAGGAAAAACTTGAAATAAACTTTTCTTCTTTTAAATTACTCTTTCTACATGGAAATGAAATGGCAAAAGCTGGAAGAACTAATCGCAGACTTATGTCTACAAAGTTTTCCGTAATCTATAAACAAAAAGAGAGAGTTACCCTAATCCCAAGTACTTATTCCCTCTATGCGTTTTACATTATTTTCATTTTAAACTTAATGCCAAACATGCCAAAACTTGTGTTAGTACGATTCCCCTTTGCCTTTACATAATAATACTTTTTCATAAGCACGCCACGCTTTTGCAAATAATACGAAGAGTTACTTAGTAAGTGTAGCTTACAAAGAATATATTCACTCAAGCGCAATGCTGATGAAATACAAAAAACCTTTGATTTAAATAAACTACAAAAAATCAAAAGATTTGACTAATTATTTAAATGAAACAAAATGAGGTGAAATGATTTTTAGATCATTTTAAGCATTTGCGGCTGAAAGGCTTTTTATTTTTACTCATAACACATTTCCTCAAGGTTATGCTTAAACATGAAAACATCACGTTAAATAAGTAAGAGCATTACACTCAGGCAAGGCCGAGTACTACCGGCCCTACAAGGATCACCCTACTAGGATTATTCGCTCCTTTTGGTAATAATACGTCAATTGGAGAATGGCCGAAACATCGTATGACGTGATCAAAATTTAACAAACTCAAAAGACTTCCTAAAAATTTTATTATTTTCACTTTCCACCGTTGAAATCGAGAAATTAGACTTTCCCCCCCAGAGGGCTTGTTTTTGATGATAACCCCTATATATTAGACCTATGTGATATAAATTTCCTACTGTTAATTGTTAATTGTTATGGTTATGTTGCTACTATGGACAGATTTTCACCGTAGATCGTGTTCTGAAGGTGTTTCTATTCATGAGAGTACTTACGTGGAGTGGGATCCAAGATATACACCGTGCGGTTCTAATTTGGGTCCACTTAATTTTTATGTCAAATTACTATCATGAACAAATTTTCATCATAAAACATTAACAATTACGCTTTGTCGGTATATAAGCATATTCTACATACTCTGAGAATTCTTAATTAATTTCTTACCAATTTACCAATTTATTTACCAATTTACTCTTATTAACATCAAATATTGAAAATTATAAGTTTTTAGCCTATAAAGATTTAGTTTTGGTTGCAATTGTTATATGAGTGGGGGTTTCACACCAATTTAGAATATTCCAGACATCAGACGGACAGGCCGACTTGGATTCAGAACATATTTTTGAATCGATCGGTATAATAAAAGGTGAGGCTGTCTTAAACCCTTCTGGGTTTGATGTATACTCTGTACCACAAGTGGTATAGGATAGTTATAAAATGGAAAAATCAGTTATTCCCAAGGCGTTTTTCTCATACTAGAGCTGAATATAACAATGAAAATATCCTGGGTAATTAAACTATATGTGTGAGTATAAATCGGGACAACTGACAAAGAAGTTTTCGGCAACCTAACAGCCCCTGACCGAGTGCCATGTTCTTTGCTTGAGAACGAAAATCTTTCTGTAGTTGATTACTTCTCTCCTTCTTAGATGTTCGTTGGCATTTCCACGTTCGAGCGGCAACATATCTACATTTAATTCAATGGAAAGACCAGACCAAAGACATTTTTTTTTTTCCAAAGTTTGAAGTTTTTTCTATTGCGGAATGAGTAAATTCGTGTAGAATTATTTGCATACTTCTTTTAGAATATTACGTATTTGCTTATTTCTATTCACATCATTACAAAGCCCTAAGTAAAGATTACTAGAATTCGCACAATGTATATAATGTACACAATGTATATAATGCACATAGCGGAGGAAAATCTACTAATAGAAATGTCCGATTAAAGTTAAATAAAAGTTGGCTTGTAAAATAGGTTACGTCTTAGGTTTTACAAAAAGTTCGTGTTTACGAATTTTGTCGTATAAGTGACAATTTAATATAAATTTATTTTGTAATTTAATAATCTTTGTTTGTAATGAATTTGCATTTGTTAGTTTTTGTGACTTTTGTCTAGAAAAGTACCGAAGCATGTTTAGCATCATTTTCAGTAAATTATTTGGATATGTTTGCAGTTAATTGATGTGGGTTAGATATAACTCAATACAATTAATTGAAGAACGACCTTACATAACAGGACCGTATTTGCGGTGCTTAGTTTAGGATTTTGGTTTACCGGGGGAGGCAGCATTTTTGTGGCAATGTTGTAGTTGGTGTTGATATATTGAACATGATTGCGAAATACTAACTCTCTGTCCAATGTAACTCCTAAGTACTTAACGTGGTCAGAGACAGCAGTTTTATGAACTTGAGTTATCCAACCAGAAGAAGGAAGAGAGCAAGGGTTCATTTGGAATAATATTTTTCTCACAAATTGTTTTTAATAATCTGTTTTTAATAACACTTTCAAAGGTCTTGCTCAAGAGACTAGTGGGTCGATAACTGTTAACATCATTTTTTGGTTGGCGTGATATGGAAATGGAAATGCCTTTAGCCGATTTCCAAAAGGAAAAGGGAGTTTCATGCATGTAATCTTAGTGCGCAACACTATAACATAAGTATACCAAGTTCTTCATGTATCGAAAGAAAAAAGTTTGGTGTTAATAGTGTGCAGTATCTCTTGGTTTTAAATCATTTCGCGAAATCAAAGACATCGGCAATGCTTAGGATTAATAAAAAAAAAATTTCTAAAACTAGCTATCAAGTGTCACAAACCTCTTTCCCTTTCAGGCACATTATGGTAGGTTAGCTTTATTTTTTTTACCTTCAAAGGGAATTTTATTAAAGTGGCCAGATTTTTTATCTGAAAAGAAATCCATATGTTCTTTTGTAATCCCACTTTTGTTTCATTTCTCTCCTTCAACATTCACGCATAGACAGATATGCAAAGTCATAAAACCCAAGACAAAGGAGCATGCTTTAGAAAAATAATACAACTGATGGGAAGAAGCACAGTAACACCTCAAACAATACGTTTAGGTTTTTTTAGTCTTATTTCTTCTTTTGTTTTTCGAAATTAAAACAAGTCAAAATATTATAGTGAGCCACGGCTCACCATGAAATACCCTGCACCACCCTACAGTTTTCAATATAAGTCGTGATCTGGTGAGTGGTGGAAAAAGTGGTCCTTTCGAACCATTTTTCTAAAATTGCAGAATTTCATCAAAATAGGAGGTGAAAACGGATAGACGAGCTAATTGGTATGATCAAAAAACTTCAGGCACATGAAGTTCTTCACGATATTGCATACCTCCGCACAAACTTGCTACACCCTTGTACCGCAAGTGATGTTTGGTATGAACACTTAAAAAGTATTTTCTTTTAATATACTGAAGGCTTTAGATTTCTAATTTTATTTTCATCCTCACTAACAACTCTAAATGCAAGTTAAGTGTCAAATTAATGAATGTATATATATATAATATATCCGTTTCATGTGGAAGAATGTTTAACTAAATAATCAAGTAAACAATGATCGTCTGCCCTCTCAGTAATCTTTCACTAATTAGGATAAGCGCGTTTCCGTGCTAGGTTTCACACACGACATGAGAAAAGGAACCTAGACTGCGCAGATTGACCTGAGTTTTAAAGAAAAACATATTAAAAAAATGAAATCTTTTCTTATGAGGTTCTGACATATAAAAGATCGATGTTTCACTAAAAAATTTACATAAGCCAATGTATCAGGCGATATTAATTGCGTCGCCCGTAGTATTATTCTAGAAACTATCGAGGCTAAAGTACAGCCCAATTACAGGGTAAGCTCTAACCTGTTAAAGGTAACGCTATATTATGTTCACTAAAGGAAAAAATTTATTAATATACGAGTGTCTACGTATGAAAGTCCAAGTCTGTAAAGTATGTGTAAAATTTCTGTTAGCACTTAAGAAAAAAAATTATAGCGTAGCATCTCTTGCAAATCAATTTTTTCTTTGCCTTGGCTTCATCCAGGAGCACACCTGAAGACCGAGGTCACAACTTTCCACCTAAAAAAAAAAGAAGAAAAACAAAATGAAATCTGACAGGATGACTCACAAACTAGCAAGCATCTGGGGGTTTTTTAAAAAATTTAAAGCTCGAAAGAGATTTTTAAATGAAGAACAACTGAGAAAGTTATATTGGGTCGCGACCGAATCTTTTATACCCATTACCTTGATCCTAAAGGATGTTTGCCGCAGACACTACACAGTACTACACATTACACAGTTATGAACACGAGCTGGTGGACAGACGAATAGACAGCCATGTTTAGATGCATTCCAAATTTGAAACAGGCCAAGAATTCATGTACATTATGGGGTCTTTTTAAAGCTTGTTTCTGTACTTTATAAAGACATTTAAAAAATTTAAAATTTTGCTACACTATAATAATGGGTAGGCGTGGCCAGCTTTTTTCATATTTGTGCACCGATGCTACAGTATTGCCCATAGAATATGCGTTCAAATTTTTGTATATTTATCTGCTAGGGTTATCTGCTAGGGGTTTTATACAAAGTCCTATCGAAAAAGAGTCCTAAGCAATAATCGCGATAACAAATTTTATTCTCATTATATCCTATCCAAAAAGAGCTGCAAGCGATGATCTCGATAGAGGGTTTTACATGAACTCCTGCTTTAACTGACAATTTACAATAATCAATACATGTACCTTCACGTATCACGTATATATATAAGTTGCGTTAATGAAAAATGAGTCATAGCAACACGTAACCGAACACATTAACGGTAGTCGTGGTCACGCCAAACTAATATCCATCCACCTTTACCCGAAACGTGGAGTACCAAATAGAAAACTGGCCGCGTTTATTAGTCGATACCAACGTAAAATTTTTCCAATTAAAAACTTGATGCAAAAGTAATAACGGTCGCCGGAGCAGCGAAATGAGGAAACCACTGCACATTCCTAACAAGTGCAGCTATCTTCGTTGCTTTTCAATTAACTTAGAAAGGAAACTATTTTCTTTTCGTGCGTATGTAAAACGGACATGGTCGCACATGAAAGGGAACAAATGGAAAAATACATTTCTTTTCCAAAGCTAATTTCTGTTTTCTTCCAGAAGATCGAATGCAACTAACGGACGAGAACGCGAATGTCTAGGCTTTTTTTTCAATTTCTGATTTTTCACTTTTGCGTGCTGTGTGCTGCTTTCGCTTTATTTTAACATTGTAGTTAAACCAACAAAGTTTTTCGTTAATATTAATACTTCAGCAATACTTCAGCAGTTATTATTATAAGGAAAACTTTTTCACACAAATGGAATTTGATCGATGCAGTTTTTTTGTACATTTTCTAAGAATTTACTAAATACTTTTATATAAAAAGAAAAAAGTTTTTTATTGAAAGGGACCTCACAACTCCTTTATGCTAACGGGCGCGCTGCGTGGGGTTTAAGTTAAATGAATTATTGTTTTTCTTTTTTTCGCGAACTAATTTCAATGTAATTTTAGGAAAAGTAGCCTAAAATGAATTGAGAACTCGTCAGCAATAAAATGTGTGGTTTAAAATGGATTTTTTTGTTTCCATTATGGAGTTGAATGAAAACCTTTCAGAACAAATAGAAGTAATAAAGTATTTCATTTGTGGTGGTATTTCTGGAGAAGGATGTGGGCATATTCAATTTTTGACGATGACGATGATTGATTGCCACCGAGTATCGAAAGTTTTACATTGCGTAGATAAAAACTGTAAGGCTAAGATATAAATCTGTCCTTTAGTCTGTACCTAATAGTAACCTGCACCACTTGTGGCACAGGACACGTTAAGTTTGCGTGGGGCGAATGGACTTGAGTAGATCTAAGCTTGCCAATCCATTTGCACGTTTACCCTAGTGATCAACCCATTTAATGAAATTTGCTACACTGGCGCGCTCTAGCTCATGGACAAACGATATCGAAAATTTTTCTGGACGGATCACTTTTTCGACCAGCGCAGTCCACTTTTTGGAATTTCGCCAAACCTACGGAGCACGGAATGTTTATATGACAAAATCATCTAACCTCCAAAATATCTTGATAACATTTCGTTCACAATAATGATTTGGCATAAAAATTAATCTTACTAAATTTGAATCAAGTGGGTGTGTTCTCTAGTTCCCAACGCTTTCAATGAAACATTAGCCTTTATACGCCAAAAATGTTTAACCCTAGCGAATAGGCCCCACACGGGTTTTTATTTTTGATCGCACCACGGAGAGAAGCTGTTATGAAAGCAAGCCTTTCCATGGCGGCAAAGTCCAATTTTTGATTGGTCATGACTGAAGCAATTAGAAAATAGGAAAATTCCTTGCAAGTAAACCAAGGTTGTTAAATTTGGGCCAAGTTAGTTGATGTTTTGAGCAACCTCCTATAAGAGGGATTTCACGAAGATTGTGCGTTACAAATAATGCATAACTTTTGGTGTATTATTAAGACAACGCGTGAATGGCGTATGGGACGCAGATGTGTAGGATATCTAACGATCTCCCTTGCTTGACTGTAGCATTATTACTTGGTTTCTTTAATTGAATGCTTCACTTGCCAAATCGATTAACTTCATTTTTGGAATTTTATTAAATTTTAATATCAAAGCACTTGATTAGCTCCTAACTGTGCATATTCAAAACAAATTTCTCTAATAATAAGTATTAACACCGCTCTAAATGACAAAGTCGTCAATTTAAACAAAAATTATAAAAAACAACATATAATATTTTATAATTTTTCTCAACTTCTTGTTTTATGGAGTTAATCGATTGGGCAATTGAAGCATCCAATTTCCTCTACACAGATACAAAATTGCAACTTGGCAAACATATGCGCAGCTAATGGCTATAAGACAATTTTAAGGACTGATTAAAACATCACCACGAATACAAGAAATCTTAACGTGAAATTTATGATAAACACAAAGACGTAAAATTAAATCGAAATTGCATATCATCAAGACCATCCAGAGATAATGTGGTGCAAAATTTGTTCCAGGGAAAATGCTTTTAAAAGTATTGTACATGTGCCGTTAAATTACGTGCTCCTTGACAATCGTTAACTTCCAACCAGAGAATTGTAACTACGTATAAAGGGACGAAATTGTTTTCAAATATTCGCAATACGAGGGGGAAAAAAGCACATGTGACAACAGTTAGTTTATGGCAACTATTTAAATATAGTAATTTATTTTTTTATTCTGAAATACTTACCGAAATGGATATGCATGTGCAGATAAATACACATATATGTGCACTGAAAAAAATTTTAATTAAAAACTGTTGTGGGTTGTGTGATTAATTGTTATTTATTATTGTTAAAGTTTTTATTCGTTCTAAACATATGTTTCATCTAAAATAAACAGCAAAAAACAAAACTATACTTTAGTGAATAAAATAGCGTGTTGTAGACCGAATCGCGAATGCTTTAGCTTTTAGCTTCAAAAAATTTCACTGTGACAACGTAGAGACTAAGGTATATTGACAAAGAGCAACTGCATGAAATTGTTTAAAAATCCAATAAATCAATTTTTTGTAAAATAATTATCTTAAGATAGCAAGAGTCGCATGCAATGTTGCCTATAGGTTCAAAAATTTTCCGATTTTTTTTTTTTTTGCTTAACTGAAGGGAGAGATTCAAGAAGAATAAGATTAAGAATATCTTTAAGTGAATCTATAAAAAACCAGACATATTTTGCTTTCGTACATATTTTTAGAATCTATTTTATCAACCAACCTTCCATTGCGGTAAGACCGGTGATACGTTAAGCATATCCTTTTGCCTAGATTTTAAGATCCGCATATATGTAATGGAAAAAAGTTTGAAAAGTTAATTTTGCATCCGAGCCATGAATTAAAAGCTATTTACATCCATGACCGGAGGATGGCGTTTGCAACACACAGAAAGGAGCTCCACGGAGTCCTTAAAGCCTCTTTATTAAGTTTTTAATCTATTGAAACACATCCAGGTGTCTGTCTAGCCGCCTGTGTGGCTGTGGCAAACGTTCTTCTTGCGGAAAAACTGAAGATATCGGATTGAAATTTACACAAACAGTGGGGCATGAACTAAGATTAGATCGATGTTCTTGATTTTTTGCTCATTAGCCATAAACCCAAACAGACATACGATAAAGGTATATCCTATAAAAACGGAGAAAATTAGCCATAGGAGAAATAGGTCCATCCCAGACACTAGAGCATTGAAATGTAGTAATTTTTTAGTCTTTTTTAAGATGAAGGTCGTGGGTGTGACAGATTCGTTCACAGCCGAGTATAATTTTCTTACTTGTTTTCTTTTCTTCTGTTGTCATTTTAATTCGCAAGAGTACTAACATAAAAAATAATGGTAATGTTTATTGAGAGACGAGTCATCTGCAATGTCGACTGTAGTTTTGACATCACAATGTCGTGAGACGTGGATTACAGGAACAAGATGACCTGCAACACCTTAATCGGTTAGTATTAACTCATTACTCCCAGCAAGCAGTCTAGGTAGGTTTTAGTCTGTGCGATACCTGCTTATGGTAAAATAAGAACAACAGCTATAATGTAGTGCTTACCCTCTCTATAGTTATGTACAAGGAAGATATATAAAGATATTGCATATTACTTGTGATCACATAAGACACAAGGTATATATACATATTTTTTTTGATACTTCCACTTGTTGTTAGGCAGAAAAAAGTGGGGAAAGAGAAAGAGATAAATAGTCGTTGCAACTTGCATGCTACGACCAAGTAGGGCCAAATCGCGCTGAGATGTAAACCCGTTAACACCGACTCGGTAGCCACGACACTTATATACTCGGCTACGCAACAGCGTCTATTGTACAATCACATTTTATGTTGATGTCGTAAATTAGACGTTTTTTCGGTTTACTAAACTCGTGGATATGTTCGTGCATCGAATTAATACGACAGCGACTTTCGCTTATAGTTTCTAGTCATACCGCCAAACTTTGTTGGTGCCTGTACACGAACTATCGCGTAACATTCTCAGACGTTGATATATCGCTCGGACATTTGGTCAAGAAAAATTCTGCTTGAATTCGTGGATCGAGATTTTACAATGCATGAGTAACAGTGTTTCATAGACAGTTTATAACATCGATATGGCTAATGGGATTGGAGGTCAAGTGCTTCGTCAACGACCTTTAAAGCACGTCGACCTTTTGCAGTAAAACGAGATGTAAAGGGGCAATAGTTTGAGCGGCCCGTAAATGTTTTGTGATTGCTATACGCCTTCGTCTGTCAGACTTCTTTAGAGAAATATCGAAATTAGACGAGAGACGTGTATTCGTTCTCCACTACACCATAGCTAAATTGCGCACATCGGACCATTTTTTTTTTTTTCAGAAATAGTCATTTGAGAAGATTTTGCAATGGGACTCAAAAAAATAGGAATAAATAGTGAAGTGCTTACTCATATTCTGACATGAGCGATACGATGAGAGAATACCGTTTTACTGGCATTTATACATGCGCGATTAAACTCGTATTAACAAGTGTCATTGTTTGCCTTTATGGTTCCCTTTTTTACCTACATTTTCAATATTCATAAATACATACGTACTTTTTCTTTTAACATATTTTTTTATGTATTTATATGTGTTTTTTTTTTCAAATTATGTTTTTATTTACATTTTCACTTGCTTTACGAAAAAAATGAAATATTGAATTTTAAAAAGTTTCAATTGAAGGAATACAAAAACATCTCTGTGCATTTATTTCCATTTTTCTGCAAAATGAATATATTTAAATATTCTTTTGTTAAAAATCATTTATTTTATGGTTCAATAATCTTTATAATTCGACTGAAAAATAAACGTTTGCCTTTTTGTTTGCTTTTCCTTTGTCTTTGCATCTTCTCGACTCTCGTTACTTCATTTCTTATATTTTATTCATTCGCATGCTAGTCCGGAGCAGCATCTTTGTAAACAATTTTATTTATTTCGACTGTACTGACTTTAAAGAAGAGAAGAGAAAATAAAGAATATAAGTTTAAAATAAAAATTTAAAAATAAACATAAACTGTTTGTATAGAAAGTTATGCAAATATTCAAAAAAATCAGTATTGCAAATTTATATATATGTAACACTATATATATATGTATATATATATGTATATATATATATATTTATTTACAGGATAGGACCAGAAAAGTTTTTAGGTTCATTAAAATTTAATACAAAAATAAGTTCAATGGAGTTTCATTATGTATATGTTTTAGTTATGAAACCCTATTGTTAAGCAATGTTTTATTAAAACAAAGAAAACACATAAAGGTTTTGTTGCGTGTTATCGGCAAGAACCTGCTCTAGCACATAAAAAATATTAAAGTTCGCCTTACTTTTCGCCTTACTTACTGCTTCTAGAGCTTCTTTGCCTTCACTCTTCAGATGTGCTTGAGAAGTATATCGCATCTCAATGCTAGATGAATATCTGCACATTTTTTTGTCTAAAACATTATCTGACAGCATGGACTAAGGGTATAAGTAAAACGACAAGTGTATAAATAAGCACCACGAATACCTGGAGGAAAGTTCCCGTATTTTCCCGTACATCGGCATTTATCTCTTTTGCGTTTTTATGCGGGGACTTGCAAATGAATTCCTGTGTTAAAAGGAGGGCAAAGTTGGTAACCAAGTCACGCTGCCTAAGGAGAAAATAAAGACAAAGAATCGATAATGCCTAATCAACGTTGCGCAAGTACGGAGCCAAAGGGTGTAATTTATTGAATAATCTTTGAGTTGTCGATAACCCTTGCGTGTCTTTCGAGCCAACATGCATCAAAAATTCGACTGGGACATAGTAGTTTCCTGTACCAGCACGGTTTGAGGACAAGCAAACCTTGTAGTAATGTCCGTATGACCTTAAAAAGTCCAACCTTCGCATTCTAAAGACCGGCTTGGCTTATCGATTAATGCAATTTAAAACAAAAAAAGTTATAGTTAGGGCACTTTTTAAAAATTCAAGAAAATCAAAGCCTCTGATACCTCCACATATATGCACTTGTCATCGACTTCTACATAGAATATGTAAACAGTCCAGACACTGCGCTAATCAAGAATCTTATCTTCGCTTTCTATCATAATCTGCAATCAGAAAAAGTTTAAGGCTACGAGGATCGTTTAAAAGATCAGTTGACAAACGGACATGATACGTTACAAATTTTTATTTTATTGCCTTTGAAAAGTGATAAAAACGATTTCTAAGACCAGAAAAACTGTTTGCATTTGCAAAATAAGTTCGGAGAGGGGTCTATCAAGTATCAGTCCTATACACTTGATTTCGCTGTGGAAACGCATTTTTGAAGTAACAATAGAGCTACCTGTCAAGTGACATGAGATTCGTTCTATGCCGAGAACAATTTTGTGGTTTTAATAAACTGCCAAGTGTCAGTATCTGTCAATGTTTTGATGTGTTTTTTATCATACGAAAAAAATAAAAAAAATCTCGCACAACATAAAAAATGGAATTAAAAATTAATTAAAAGTCAATGCATTTATTTTTAATTTTTAAATTTTTTTTGTTGCATTTTTTGCTCTTTTGAAAAACACTTCGTGAAATCGAAATACAAAATCTTTATTTGTCGATAGTGTCAATGGCCATTAGATTAGAGTAATGCAATTGTAAGTTAATATAATGGGAGTGTTCAGAAAAATTACCTTGTTCTCAACGGACGTTTATATATCAGCAGGGTAAAGTTTGTTTTTCGATTTCTGTTGTTGTGGTGACAAAAATCATTTGCTTTAGATGCACATAAAGTTAGAGAAGAGCCGTCATATCACATCCCCCTTCATGGAAAAGCCATGATCCCTGAGCCATGAGCCATGAGTCATTTGAAATGTGCAAAACTTTTAACATAAATGTTGAAATGGTTGAAAACCTTTCCATGTCTGGTCTCTTGTTAGCATCGTGCTTTAAATGGCCAAAGCTAAGGTATTGATTGTTTCGTCGCAAAATTAATGTGAAGAATAGTTTACGGGTATCAACATAAATAAGAATAAAAGCTGTCCTTATTTGAACAGAAGTTCAGGTAATTTGTTTTTGCTAACACCCAACTGTATGAAATTTCCGCCATCACACGCATACATTTATTGTCGAAACCAACATTAAATGATTTAGAACTAAACTCTTAACTGTAATAAACCTTTCAAAAGCTTGGTTTTTCTATTCACAGAGTCAAATGTTAAAGAGACCTAAGCAACTTTAGTTTTACTAAGGAAAGCTTTGCATTGTGTTCGTTAAATGTCGTTTTACTTTTACATTTGAACTTTTTTTAACAACCCAACCAAAGAAAAATGCCAAAAGGGTTTCATTTCCATTTTTTAGCAACATAAAAAAACTATTGTAAAATGTGCAGAGGGATTAAGCGAACATAATTAGAAAGCAATTGTCGATATAATCAACGAAACGTAAGAAATTTCCTCTCCTCTTTGTAAAGGACAAAAAATGGAAGAATATTTTCCCAATGAAATCATAAACCGAGTAAACTTTTCATTTTGTCAAACTATAAAAAAAACTCTTTCCCAAAGAAGAATAAACTTTGGCGGAGGGGGGGGGGGGGGGGGTAATTAGATTAAATTATAATACGTTAGTTTTACTTTGAAATTGTTTGCAGAGAATGAGAAAAATAAAACCGATTATATTTAGTCAGTCATTACAAAAGAAAAGTTTATAAAAATGTCCTTTAAGTAGTTGTAGGAATGCTTTTGTTGGCATAAGCAAGCGACATCGCCCTTGTAAGCTTATTACTGAAAAAGAAAAGATTACATAGTTAGCACTTAACACACACAACATTATACCGAATATATACCGAAATCTTAAACTGATATTTTCTTTTCTGTTACTGCCAATAATGTTTGTTTCACAATTTAGGTTTGCAAATTTAATTTGTTCAAAGCCTCTGTTAAATTTTACACATTTCCGACGCGATAAAGTATTTGAGAATTTTAGATATGCAGCAGCATAAAATATATATAAATATATAAAGTGAACATTAAAAGCAGAAGTTATCTAAAACCAAAATTTATTGCATCTACAGAAATAAAACAAATTACTTGCACTCTTTGCATGGGTGGTTGTGTAAATCGGTTTTACGACTTGTTTAGAGTAATACGTTTACGCCTTCTCTTTAAAATCCGATTACGTGCAAATGAAAAAACTTTGTGTAGTATTTTGTTTATTTTCGCATACCTATAGAATTTATATTGCTGACCTTTATAAAGAGTTCTATGACAAGCTCAAATTTAAATTAGTTCGAAATAGTTTATGTTATGCTTTCGAAAAGAAAAACGCAGACTAAAATTTAAAACAGGAACTCTTATTATTGTTTAAAAGATAAATATAAAAATTTTTAATTTGAAAAGAGCACGTGCTATGATATACAAAATGTAGCATATTTTAAGGATACATGTAATTAAATAAAAAGTAGCATAACGAACGCAGTAACTAACTACACGTTAAGGGTATAAACGTTCCTTTTTGCAAAATAGTCTCGGCGAGATATCAGAAATAAGAGGCATCTTGCGTGATACCCATCAACCTATCAAAGCCATATTGAGCCATAGCTCATGCAACCATCGAGATTTTCTTGACTCTTAGCCTCTTGTTGTGTTTCTATGGCGGTTCATAGCACAACGTGGCTCTCAGTCACTTATAAAAGTCGTGGAAGTAATTAAAATGTCATCACTTTAAATTTCCTTATATATCTAATAAAATATATATATTATGTTATACGAGGACCGTATATTTTTTGGAAATGCAGAATAAAGTAATAAAAACATGTAAACTCAAAACTCAAACGTGGGACAAAGACACATCGTACTTCAATAAAGGCTTAAAGGTAACTTCAGCCTTTGATTTTTTCGCTCGCAAAGCAGTGGGCAGTATAAGAGTAGTGTGCAAAGCGCGACTCTCTATGAAATATAAAAGAAAAATTTCTTCAAAACTGAATTGCTTTCTATTCTATGGCTTTTAACTGTTGTGTTGTATTTCCTTGTATTTTTGCATCATTTTGTAGTGACGAAATTTATACGGATTGGAATTGCCGATAAAAACGATAATCCACCCTATTTCGACAAAAGTTTATATGAAGCTGAGGTCGATGAAAATGAGGACATACAACATACTGTACTGACAGTAACAGCTAAAGATCACGATGAATGTAAGTTAAGACAATTGACTTATCTGCATAAAATTATTGATATGTAAACGAATCTTTTTTTTCCTTAGCATCACGTATACGTTACGAAATCACCAGCGGTAATATCGGCGGTGCTTTTGCCGTTAAAAACATGACTGGTGCCATTTATGTTGCCGGGGCTTTAGATTACGAAACACGACGAAGGGTAAGGCTACAACCCATTTAGTATTACAACTTTTCTTTTAAATAACAAATTTTCAAAAACAATTTATATAAAAATCTTTTTATGATATTTGGTGAAGTTATATGAGAGCTTTTTCTTTCATTTATTGCAATTTTATAATTATATTATTTTAATTAGTATGAGCTACGTTTAGCTGCTTCGGATAATTTAAAGGAAAATTATACCACCGTTATAATACATGTTAAAGATGTTAACGATAATCCGCCAGTCTTTGAAAGACCCACCTACCGTACACAAATAACTGAAGAAGACGATCGCAATTTACCCAAACGTGTTCTGCAGGTTACTAACCACATTATAAACCAAATAAGATAAAAACAAAACAATTTTTAAGCTTTTTGCATTGATGTAAAGAAATTAAATTTCGCTTTTCGTTTATGTGCATGTTTCAGTTCCATATGCGTTAAATATAAAAATTTGTTATTATCACTGAAAATGTACAGAAGAGAAAAAAAAACCGTTCTAACTATTTATAGCGCTTGTTTACATATAAAATCATTTGCACTTGTTGACATACGATGTTGGTTTTTATCCCAATTCCATCCAAATAGCGTTACGCTTTCTGTCCTTTAGTTAACTTGACGTTTGATATATATTTTTGTTGTTACTATTGCTTTTTTTCCGATTTTATTCTTTTCTCATTTATTTGTACATTCCCCGTCACTATAAATTCTTGTTAAAATGACAAAATGTTAAATAAATCCGTTTATTAAAAAATGCAAACATCAAAACAGCTTGAAAAGCGCAAAACGAATTTTAAGTCCACTTATTTTCGCGCTTTTAACAGAAACCTCATTTTTAAAAAATTTACTGTGGAAAAATTATAAAATTAAAATACGAAGCGATTTTCAATAACAGATAAAATAATTTGAACACAAAAGCAATGATTTTCGTATGTACAGTTTTCTACTAATGGTAGTTTTATAGCAGCGACAAAAAAATGATAAGAAAAATAAAAAAAATTACATGCGATTAATAAAATGCAAGGAAACTTGTGGAAATAGCCGAAACTGACTGTGTAAAATGCATGAGAAACTGGACATTGATGTATGTCTCAGTTGAATAGATATTTCTTTAAAGAAAAAAATACTCTCAACGGAAAAAAATCGTCCGACTAAATATATCGATCGTAGTTGATGTGAGACGGTTTTACGGGCTTAGCTCAGTATTGTTTCTTGCCTAAAATATACACGTATGTAAATCTGTCCGTGTGTGAACATTTATACGGATGGGTGTGAAGACTTATAACTTCTCAAATCAACTTTTGGAATACCTGCTGACGTTTTTTTGTTTTAATTAAATTTAAATGGATTAAAGCGGCTTAAAGCGGACAAGGCGGCTGTAAAAAATACCCTGCATGAATCCGCTTAGAGCAATTATCTCCTTACTTTTGTCATAAAACAGCAAAAATTTAACTTTTTACCATACACAACAATATATCTTTCTGTGGAAAGTGTTCAGAAGATGAATCCATTCCATTTAAAACTTTCCACATTTGTTTAGTACACCAAAATGTCTAAAACGACTATTTGTACCTAATATTTTATACAGTCCGCTTGTTAAAGAGTCAAGTTTCGTCATCGATATCGAGAATATATTGAAAATGTCGATCTGCTGGACCGGTATAATGGCGAGTCGACGCCAATTCATTAGTTGATTCCCAGTCAAATAAAAGTTTGCCCTATCTCAGGTCTTTCTGAGTGCTTCATATAGACACACAAGACTAACAAGCGGGGCATATTCATGGCATAAGCATGCCATAAATACATATGATAAGATAATGCTGCAGAGAATGTATCGTGAGATGAAAAATAAAAGGATATTAAAAGTACCCCGTTTATACACACTTTTCAAAAGTATTGCAATAGCATTTATGGGGAGGCTGTACCATCCCTTTGTTTATTAATAAGAATTATTTTTAAAAAGATAAAAAAAGGTACTGTTATTTATATATATTTACATATATAAATACTTCATTTGTATATTTAATAATATTTTAGAATCACTGTACAAACATAAACATGTTATAATTTGTATAAAGAGAACGAGCCGGAAAAGTATTTTTCAACGTCCTTCCTATTTGGGCACATCATTGCCCAAAAATTCGTTTCAAGTGTTGTTGTACGCAAGAATATGTTGTAAATATTATGAAATAATAACATTCGGCTTGCGACGAATGCATCAATACCCATCACTTGTTTCTTTTTTAGCGAATATATTAATGTAAGCGTAAGCAAGTCTTGCTACACTAGCTGTCGAAACGCACAGAGAAGAAATGAACCTTAAAAAATATCTTACGAATCAATAGAGTAGTGCAGCATTCAAAGTACGTACTTTGCACTTTTCGTCCCTTGTACCTTATATGACGGACAGCAGCGAAGGGATGTGTAGGATAATGTATTTATAATAAATCGCTGAGCTCCGTAGCACTATATGACCTCTAACTATATATATATATATATAACTACTAATAAATCTATAAAATGATCCGTCGATCTATGATAACATAAATAACGTTTTAATTCCTCCAAAAGCAACACACTAGATGACCGAAAAGTATTTATAATAAGTTAATGGAATGATTATTGTATATAGAAAGGACATTAATCATTAAGCCTTCGTTGATAAATACAACACCTGACAGTTTGAGACCAAATTAGTTGATCTTAAAAACAAGTTGAAAATCTAATCGCGAATCCAACAAGCAGGACGATAAATAGACTTGCCCAAATCAATCCTGTTATGCATTTGCAAGCTTTTGTTTATCGCTGCATATGATGGGTATAAGAATTTCATGGTTACTTAAGTTGTTTAAGTCATTCATTCATTCACATGAACGTATAATTATCGATTATACCTACAGTATGTATTTCTTTTCTTTAATTGTATATTTAATTTAATTTAATTTGGTTTTTGTTTAATTTTTTTTGTTTTCATTTTGTTTTTCATGTGTTTTTCCATTGAATTAAAAAAAAAACAAAAAACAAATACAAACAAAAACGGCATATAACGAAGTACGAATTAAAATTAGTTGCCTCCGATAGTTTAAACGAAAACTTCACGACGATTATTATTAACGTGCGTGACGTTAATGATTTGCCGCCAATTTTTCCGCAAACACTATACGAGCGTTCACTGGATGAAGAAATGTCTGCACCGTTCACCATAATGCAGGTCGGATATTGTTTTATGTTTATTAAAAATAAATACCACCATTAATTATCAATCTGGACTTGAACAGAATAAATTTTTGCATTTAATAATGATAATAACAATAACTTAAAATGAATTTCATGGTAAACAATTAATAAATAATACGCAGAGAGTCTGTTAGGTTTAACATAAAAAAAACACAAATATGTTCAATTTACTTTGCCTTAGGGTGTACGGCACATATCACTTGCTTGTGGCAGTGAGACGTAATTGCAGTTTACTAACTCTATCAGTAGACCTATAGAATAAGAAAATTTTATATAAAATCTTGAAAAGGAAGAAAATTACATTTTGACTGTGGCCGACTTTCGTTATCTTAACAAAAAAAAAAAACCAACTTTCGATAATCTATTATATTGGGCGATAGATTTTAGAAGTACTGTAGGGTTGATTGTCCCTAGAATACATGCGGAAATTTTTATCGTTGGATTTGTTCGAGTTTCTGAGCGATTAACAATCTTTTGAAAGACAGAGTCGTTCTCATCTCTCAAAGTTATGTTGCGTGGCGTATTCTTTTACCGTCCTTTGGCCTATTTTCACTATTGGTCTGCTTTCAGGAGCGTCCAATGTTTTTGCCAAATTTCCACACTACATATTTATTTTTGCAAAAGGAGAATCTTTACTACACACATGACGCAGAAGATCAGATGGACATGTTTAGACCGATGTAGCGTCTCTGGAGCCGCTTTCCTTTCAGATTATTTTCAATTTATTTATTGTAATTATTAAAGAAACTTTGTTGAAATTTTAAATGCTACGGTTCTACTTAGTAGATAAAGTTATCAGTGATCTTTGTGAGAGGCATTGAATTTACTACTGTTTATGCATATGTGCACTAATGTGCGCAAATATGAAATGGAATAAATATTATCTTGCAAAATTTATTTTAAATGTCTACTCAATTAACTCAGCTTTTTGAAAAGAAAGAACATTTTTACACAATCAAGGAGGCTTTGGTGGAAAACTCGAGCACTAGTTTGAATTATTTTCCCAATCTTCCCATATCTCCGTAAGAATGCATAAACTGCATTAATGCCATTCCAAATTAGAGCAAAGACCGTGAAAAAGATTTTCAAAAATTGTACAACAGGAAGCAAGCTGAATGCCTGTAGTCGCCAACGCCCACAGTTACATGCCCTATAGGACTTCGCTTGGTGCAATTCAAAATTGAAAATATAAAAAACGTTGTAATCTTACAGAGTGATGAGAAATACAAAAAAAATTAATTTTTGAAAAAGTCTTATATGTAGAAGGGTTCAAAACTGGCATCGTCCACCGTGCGTGATTTTTTCTTTTCAAGAAATTTATTAATGTTCACCCATTTCCTCTAAAAATGCGACCGAGTTTCTGCTATATGAATTTCTGCTTCTCATCAGTATTGTTATGAAGCAGAATACCGAAAAATTGACAAAGTTCTTCCAAATTCACCACAGCGAATTTACGTCAAGGCTTATTACCCTGGACTAATCCTCATCGCAAAATACTGAATTTAAGTTTTCTTTTTTTTTAAATAAAAGGTTAGGTATCGAACAAACAATATACGGCGGTGGTTCTATCTTAAATCCTTCTAAGTGCTGCAAACAAGAGAGGCAGCGTGTACTGATCGAATACTTAGTATTATCTTTTTTCAATAGTTGAAAATGCTGCAAAGTAGTGAAGATTTTTATACCACTTGTGGTGCGTATATGTTCAGTTTGTGTGGACGTGCACAATCTCCAGAAGAACTTAAGGTAAATCTCCCATATATTATACCGATCAATACGGAATCACTTTCTAAATCGATGTAAGCTTGTGCTTTCACTCGTCCGTCTATCCGTCTGTATGATGTTTGTCCACGTACTTTTGTGCTTAACATAGAGATCGTAGTTTTGGCCTGAGGACTAGCCTTATTGAAAACAATTCGGATCGAACTGTATTTTCGATCACTCTCCATATTTTGAAAAGTCTTTATAAGATTAACTGCACAAAGCGAACTAGTTTGTCTATTAAATAATTAACTTGCGATGTTATATTGAGTGTATTATAGCGCTCAGCAGATACTAGTTCTCGATTCCTTGCTATATACTTTAATTACATTATACGTGTATTCTAGTGAATTCTTTAAAATATGAAATATATTTTAGTTGTGTGATCGCACAGCTTTTGAATGGCCTTAAAAAATATTTATTTTGTTTTTTTAGATATACACAAACATCCGATAGGAATAGAAAGTTACATTTTGTTTAGGCGTGTTTGTAGGTTGATCTCTCTTCTATTTTTCCCCACAAGTTTAAAATAAAGTGTCAGATAAACACTTTATGTGTGTAGTAAATTGCAGTTTTTTTTTTTGGGTGGTTTTGCGTGCAACACAATTTTTTTCCGGATGGTAAGAACCGCGACCACCAAGTCAGTGTTGCTGGGTTCATATCTCAGTGGGGTGAGAACACCATCCTATCCATTTCATCTTCCCCACTTCCTTCCGACCGTCACTGCATTACAGGACTAGGCGAGATTGACCGTCAACTGTCATCGATTAAAAGTAAATGTAACAAATTTCAGTTTCCTATCTCCAATTTTTTCTTTTTCAAGTTTTTAAGAAAAACCCGTTCAGAGGCAGACAGATATGACTAAAATTTAAATTGATCAAAAATACGTGCGCCTTATGAGGTATCAGATGAGTGTACATGGTTGTCGCACAACAAAGTCAAGTCTAGTACACTCCTGTTTTCGTTTAACGGATTAAGAACTAATAGTAACGAAAATAAGAACGAAGGTTAATGATAGAATTATTCAATATTCAAATAAAAATAGAATTGTACAAATCAAAGACAGAAGTACAGACCGATATCACGTTTGTGGTATCGTGAGTTGTATTGGAATCCTAAAAGCAAAGTTGGATGATGGTGGAGTAATTTGTGGTGGATCCCTAATTTTTTGTTTGTTTCTATAGCAAAACTTTATTCATATATCACTTTACCAAACGAACCCTACATCGGCAATTTAAAACATGAAATGACGTCTATTCTGCTTCTGTACCGCTGTATTATGGTGTTATTAATTCGTACTTACCTTAGGCTTTCATGATCTTCAGAAAAATGTCTTCGAGTGAAATTATAGATATCAACGAATTCGTAAAAAATTTTTAAAATTCACCTCCAAGATGGAGTACCCTGCTTTTCAAGCTTGGCATCATACTGTTGGATACGGAAAAGTTATGCAAGAGTATCGTTTGAGTTACTCTTCATTTTAATCTATTTAACTTTCCTGCTTGTTTTGCTTTTTTTTTTAAAGTAAAGTATTCACGATTTCTTCATAAGTTTATTAAAACTTTTTAGTTGTTTACAAAATGTGTTTTCTTTATGAAGGTTCTTATATGTAGAACTCATATTTTTTATTTCGAGCACATTTTTTATCCAAAAACACCAACATTTTAATGTCTCTGCTGATTTACTTGCTTGCTTGTTACGTCGTTGATTTTTATATTTTTGTAATGCTTACGAACAACATTAACCAAGAAAGGTTTGTTAAATGCAAATCTTTATTTACAATGTAGTTTTAATTAGTGCATGTAAATAAATCCATTTATTCGAGCAAAAAATTTCTCTTTTTAATTTGTTTACTTACCCTGTTTTTCTTGCTTAATAATTTCTTAATATTCTTTCTCTGTTTTATTATTACGATGTGCATATGCATAAAACAGGTTACCGCCACTGATGGTGACAAGGATCGTCCGCAAAATATTGTTTATTTTTTAACTGGGCAAGGAATTGATCCCGATAATCCAGCCAATAGTAAATTTGATATAAATCGTACTACGGGAGAAATTTTTGTTTTAAAGGTGAGTCATATGTAAAAAATATATATTACTACTCTTGAGAGAGGGAGAGGGAGAGGGATAATAATAAAAATAATTTCTTTTGTTATGTGAACTGTTTCTTTTCGAAATATCTGAAATCCCCTCAGATGCATTAACATGTTACGTATTGAAAGGAAAACCTTGAACATGCCGACGTCAAGTCTAACGACTTAGATTAGTTTTGAAATGAAGAACTCATATGCAAGCATTTCATATGTACAGTCATATATACCCAACGCCTGTAAACGTAGTTCCAGTCGCAATAATTCGATCCAGAAAATTTCCGTACATACAGGTTTTGGTCGGAAGTGTCGCCTCTTATTTGACGGCTGTGGTATAGGACACTTAAGGCAAGCTACATACGCTCTATATCTTTAAGGCTCCTTTTAGAATTCCATTGCAAATCCTATCTATTCTTGATTACGCGCAATTATTACGCTCGTCGTAAATGTAGATATAAGAAGTTTATGGAAGAGACGTTTGCCTGACCAAACGTCCAAACATCCTTTATGGGTATGCAGTATATATTGATGTAAAATCCTGACAAGACTTGCCCTTAAAGCGCACAAGGTATTATGTACCTGCGCTTATCCCGATTGTTCTTATTCTATACTGAAGTGTTTCGCAGTTCCATGATTAGTTAATATTTGTAAAGTCTCGAGAAAATAAAAAATTGTTGCGTCGAACCAAGAGCAAATTTTAAAACGATTTCTTCAGGTCCATTTCAAGACGTATTTTGTCCATTTTAATTATTTCCTTGTTAAGAAACGCATTCAATTTTGGGAAAACTTCGAAGAATATTTCCTTTCTCTGAAGGCATATTTTGAATGTTTTGGAAAAATATGCAACTTTTCACGTAACAAAAGCTTTTCATTCTTATAAATCTGATCTAAAAACCGCTGGTAATCATATTGAGGGAAGTGCCGCTCGCTTAGGCATATAATTCCTATTCCTTTCGGCCGCGAACATAACTTTTATTTTCATATGCTAGGTGTGCAAAAGTGCATCATTTTTTAAAAAGGAGAAAACTATTTTCTCTGTCCGCAAATATGGTTTGCATTTTCAATTCTAATCGCTTAATATGACTTCTTTCAATCTATAGCGATATACTTTCGAAATTGGTGCAGGAAGAGCTTAACGACAGAGGTTAAGAAGGTTACGCACTCTTCAAAGTAACTAAGACTTATGTAGGGTGTCCTAAAATATACGCAAGATTTGAATTAAATGAAAAACAGAGGTTTTTCTTATCTTTAATTTTTTAATTGACTCACAATGTATATAGGATGGAGCTGCGAAATCCTGATCACCAAAACAGGAGTACACTACCAGGAAACGTCTGATGAAGTAATTGGATTATTTCGCAGGATGTATGGCATTGGGCACCGTCTTGTCATTGCGTCACCATATGTCGTCCACATCAATATCATCTAATTTGAGCAGCAAGAACTAGGCTCTCACACCGCGATATCCAGCACCAGTAACAGTCGTTGCTTGACCAATCCCATGTATGACCAAACTTTCATTACTTTTTAAATCTTTTTCAACACCGAAGACGCGTTGCTCTCTCGTGTAATACCCCATTTCTACTAAATCTAAACTGTCAGCTACGAAAGTGTTTTTTTTTGTGGGTTGCCAACACTTTACCGCACAAATTCTAATCTTGCGTAAATTTTGGGAAAATATTCATCAAAATTATTATAAAAGTTTCTCAATTTTCCTATAAAGCAAGCGCAGCAAGAATTTTGTGCAAAAAATATTTAATCGAATCGGAATGCATTCTGGGCGGTATCTTTCGCATTCCACAAAGTTTATATTTTTAGATCTTTGCTTATTTACATCCAAGCAAAATTCTGTTATTAACGTATAGTAAAATTTCTTAAACGATTTTCGAGTAATAAATGTTTCAAAGAGAATTTTGAAATTACTTCACCTTTTTTTTGCCAAAAACACTTTACATAATGTTTTAAACGAGTTACCTATTAAGTCTTTTATTTCATAAACGGGATGACAACCAAAAAGTGGAAGGTGTCCTGTATTCAAGTATAACATATTTTGTTGGGCTATCCACCAAACAAAATAAAATCTAATAATATTTTCATTGTTTAAAGATTCGGTGGAAGCAGGATCGGCAACAACGTACAATGCATGTACGATAAATGTGAATCTGTTTAGTGTTCTGTAACAAGCAGCCAGTGGGTCGCTTTGTTAAAAACATTTCGAGCACATGCCCCTATATACCCATACCCGTTTATATATGAAAGATAAATAGACAACTATTGCTGTCATTCTCAGCACGTACACACATACATGTATGCGTCTGTATTGCGCCACATTTCATAGTTTTCATATGAAATTTACTGTACCCCAGAATGCGCCTCTTTTGAGTGCGATAGAAATTTTATTTAATTTTCGTCTTAAACGTATCGGATGTTTGTTCTGCTATCAGCCTTTTGGATGAGTAGTCGGGCGGCTCGAACTGCTTTATGTTAACATGCAAGCCATTTTAATGGGTCTGTGTAATATATGTGCCAGCTCATAAAGCACGCTGCTTCGCAAAAATATGTGTATATATTCTTGTGCAAGCATTTTTAGTAATAATGGCGTTTTTGTAACAACATTTATATTTTACTCACGAAATTAGCATCAAGCATATGGTTTATACATATATATATATGTATGTCAAGGCATATTCAACCAATTTATACGCAAAATTTTAAAATAAAAAAAAATTGTATTTCACAAAGAGCGAGTCCTTTCATATTTAGCGTTTGCTGATGCCTTTTTTTTTTTACTAAATATGTGTTCAAACTACGGAAAATTAGTTTCATTATAAATGTAATTTTTGTCAAAAAAGCATCGGGAATAGTTTAATGAATTTTAAATATTTTTAGAAGATTTAATTGTAATTGAACTAATCGAAGATGCGGTGCGGACAATTGAATGATGTCAACTTCCAAAGCTGTTAGTCCAGAATTTTTCGATTTTTGGCGTGAACGAAATTATCGAACAACACAATTTTCCCCAATTTCTTATTTGCAATAAAATATTGTGGGCGAAGAATAGTTGAATGTATTCAAGAAGTTTATACGCATGACTAACACTATGAAGTGGTTTAAGTTTGGGAGAAAATAACCTTTCACTATGTTACCCCACCATATCAACCCCTTCAGGATATTCTGGTTAATGCCTTACTTGTAAAAAGTCCCCCTGTTCGCTGTCCTCTACTGAAGAGGCTCAATTTTACAAAATAGAAACGACTCATGTCATTTACCAGGCGTCCTGCTTGTCTGCACGCGACTTATTTCTTTCGAACATTGTGCAATCAAAAATTCCGTTTGACGGCCAACTATGTCTGGGTCATCATTAAAAGAGCGATTGAGAGTCGAATTCGAGACGATATGCTGGCACATATTGAAGTGTTAATGATTTTTTAAGATGTAATTTTAACCCGTGTAATTTACTAATCATGTCCTTTAACTTTCGGAGTCTCCTATATGATCTTGAATGTATTCTGAAGATGCAACGGTAACATAGTTTAGTGGTATTTTACAATTTTATCTATGATTACATAAAACACAAGATGCTTCTCGCTTAAAGTTAGTGACATTAATGGTTAAAAATGTTATCTATAACTCTGAAGGTTGTATGGTGTAACAATGAACAGTATATAAAACTACTACACATAAACAAGTAATTACGGCAGACATATTCACGCAAAAATATATCATGCAATGCAAGCTAAGGCACATCAATGTTATTTAAACTGAGAATACATACTAAAATGACGTACGCGTAAAATAACGCAGGCATGTACAATGCAAGGCTTACAATACCATATAAACTTGAACAGTTAGATCTGTTGTTTTCAGAGTTGAGCAATGTTGAACTATTTACGGCATGTGACTCTAAAGAACAGGGACGGCTTGAGATCGAACATATATTTTTTTTTTGAAGAGACTCTTACTTCATAAAATTCTGCAGATGAACTTATACAAGGACTAAATTCTGCTGAGTAAGCCGCATAGACTAAGAAATGGTAATTGCGTATCTTCATTGTTTCGCGAATCGATTTTGCATTGTGGATAGATGGATGGACGGATGGATGGATGACGTGTACAAGAGTGCAATTTTTTTACCTTTTTTGATATTCTGGTCGTTTCTTGAATAGCGAACCATTGAAATCAATTAACGGCTGTTATCGTTCGGTACTAACCGTTGCACGAGATTTAAGCACGCCACTCATTGCAGTTTCACCAAACACAGAATATCGTCTTTTTGGTAAAGCGATTCTGACTAGCGGTCGATGTAAATGGTATCTTGTCATAGATTTTTGCATCTGAAATCCTCAAAATAGATCCGTTTTTCATCACCAATAACGATACTATGTCAGAGAGCTTTTAATTTCTATCTTTCGGCAAGAGATACCATTAAAAACTGTACCGTTTTGTGAAACTTGTATCGTTGGAAATGAAAAATATTTGCGATATGTTAGCAGGAGAAAATGATGCCAATGACGCGGTTTGACAGTAAGTACATTGACAGCTAGGGACATGGACTAGCTAGGAGCTATGGCCAAATTCCGATTTCAGATTTGCAGACGTTGATATCTGCCCAAATGCATTCTGTATGGTTCGTGGAAGGTTCGTTGTGAATCCCTTTGCCCAATTCCATGAATAAGAATCCAGAACCATTTGGTACTACAGGCAATTACAAGATTTGTAGATAAGTTCTGTTCGGCCATTGTAAGAGACAACACACAATAGGCGTTGTAACAATTTGTCGCACTCTTCGTACGAAAGCGACATATTAAAACAAGATAAGTTATTACGCTAAAGTTCAGCTCCATGTCAAAAACTTCAAAAGCAGGAATTGATGTTCTTCTGTTTAATTCAAAGGAGCGAATTCTTTCTGAATCGCTAACGGGTGCTGAAAAATAGACACGAAAAGATATCGTGAGTGCAAAAAACATCTACATTCACCAATGTGGACAGCAAAACCGCATATCTTTGACACATCGACTTATAAATAGTAACTGCGTGCAGTGTATTATGAGCAAGTCCTCTATCAGCGAAACGAAAACCTTGCCGGGTAATTAAAATTACCGTAAGAGCGGCTTTAATGCGCAACAAACGAGTTTGCATCTATTTTTCAACGTGGTAGTGTCCGCCCTTTTCTTGCAAAAATCGGCAATGACTTACCTTTATAGCTTATAGGTCAAAAGATATTCCCTTATCGGGAAAAATTAACTTTAAAATATTCTCTTTCGTTTATCAAGAATAATTTTTATTTCTTATATGTTTTTGATAAAAAAAACAAAAAAAAGAGAAATTTCATAAATTAAATGCCATGTTTAATGTATTGCTCAACAATCGCATGTCAATGTAATTAAGGTTATTATGCAAATGTATGCGGCCTTCGGGAAGAATAAAAAACAAACCAGAAAAAAAAAAACAGCAAATTGGTTTTCATATTAAATAATTTAAAGCATTGAAGTGTGCGGTTAAACGTACACACATGATTATAGCGTATGTGTTTGTTGGTATGTTATTGGTATTATTACATACCTTAAGGCTTGTAAGAGCCTTACACTACGTAATCAGATTATTATGAATGCACACTCAACGCGCATCGAAGCTCTTTCCTCACACAATACCGTTATTTATCAGACTTTTTTTAAAGCGTTTTCTTATAATATTAATGAAAGGCAGCCAACTAGTCAGTCATACGAAATTCATTCGATTACTTGTTGGTTCAATTGTAGTAAAAGTCATTTATTTGAACTCAAAACAACAGCACAGCCGTAGTTTCTGGTTTTGCTTAACGTATGCAAGTTGAAAAGTAATTAAAGTTAAATATTGGTATTGTTTGCAAAATTTTATTGCATTTTTTTGTTTCGTCAAGAACTCATCAATAATCGCAATTACTTTTTGTCTCTTTGTTAGCCTTTAGATCGTGACCAGCCAAACGGACGTCCACAGTGGCGTTTTACTGTCTTTGCGCAAGATGAGGGCGGCGAGGGCTTAGTCGGCTATGCCGATGTACAAGTTAATCTTAAGGATATCAACGATAATGCTCCCATATTTCCTCAGGGTGTTTATTTTGGTAACGTTACCGAAAATGGTACTGCAGGCATGGTTGTTATGACTATGACCGCTGTGGACTATGATGATCCTAACGAAGGCTCCAACGCTAAGTTGGTATACTCGATAGAGAAGAATGTTATTGAAGAAGAAACCGGCTCGCCAATATTTGAAATAGAGCCTGACACGGGTGTCATCAAAACGGCAGTCTGTTGTCTGGATCGTGAACGCACACCAGACTATTCCATACAAGTGGTGGCGATGGACGGTGGGGGGCTAAAAGGGACGGGGACGGCTTCTATACGCGTTAAAGACATAAACGATATGCCGCCGCAATTCACCAAAGATGAATGGTTTACCGAAGTGGATGAAACGGATGGCACTGCTCTGCCCGAAATGCCTATATTAACTGTAACGGTACACGACGAAGACGAAACAAATAAATTTCAGTACAAAGTTATCGATAATAGCGGCTATGGTGCTGATAAATTCACCATGGTCCGTAATAATGATGGCACCGGCTCTTTGAAAATAGTCCAACCATTGGATTATGAAGATCAATTACAATCGAATGGTTTTCGTTTTCGTATACAAGTGAACGATAAAGGTGAGGACAATGACAACGACAAATATCACGTAGCCTATTCTTGGGTAGTCGTTAAACTCAGGGATATTAATGATAATAAGCCTCATTTCGAACGAGCAAATGTTGAAGTTTCCGTATTCGAAGACACTAAAGTGGGTACTGAATTAGAAAAGTTCAAAGCAACGGATCCTGATCAGGGTGGCCGATCAAAAGTTTCATATTCAATAGATCGGTCTTCGGATAGGCAACGACAGTTCGCTATTAATCAAAATGGTTCGGTAACGATACAACGATCTTTGGATCGCGAAGTAGTGCCAAGACATCAAGTCAAAATCCTGGCTATAGATGATGGTTCACCGCCAAAAACAGCTACAGCTACTCTAACCGTTATTGTACAGGATATCAACGATAATGCTCCGAAGTTTCTGAAAGATTATCGACCAGTATTGCCAGAGCATGTGCCGCCTCGGAAAGTAGTAGAAATCTTAGCTACTGATGATGACGATCGTTCGAAAAGTAACGGACCCCCGTTCCAATTTCGTCTGGATCCCAGCGCCGATGACATAATACGCGCTTCGTTTAAGGTGGAACAGGACCAAAGTAAGTAGAAGTGAAAAACTCAAGCTTTCATGTAAAATTGGAAAAATAGGTACCAGTTGTATAGGAGTCTAGTGTAATAAATCACAAAATGTTTCTCCTTTGGTAGAAAATTGTTATTTTCAAATTATTGAAAAATAGCTAGAGGACACTACGAACCATCGTCAATACAATTGAAATTTGTTTTAGGCCATAGTGCTAAGTGACAAAGTCTCGGTGGTAGTGTCAAGCACCTTTTTATAAAGTCGAGGGTGACAAACCTGAAGGCAGTGTTATTGACTTTCCTCGTTAAAATATTTTTTCCTTTCCCCTTTTGTTAGGATTACGTAAAAGAGAACTAGATACCGTTACAATGTTGATATGCTTTGGCATTCTTGCATATAAAAGTTTGGATATTAAAATTCAATTACTATAACATGGTTCTGAGGTGGAGGTATAAAAAACGAGCATATGTCGGAAACCTAAAGTTCGAATAAACATAACAAAATTTTCGTAGATGGACTCATCACTGTGCAGCTAACAATAAGTTATGGGGTTAGTTTGTGGTATTTACTGATGGAACAAAACGCAAAACTGTATTAGAAAAAATGGAAACGACATGGGAGAAGAAAAGTTTCGTATCCTTTTCCATGTTAACATTTCGTCCAATATTGTTTGCTTATATCCGAAAGCAAGTTACTATAAATTGTAAAATTGTGCACGAAAATTTTCAATTTAATTACGGGCGCCCTTTGTATTCGAAACACATCGAACATTTCGTTTATGTTCCCTACTCTAACGTAACCATGCAGGGGTTGTAGTGTTTTTGTTTTTTTATTATATTGCTTTCTTCTTATGAATGGGAGTGAGCTGGAAGTTGTTGTGCAGTATCGACTACGGCAATTCAGTTAGGTTGATTCAGTTGTGGTAATGGTGTTAGCGAAAGCCTGGTGAAACAATATTATGTGGATTACAAAAAAAAAAAAAAAAAAACGACACAGAATTAATTTCACACTTTCTAGAGTTTCTATTTTCAGCTAAATATTTTAAATTAAAATGTTCGTAAAATGTAACAGTAGATCTAAAAAATTAAAATTTGCATGTATGTGTTAGCTAAAGGATCAATAATTACGGCTTTCTAAGAAGGTCGATTGAAATATCGCAGTATAACCTAAAGAGTCGTTTAGGGCAAAATATATCTCATAATTGCCCCTCGGAAGCCATATTTAGTATCTCTATTTTTTACTATATACCAATGTATTAATGTCCTCGAAATGTTCTACGCTTAGGAGTAAGAACTAACAAAACATGTCTTGAAAACTGCCAATAATAAAGTACATTTTGGATAACTTAGCAGAGCATATCTCATATTCATTGAAATTGAAAAAATACACTGGACTTAAATACGCCCCTTTTATGTAGCACGGGAAGTGCCACAAACAGCCACGTGGGCCGATTAGAAGTCTTGGACACAAAACTGCAAAAGTGTTGGTTTGCTTATTGTTACGAGACACAATGTTTCCCTATCAGTTCAGTTATTTGCATAATCAAATTCAACTTATATGCGTATATTCTAGTAACTGCACGTCACTCGGAGATAAGTACAATGAAGGAAGAACAGCTAACGCGAAGGTCTTTTTATTTGTCTTTTCAAGCATGTGATGAAATATTGATAAAGATGTCCTAACGGGTTTTGGTCTAATCTGCATGGCTGCTTTCTTTCATATTAGGCGGTAGTACTGCAACACTCACTGCTAAGATATTGTCGATAGCTTAGTATTACTTATGACAACGCCTTACGCCTCTTTCCCTTATAGCTCAATTTAACTCTTTTGTAGGCAGTCTATAAAACTTTCCAAAAAAAAAAACTCCTGTACGACTCCGCCTAATTTGAGAAGTTGTAAGGGCCAAAATTGTTTAACATAGTAGGGCAAGTTCGTAGACAGTTCGTTAGCGATAAGAAACTCTTCGGGATTGATAGGGTTATCACTTTCGAAATCAGTCAGCTGACGTACTTTGAACATGATCAACTTTCTAAGTGACAACGCCAATTGTACAAAAGGGGAAATTAGTCGGATATGGGCACGGCCATTTCCCGGTCTCTCCGATCGTGTCGTTAACTGTTGTGGTCGTATGAGTAAGAATTATGCAACGAAATTTCAACTATTGTAAGCAATACGAAGCTTTGCTATGCCATAGAACTTAGGGTTTTCATAAAGAGGACACACAGAATTGAACGTTTGGTAAGATATAATCTCCTAATATTGGATTATTTACGAAGCACAGCAGTAGTTTAGGATTGCGTATTGAGACGGAAAATTTAAAATTGTTGTAAATAATTAAACCATCTATCTCTTCGTTTGCAATGAAGTTTGAGTTTACCAACAGACGATACGCAATTCCGCCTCCAGGCCCACAGAAAGACCGTCGAGGCACCCCGGCCATTAACTCGGTTTTATGTACACTTTGAAACATTCATCAACAGTGAACATAAAACTTTACGACAGTTCTCGTCAGCTCTCTTTGTCGTATAGTGCTTACAATTATTATTTATTCGTAACAAACCACTCGAGCTCTTTACGTTCAAGATTCATGAATTCAAACTTGATCGAACAAATTTCTTTCGATTACATGACCTAGCTTTTAAACGTGGAGCTGCGTCCTATGAAATGGTTGATTATTACTTTAAAATAAAATAAATTTTTGCATAAAGCGTGAGTACCTAAACACACTACTAAACTAAAACTAAACTAAAAACACGCAAGTTTAGTTGAAATTCTGACATAATAGTAAGCGGTTGTTTTCTATTTACATATTGCGAAGGACATCGTGAGCAGCAACATTTACAAGAGGAGGAACTATAGTCTCTTCACAGGATTACGAGTCATTCGTGTCTTCGTAACGTGTAGCGCACCTTTGCTCAAAGTTGACTTTTTTCTGGCTTAATATTTCATCTGTGGCTGCATAAAGAAACGCCATGTTTCGACCACGCGCATAAAGCTCTGTCAATCGGAACCATATTTTTTTTTTTTTCTCATGTGCAAATGGAATAGAATACAATAGAAAAGCTTTCTCAATACGAAGATAATAAGTATGTGACATAGGCATATTAAGAACACATGGCATGTGGCAGACCCGCTGCAGAGTCTAATTTAAGGGAAATGTGAAATAATTAATTTGCAGAATAATATTCAGTCGCAAAATTGAACCCACAAATCGACTTTTCGTTACTTTCCTCTTATATTTTTCTCTTTCACTTTCGTTATGTTTAATAGAGGGTGCAAACGGGGATGGCATGGCTGTAATTTCATCGCTTCGTTCGTTTGACAGAGAACAGCAGAAGGAGTATATGATTCCTATAGTAATTAAGGATCATGGGTCACCTGCTATGACTGGCACGAGTACATTAACCGTAATTATTGGTGATGTGAATGATAATAAAATGCAGCCAGGTTCCAAAGACATTTTCGCTTATAATTATCAAGGCCAATCACCGGACACTCAAATCGGTCGGGTTTATGTTTATGATTTAGATGACTGGGATCTGCCCGATAAAAAGTTCTATTGGGAATCTCAGGAACACCCCCGTTTCAAACTCGATGAAGATTCTGGTATGATCACTATGCGTGCTGGTACCCGAGAGGGACGCTATCATTTACGTTTTAAAGTCTACGACCGAAAACACACACAAACTGATGTGCCCGCTAATGTTACCGTAACAGTACGGGAAATACCTCACGAGGCTGTGATAAATTCGGGTTCAGTACGTTTGTCGGGTATTACCGATGAAGATTTTATACGTGTCTGGAATTATCGCACTCAGTCGCTGAGCCGTTCCAAAATGGATCGTTTTCGTGATAAATTAGCCGATCTTTTAAATACAGATCGTGAAAATGTTGACATATTCAGCGTTCAACTGAAACGACGTCATCCTCCTTTAACTGATGTACGTTTTTCGGCTCATGGGTCTCCCTATTACAAGCCGGTACGTTTGAATGGCATAGTGTTGATGAATCGCGAGGAAATTGAAAAGGATGTAGGCATTAACATAACCATGGTAGGAATTGACGAGTGCCTATATGAGAATCAAATGTGTGAAGGTTCTTGTACGAACACTTTGGACATAAGTTCTTTGCCTTACATGGTGAATGCGAACAAAACTGCTTTGGTGGGAGTTAGAGTGGATACTTTAGCCGAATGCACATGTGGCTCGAGAAATTTCTCTAAACCGGAATCCTGCCGTAACACACCGTGTTATAATGGTGGTCGTTGCATGGATACGAGGTTTGGTCCCCATTGCTCTTGTCCAGTAGGTTACACGGGACCTAGGTGCCAGCAAACCACCCGCAGCTTTCGCGGCAACGGCTGGGCCTGGTATCCGCCTTTAGAAATGTGTGATAATTCTCATTTAAGTTTGGAGTTCATCACCCGCAAACCGGATGGTCTGATAATTTATAACGGACCTATCGTACCACCAGAGCGTGATGAAATGCTGATAGCTGATTTCGTATCTTTGGAGTTGGAGCGCGGTTACCCAAGGCTTTTAATAGACTTCGGCTCGGGTACTTTGGAACTGCGTGTAAAGACTAAAAAAACTTTGGATGACGGAGAGTGGCATCGAATTGACTTATTTTGGGATACAGAAAACGTCCGCATGGTTGTAGATTTTTGTCGTTCGGCAGAAATAAGCGAAATGGAAGATGGCACTCCGCCTGAATTTGATGATATGTCCTGCCAGGCGCGAGGACAAATACCTCCTTTTAATGAATATCTGAATGTTAATGCTCCTCTACAAGTGGGTGGGCTGTACAGAGAACAATTCGATCCTTCCCTCTACTTTTGGCATTACACTCCTATGGCTAAGGGTTTTGATGGCTGTATACGCAACTTGGTGCATAATTCAAAATTGTACGATTTAGCACATCCTGGCTTATCCCGCAACAGCGGAGCTGGTTGTCCTCAGACCGAAGAGGTTTGCGCTCAAGCCGAACAAACAGCTCGTTGCTGGGAGCATGGCAACTGTGTGGGTTCTTTGTCCGAGGCGCGTTGTCAATGCCGACCTGGCTGGACCGGGCCGGCCTGTAATATACCCACTATACCTACCACATTCAAGCAACAGAGCTACGTTAAGTATGCTTTAAGTTTCGAACCGGATCGGTTTAGTACGCAAATACAACTGCGTTTTCGTACTCGCGAACAGCACGGCGAACTGTTTCGCGTTAGCGACCAGCATAATCGGGAGTATGGTATTTTAGAAATAAAAGATGCTCGCTTGCATTTTCGCTATAACTTAAATTCGCTGCGCACTGAAGAGAAGGATTTATGGCTCAATGCGGTCGCCGTAGATGATGGTCAGTGGCACGTGGTACGTATTAATCGTTATGGTTCAGCTGCCACACTAGAACTCGACGGTGGCGAGGGTCGACGGTATAACGAAACCTTTGAGTTTGTCGGTCATCAGTGGTTGTTGGTGGATAAACAAGAAGGTGTTTACGCAGGGGGCAAAGCCGAATACACAGGAGTTCGTACGTTTGAAGTGTACGCGGACTACCAAAAAAGCTGCCTCGATGACATAAGGTACGTAAGCTTATGGCGCGAATATCATAGCATTTCAATTTTTCTGGGCTTTGTTTTTTTTTTTGGTCGGTCGTTTGTAAGCAATTACTGGCCATGTGTGTGCGCATATAATAACATTGTTATACTTCTCTTTTGTTTCGTAGACTCGAAGGTAAACATTTACCATTACCTCCTGCCATGAATGGTACGCAATGGGGTCAAGCAACGATGGCTCGAAATTTGGAAAAGAATTGCCCGTCAAATAAACCCTGCTCAAATGTTATTTGCCCGGATCCATTCGAGTGTGTTGACTTATGGAACGAATACGAATGCACGTAAGTATTCCCTTTATTTGCACACATCGGAAAGCATACATTGACTTTTATATGAGAAACAAATTTTTCTTCTTATATTTTATTACCTCCTCTACCTTAAGCTTAAAGCCTTCGGTTTTTTCACTTTAGTTCTTTTTATTTTATGTTTAATTCAGATACGAAAATTTAATTGATTTTATAAATTTGCAAATATACAAAAAAAGTTCTCTTAATTTCTTTCAAGTTTCAAAAGAAATTTAATTGGAATTCAAATTTTATTTATTGAATAAACACAATTTTATTTCGAACACTTTAAAGTCAACAGACTAAAAATAAAAAGCAAGTTTAAATAAGAATAAAAATTAATATCTGATGAGAGTTCCCGAATCTACATGCAAAACAAAGGAAGAATTAATAAAAAGTTTATAACTTCATGATAGTTTGTGTAACGACTGCAAACTGATGTTGGTATTACTTACAATCAATAGAATTCATAGAGTACAATAATAGCCTTTTAAAAGCCTTCTTCTTCTACCATGAGCGAACATCAAGATGCTTATATGATGTGTAAATAATTCAATGGCCCCATATTTTATATTTAAGTTGCATTTAATTGCACTTTGAGTAAAATTCGAAAGTCTCTAAGAGTAACACCACGACAAGTGCAAAAAATAGTGAGGCTAACCTATAACAGTATTTAGGCCGGGTAATTTCCACCATCTTTCCGAATGTACGCTCACGTTTCTGATCACTCAAGACGTGCTTGCGAAATAGTAAGCGAATTTTAGATTAGCGTTAGCAACGGTCTATACTAACCCGAAATATTATGTATACTGTGATGTATGCGTAGATTAATTCTTCATCCGGGAAATATACTAACTCACCATAAAGTTCGATATTGAATTCTTAGTACAAGTTTCTTGTACTTAACTGAAAGCATTAGCGAAGTTCTTACATAAGAAAATTGATTTTAAATACTTTTTTTTGTCAAACAATCGTTAACTTAAGAACAACTACTTCTTGTTCATTCTCGATATTGTGAACACAAATAACATCATCTAAATCACAACTATGGTTCAACTTACAACTCTACAGCTTGCTAGAGAACTTCACTAGAACTTCAATTGACATATAAAAGGTGATGTTGAAAGAAATACTTATTAGGCTTAACCATGTCAAGCAGACATCTCACGACATTAACATGACTTTATTTAATAAGTGGAGTCTGTGTTTACACTCTATTGTCGAAAACATGATAAACAAGTGCAAGCAACCAATACGATTGCTTAATTTTTGTTCGATGATCAATGCATTCTTGTCGCGCAAATAAGACGTAGAATGTCGTTGCGATTCTATTTTTTTCGTAGTAAATACTTTTCAAAAGTAGACAATGCATGATAACAATTGAAGCCAATAAGTGGCTGTATTGGTTCCCATTTAAAACGATTCCATGTAGTTTCCGCTATATCTGACCCGATGTGGCTCTATCGAAAAACGAAATCAGACCATTTTCTATTGAGGCGCCAGTAATTCATAATAAAACCGCGATATTCTTTCGACTTTTGAAAGAAAAGCATACCAAATATGGTTCCGCTGTCAGTTACTCTACAGTTCAATCCCTATAAGTTCGCTGGTCATGCACGTCTAAAGCAAATGTTGTATGTATGAGTATGTATGTTTCCAATTCAGGCGGCCATTGCGTGGTCTTGTGAAAAATTGGTGCAAGTACTTCTTCCTTTCGGTTTTCAGTTCAAAACGTTTTATAACTTCTCCCATCATCTGAAAAAGAAGGAAAGAAATTTTTTTTTGCAAATGCCCTTATGAGCGCTTAATGCCGACGAAAAATATTTAAAGAAACGAGTTAACATCATCAATTGTGTGATGGTTAAACGTTTCTTCTTTCGAGATTTTTTCCGAAAACTCTTCGACAAAAGCTTTTCATACAACAGCGGCTATATACAGATATCTAATACAACTTGTCCCATGATTAAATCCACATTTCAAGTCTGATGGCTTTATTGTTGGATTACAATTTAATTCCGGTCCTCAAATGCAAGATGTTTTTGGAACTACACTGGACTAATGTCTTTTCCAGTAACACATGTCAATATACAAAATTCCGCATTAGTTGCGGCAACGAGTTGTGCATGAAAATGTTCTAGTAAAGATACCTTGCCTTCCCATGTCCAAGTACTGTCGTAACTTGTTATTTAATTACATTTACAACGTTATCTTGTGTTTCACTTCATTTAAAAACGTCAACGACTTTTAAATCTTGCTCTATTATAAACGTTTCCTCTCTGTCCCCCCCAATCGTTTTCAAATCAAATAACATAACTGAAAAGAAAGCAATATGGCTGGTGGTGCCACTCAATGACGACATTATATCGTATATCAGTTTTGGTAACGGGTATATTAATTTTGATGCGTATACATGTAACAGGCACAAGGACTTAAGATAGATCCACCAGTTATTAAACCGATCGATTTTTGCAACCGATTTAGGCTGGTCCATCTATTTCTCCGCCTAATGTTCGTCCAACCAACGCGTCGCAATTCGATGCACGCTGAACTGTCCTGGCCCAACGAGGAACTTCGTTAAAAATGGATTGGGTCGGACCCTTCTTATGACTTCTTTCAATTCTTCATTTTCAATATGGCTCGACAAAAGTCTCTGAGGAATACTATTTTAGAATAGTAAATTGATGTGAACAATTTGGAACGGATGAGGTAATATGTTTGGAATCCCTCGAATATAACTCTTGCTACGAAAAGAAAGCCTTTGTCTGGCAACAAACACTAGCTTTTACCCTTTTTTTAATAAAAATCAGTCCAACATAACATTTTTGCATATAAATTTAACCGACTTAAGTTTGGATTATGTCAGACCATCGTTGTAAACCCCACTATCAAAGTATTCCAGTAGAAGGTAAGCCTTTCTATGGCAACATAGTCCGATGTGGTTCAAGAATATTCCATCATATGTTCTGATGGTCTTTTTAGTATTTTGTCATATAAATAAATGTAAGGCGATGCGATGTAGGGTATTTGCTCGACGGCCTATATATAATATTTTAATTCATTTTCAGAAAAAATCCATGCCTCTGCTGAATTTATTCTAAAAACCACGTGCGGTTATCCGCAATATAAAAATGTTAACATTTTCTGTCGATGATGGGAACGTTGAAATGTTGTTTCTTACCCTTGACCCGGCAGGTGTCCTCTTACATAAAAAGGAATTCTTTCCAAAGAAAGACTAAGGGATTTACGTGACACTCGGTACTCAATATATAACTACTTTTGGATATAATAACGTCTCCCTATGTTTAATCACCTTTTACGGAATCGAAATAACCAACTTGAACTTTAAGACAAAATATATGTAGACATCAAGCCTCATTTGATGGGATAAGCAAAACAAACCATTTTTAGAATGCCGTTTATCATAAAACTAATCCAATAACTGCATAATGAAAGAAAACCACAGGAAATCTATTATTGACTAAATATATCGCAAACATGATTACATATATACAAGGAACATAAATTCATTTAGGTTTTTCAATACATCACATAAATCACAAACACCCGCAACATATAAATAATGATTTGTTGTATTTTCCAATCATTGATTTATCAAAACACTGACTGACCTATAAATGCTTTATAAACCATATTCAAAAACAATTAATTTGTAGTAATAAAAAAAAGAGGAAAACAATGGTATCACATAGATAAGCCTAAGACCTTAATAAACAAATTTCACAGCACCCAATCCGACAAAAATTCAAACACGTTTTCACAAATTTATATAATTTGCCTAATTTCAACAAGAATTGGAATTATAACACCTTTCGATTACGTTTGTTTACTCATTGCTTTTACACATATAAGCTTTAATTTTAATTCATTTTGAAGCATAAAGCGAAAAGAAAACAAAACAAGAACATTTTCCCTTAAAGCCAAAAAACATTTTATTTTAATCAATTTATAACATTGCAAAAATGGTCTTTTAATGTGTTTTTTGTTTTTTGTTTTTTTTTTTTTTCAACAACTATGATATCAACCACAATATCAACGATAAAAAAACAAAAAAAAAATAAATAAATAAAAAAATAAAACATAAAATTAATATGAAAGTTGCGGCGAAGGACGTGTTATGTCACCCGACGCGAAAGGTTGTGTGGATCGTAATGAATGCTTGGATTTGCCCTGTTTAAATGGGGCCACATGCATCAACTTAGACCCGCGTTTACGATATCGTTGCATATGTCCGGATGGCTACTGGGGTGAAAATTGTGAACTAGTACAAGAAGGACAAACATTAAAATTAAGCATGGGCGCTTTAGCAGCAATTCTAGTCTGCTTGCTAATCATACTAAGTGAGCATTTTTTCTTTTTCTTTTACCGTTTTCGTTTCTTCATTCTTTCTTTAATGCATATTTTATGTTTTCGCAAAAGTTTCATGTTAAAGAACCCACACAAAAAAATAAACCACAATTACTTGCGCCCTTTAAAGAGAAAAGCAATTTTACCCCGCCATCCGTTATTTCTGTGAACTATTTTCGTTTTCATTTTTCTCACTATATGATTTTATTCTAAATGTTCTTTCTATACTCCATATAAAAAAAAAGAAAGGAAACGAGAAAGTTTGCCTGCACAATAAATTTCATTTCATTTATATGTTCATCGTATACATAGATAATATCATGTATTCCTGTACAAGTGTTTTTAAGCATTTATTTCACGTTTGGATTGATGTCTATTATAAAATTATTTCATTTGCACGATATCCTCACTTCCACAATAAATTTCACAACTATCTACACCGTCAATTTCCGCCCTCATCGTTATTAAATGTAAGAATATTTGATTAACTACGCGTTCTAACTGCTTAAAGGGAAAAGCTTCCATGACAGGAAAGAGAGGAAAGACAGCAGATAGAAATTATCTTCAAAAACTCAATTCATTTTTGCACTCTATACAAATCATGAATGCAGTAAAAAAAAAAAACATGACTCTTTTAATTCACCCTAAGATAGTGACTTTGAACTTCCGTCCTTGAGAAATGAAAACATACCTATATCGTTACCCAGTTTATAATATTCAAAAACGTGCCTCAATACGCATGTAGAACACTAATGTTCTTGATCAGCTTGAGTCCGTCAATGCATGGCCGGCCTCTTTAGCTGCATTTGACGACCTTTCTTTCACTGGCCCACATTTCAGTTCTTGCTAGAATAATAGAAAATTGCAAAAAAAAGCATGTCCTTCAATTATTTGATGTTCTAACTCCACGTTCGACTTATATCAAGTCAATGTTATTGCCTTTGTCTACCCATAAAGACTAAAACTACTCAGTTTCAAAGCAAGAAAATTTGAAATTTCGATATTATTGCGATATTTGTTTTCAACATATATGCCGATTGACCGTAGTTGGCCTAGTTATTGAGTAAGGCCGTTCAAAGGCGAAAAACAGGCATATAATTCCGAGCGGCTCATTTACAAAGCAATTTTCAAAAGAAAGAAAAGTTCTGCCGATAGCTTTTCACTGCTTTTATGGAAAATCGAAAGGTCAGTGCATACTGCATTTACACCTAGTATTGTGAATTAGAAACTAATGGTATACAGAATATCATATATTCATTGTCGGGGCTGAAGTCTATGCTGCAAGGTAGTTGGTCCATCTGTTCGTCCATCTTCTTCTGTTAGAAATATCCTCACATGGACAAAACTTGCAACGGAAACTGGCAAGTGTACTCGTAGTTAACAGCCAAAGATATGCAGTAACAATGTTTGTATTCTCCCCTGAAACACGTGTATACTGAATCGAATGAGTCGCTCAAGTGACAAAATAATTCATCGTCTCGTGATTATTTCACGTGCATTTTAAACGAAGAGTTCGAAGAGATAAAGTCATCCAAACAAATTTCCCCTCAAAAGTTAACCGCATAAGTGATGGGCGTTAAATCGCTTGTCAAACGAATCAAACGAATCATTCAACAAACCTTAATTTTTCATTTCATAGATATATACATCATTATTAGTCAAAAGTTTCACTTCACGTTTAAATATCAATATTTTATGGCTTTTTTAACTGGCTTTTTAAACATTTATTTATATATACATATATATAGCGATTTATACACATACATAGGGATATGTGTAACGAAATTTTGCATGTATCAGTTTCATAATTATTTTCTTTAATTTATATCACAATCAATAAAAATGTAATCACATTAATGCATTTTCCAATTCATTTATCAAATCATTTTAAGCATTTTTCATTAAATTAGTTTAGCGGCCAAACTTTACTTCTTTTAGATCTCATTATAGAGAGAAGTATATCTATATAAATATACGTATATTAGTAGCTCTAAACGAACTAGCTAATGGCCTGCTGCATATGTATTATATATTAGTGTACTGTAAAGCTCGTCTGATATATTGGAGAAAAAGTTAGTTTTCACACAGCGAATATGTCACGAAATTTTCGACTTAAGGTAGGTACCGAAATGAAGGCAAAATCCATATTGATTTAATATTATCAGCGAGAGTAAACTAATTTGGTTCTTCCAAGGATTACTATTTATTCACAGAAGCATTATTTGTATTTGATAGATTGTATCAATATATTTAAGCAATTTTAATATTTTGGATCTGATTTTTTAACAGTCAGTTGTTTGGTTCTTAATTTAAAGACTATTGTTGATGTTTAGTACTACTTTCGGGTCGAATGTGAGCTACGAGTTGCGATTGCTTAAATAGCTTCAGCATTTTCATAAAAGAATTTTTCATACGATTCAATCGAACTGAACTCCATAAATGGGGACAAAGTAACAAACATGGGTGAAGTTATCTTTGTAGAATCACCTACAGTTTTGAGGTGTAATTCTTATCCAAGTTTGCACAAATGTCTATAGCGCCATATTCATAATGAATCACTAATCTCCAAAATATGGCAGCACCTATTTCCTTCGACGCCCGAAATTATTGTCTGCGTAACGATTTTCTTCGAATTCTCCTTAATACCGAAATCAAAATTATTTAAGGGAAAAACCATCTATTCAGGTATTCAAAAACATTTGAGTTGATACGTGAGACCATCCATTGATCCACGATAACTCAAAATCATGCTTTTGCACTGAATACAAAAGTTTTGAAATCTAAAAGTGGGTCTCTTTTTATTAGACATAGAAAATAGAGTCGGTGAGCATAAAATGGTTTAATACTTGCGCACCCTGGAAGACAAGTTGGATTCTCTTTCATATGTATCAAGTTGAATTATGATTCAAATAGTCAGCGAACTAGGACCGCTGTTAATCCCACTAAGCTGACGGCATGAAGTGATGTAGCCGTACATGAAATTTAATATCAAAGTAATTTGCTCAAAAGCTATGATCTTTAAAAGTACACATGGATCAAATCCATTTTTTACCGAAGACAATTTTTCCAACACAAAAAAGCGTGGATCCGAAAAGAAGGCAGAATAAAAAGTCCACATCGCACCTAGCACTATCAAAGATGTAGTCTCACAGTAGGCATCCGTTTTCCTCCTTCCAATAGCAACAAAACTTTCAAGAGAATAAAACAGATTATGATCGTAAATATCAGACGGATATAGAATGCAAATTTCGAGGTTTCGCTTTGCATTGTTGTACCGAGTGATGCATAATATGAAGCATTGCAAATAAGTTTCTGTGTCGTAAGGGAAACCATCGATTTTTGCAATCCTACAACGTTCGATGGCCATTCTGGTTGTAACATCTAAATGGGTCAACGAAATAATAAATGTTTGGTTTGGACTGAATCGGTCGGTATAGTAAAAGATGAATCTATCCCTACGCTTTCTGGGTATTACATACATCCGCACTAACTCAACGTACCCTTGCACCACAAGTGGCATAAGGTATAATGAACAAAAAAAAACATTTTTTTTATGTTTCCGTACAATCGCATTGTTTTAAATTAATTCTGCATTCGCTCAAGTAATCAACTGTTCAAACGTAGTGCTAAAAAGTAGTGCCACTCTTTATTTTTATATGAACTGAGTCCGGGTTGTGATGTTAAACTAGGGCTTAGTGACGTTTAAAAAATTCCCCTTGCAAAATACCTTAATGAGTCTAAAGTTGGTGGCAGGCAGCATTGGCACAAAAATAGTCTCTAGAGCTCAATGCTTGCACTACACCTCTTCCTATCGGCTGTTATTATGCGTAGCAGGCATTTAGGTTTTAAAAAGAAACTGAACTCTTAAAAGCAAGCTTTGCATTTTCATCTTATCCTAACCTATTGTTAGCTTAGGTGCCTGACTGATATTTGGCTTTCACACATCTATTCCAAGTGAGGCTCGTTTCAAAGACAGTTAGTACTAAAATATTGTGACTTTACTAAATCCAATCAAATTCTCAAGTATATCCAAAGAGTTGCTTTGTGTGTAAACATGACAAATGGATGACGGCGCTATTTGATAGTTTTTTGAAATATCCAGGAACGCTAATAAACTTCTTAAAACTTTAATTTAATAATTCATTTAAGGTAAAAAAAACAATTTGCAAAATATTTTAAAAGTTTATGTTAGTAAACATACTCCGCGTATTGATACTGCGGAAAAATGCAAACATCATAAAAGGCCTTTTTTTCACAATACTTCAACGGTCGTGCAATCAAATTGTAAATCATTAATAATTGACATGTAAGAGCAGTTTACAGCCAACATTTACTTCAAAATATTATAGATGTAAAGCCCAGAAGCAGACTCAAAGAACGATTTTGCTTTCATTAAAGTTGAAATTCGTATTTTGAAAGGAAATATTCAATACTACATAGCAACCGACATATGATAAAATAAAGCTCGTTTGCAAATTTATAAACTCAATTGGTAAATTGGAAATTTGACGCTTCAAAGCGAACACAATCGGAAGAAGCGACGTGAAAAAAATAGATGAAGAAATTTGCACATACTTCACGGATAATTGAGTGCGTGCAAATAAGTTGTTCTCTCTAATCTGAAAACTGAAATAACTTTACACATACATATACATGTTTATTATATTGCTATGTATTAGGTGTCCTGCTGGTTACAAAATCTCTGGCAGTACATGTGTCAATGACAATGAATGCTTGCAATTTCCTTGTCGCAATGGCGGTCGTTGTCGTGATTACAATCCACCCAAAAAATATGAATGCCATTGTCCGATGGGTTTTACGGGTATGCATTGCGAATTGGAATTATTAGCGTCGGGTATATTGACACCATCACGCGATTTTATTATTGCTTTATTACTATGCACCACCACCATGATACGTAAGTACGAATAAATTTTGATGAAAAAAACAAGACTTTTGATAACTATTTTTTTTTTTTCATAAAAAAAATTGAATGAAATTTTAATAAGCTCCAAAAAATAGACAATATAATTTATTATTGTATAACAGCCCTGAGTTATGCTCCACTTCTGTAAGATGTTGTTTACAATTTTTTATGAGTTACAGTTATTTCATTTATTACCTTAAATATGAAAATTTTTACATCAAAAATTTTTGTTTGATAATTTTCAAGGCCTTCCAAAAAGAGTTGGTAAATTTTGTAGCTTAAAGTAGAAACTTCAAATAATTGCTTATCCCTAGTTGAAATTGTAGAACATTTTTAAGCGTTGGCTGACGCAAAGCAAAGAAAACATACTTTAATGATGTTTCAATGGCATCATTATTTATTAATTATCACCTTTTTGACTGGAACGTTAATTGGATACTTTGCAATTTAATGCATCATTTCCTATATTCGCATTCATTGCATCAATAAGGCATTTTTAGCAGGCAATGGCACAAGTTTTTAAATTCATTAATTAATTTTTAACTTTTGAAACCTATTTATGCGATTGCGTTGCTGTAAACAATGTCAGTGCGACTGTTTGTTGCTCCTCGGAAAAATGCGATTTCAAGAAAAACGAGCATATAGTCGTATGTACATATACATGAACACATATATGGAAAAGCGAGCGTGGTTGACTATGGTTACAATTAAAACGTTATTAATGGTTTTATAAGCAAAACATGAAAGCTTTTGCAATTCATTGAAATAATTGCCAAAGCGTTCTTCAAATGCTTTATTTCTCTCTTCTATGTGGCTTCAGGCAAGTTTCTCCATAGAAATGTATGCTTTAATTGATTTCGAGGATATTACTACCAATTTTCGATGGTTTTCCTTAATAATCGAACAATAAACTTTTTTTAATCGCTCGAGAAAAAAAAGAAAAAATTATGCAATAAATGCAACATTTTATCATAGGTTAACTCTTTTACTCGCATGCATTTTTGTAATAAATATTCTTTCCCAAAAGTACGAAGCGCAAGTAGTTTGTAAATAAAAACACATACATATTCACTTATTTTAGCTTATGAATGATAATCTAAAAGAGAAAAAAGAAAACTTATTTTTAAGACCATGCAATTTCCATACTAATATGGTTTTATATTTGTTCTCTTTCTTGCCTCTATTTAACACATATTATGTTTTATTTATGGTGCGGTTGTGTATAAATGAAATACAGTTTTGGTGCTAGTCTTTGTGGTATATAATCGACGTCGTGAGGCGCATATTAAATATCCCGGACCAGATGATGACGTACGCGAAAATATTATCAACTACGATGACGAGGGAGGCGGTGAGGACGATATGACGGCATTCGATATAACGCCACTGCAGATACCCATCGGTGGCCCAATGCCACCCGAATTGGCAACCATGAAAATGCCAATAATGTGTAAGTACATGTATATTTTATTTTATTTACACACCATCTACAATATATAAATATATATGTGCATATAGTTTAAAAAGCGTAATACTACGTACGATGAAATGTCAGGTCAATGTATTTTTAAGTATATTTACACAACATATAGTGCATTATTAAATATTTTATAGCTTTCGTATGCACAGCAAAAGCATTCAACTTAAACTATGATTTAATGATCTCGAATTTAATTAAAATTTATTTTATTGCAACTCTATTCTTCCCACCTAGACCCTGTTATGACTTTAATGCCCGGCCAAGAGCCAAACGTTGGCATGTTTATTGAAGAGCATAAAAAGCGGGCAGACGGTGATCCAAATGCCCCCCCATTCGATGATTTACGAAACTATGCTTATGAAGGTGGCGGCAGCACAGCTGGCTCTTTAAGTTCATTAGCTTCAGGTGGGTATTTTGGTGGGCACTATTTGCACCGTTTTAATCGATAAGTAGATGTATGCTTCTGAAAAAGACTACAAAATAAAAAAAAAATAAATAAATAAAAAAAAAACAAATTCTATGCACTCAATATTCGTATAAGTAGTACAAACATCCAGTGTAGATGGATTGTTAAAATTCCTTAACGTAGATTAGTACAACGCCTGTAGAATCGTTTAAAAGAAAGTTACAAACTATGCAATTACAAGAACAATATTACCTACATGACATACGTGACGTACAATTTCACGTCACCTAAGAAATTTTGTGAATCACTTATTGAAGAAATAGGGGGGAAAAGTTTCTTTATTTACTGTGGACGGTAAAAGGTATGACAAATTTTTCAAGGCTTTTAAAGTTGAACTCTGCTCTGTTGCTCTATACTTTCTCAGATACTGGAAGTGGGTACTTTATCGTAAATAAAAATGGTTGGCGAGCCCGTGAGAATTAGAAAATGAATTCAAGATATGAACGACCGTCGAACACATTTTCCATTCTCAACATCTTCTATTTAGACAATTTAAACCGGGAACGATCTTAATGCAACGAATCGTATGTAGGCTGTAGTCTACTTCTGAGCTGAGCAAAAAAGAAAAAAGAAACAGAAACGTAAATATACGGTAAGTTTCCTTTTGGTATTAGTTAAGGAATAGAATTAATTTCTGCAGTTTGTGCTTTCAACGTTCACGAGATTATCGTTTGCTTCTTTCGAGGAATTGGAGCATTAACCCTGGGCGATACAATTCTTTTAAATATACTTTCTTACAGTAAGATTGTAGTTTAAAAAATATTTAACCTTTTGCTGAAGGGGATCTTCAGTGCTATAATTCACACTACGGTGACGGATCTGCAAATCAATTTTACTTTGGACGTTTAAATAAAAATATTTATCTTCTTCTTTTGAAAGCATTTGCTTATATGTAGTAGTGTCTTACAAGTTTTGGAAATGGATAGGGTCTGATTTCCTAATGTTATCATCTTTCCTCTCAAGGGTTCTACCGCGCGTTCATGTTTGATAGAACCGGAACGTCGTTACGATGGAAAAAATCAAAATGTTCTTATAAGAGAACCACTAAATGCATCCTCTTATACCTTGTCTGACAGCCAAACTCATTAAGCATAAACAAAATCTTGTGCGTATGTTGCTTTTCTTCCGGGATCTGAGGTTTTAGAAATTGTGAAAGCTTTTAAAAATCCACTGTTTAAAAATATTTATAATGATATTTGTTTTTTTTTTTTATTATTCGTCGTTTCTATGAGTAAGCTAGGAGATACTGACCTTTGCATATTCGCGTAGTTATACTTATGAAATGGTTGCAGTCCATAATGATTTTTGGATTCTTTTATCGAGACTTTTCGATTGCTCTTCTTCGTATGATGAACTTTTGTTTGTTAGGTTATTGAAATCAGTATTGCCTTGCCAGGCCGGCCACACTACGTTTCCTTTCCGGTGGTGTGTGGAAACATTTATACTCAGCTTTAATATATCACCTACCCACTTCCGGGTTTCCACAAATGATTTCACAGATGGTATGGCGCTATAAAGTGCGTATCGTCAACGACAAAGTTGTTGTTTATTTATTTACTCATCTCCGGCTGTATTTACTCATTCAGTCACAGTTAGAACCAGTGGACAATTTATGTAATGGCGAAGTGATCTTAAGTCTAAGTGTTAAAACTGTGGCATTATATATCAAAGAATATCAATCAGAAAAGCAAGTAAACAATAAACACCGTTATAAGCATTCAAGTCTTCAAGGTGAACATAAGTCTATGCAGTTATATTATATAGTTACTTGTAAGGCATAGGATTCGACCTCACGATCATCGACTTGGCAGTTGCGAGTCTATCCACTCGAAAGTATAAATGATTGATAATGACCAGAGTGTTGGAAAACAGAAACATCCCTACGCGGGCTTTGCGTAAAATGTTAATGCCAAGATTCTTTTTTAACTAACAGGCAGGCACATGAAAAGCGTATGATGTTCTGAAAAAAACACTATTCACTACGAAAAAGTCGTGCAGAAGTATATGGCTATAAAATAAGTTTTTTTTTTGTATTTTACTGTTTATCTGGTAATGGACTGTTCGGTGGTACTCGCAGAATAGGAATACTTTCACTATTGTCTGCACGTTTTACAGAAATTGACAGAAGAAATACTTTGAGACTCCAACAACTGCCAACATTAAGCTGTGTACACTTTAAACGACTAATAGGACATATATAAAATTGACTCAAAATAGTGAAGGGCACTCGCATCAAGAACTTCTTGAATGATGTAAGTTAAATAGTTCCTGTGAATGCACAAGTCACAGTTTTTTTATACAGAGCTTAAGTGTATAAAGCAAGAATATTGCCGGCATGATGGAAAAACCTTATTGAAGGAAATTGTGTTTAAATGATTTCATATTATGTATGTATCAGTTGGGATAAATCATCAACACGTGGAAATGTTAATGCAGAAATAAAATCAATTCGTACTAAACATGCAAGGGTAACGAGAAATAACGAATAACATAATGTAGCTACGAATTATTAAGCCATAAATGGAGATAATTTTTCGTTCAATGGCAACGGTATTACCAATCATGGGCTGATAAGAGCGTACATATTTTAAGACAGAAAATGTCAGCATTAAGTGCTACTTATAGAAGATAAACAGCTAAAGGTACGTTAATACGCAACTAAATGCAGTCATTACGCAACTATCGATATCAACAACAAGCAATGACTAGCATATCATAGCGACAACTAATAATTTCTCAATAAGCCATTAGTGTCACCAATGCTTTATCAATTGACAACGCAACGCATAAATATCGTACTTAATATTAATTATTAAACCGCTAGGAAGAGCAATATTTTACGAATGTTTGAAATTCTCTAATAGCGAACACTTAACATCAAATGAATAATCTGCTGCTGAGGTCTACTTTACAGAGAAACAAGTCTAGAGACAACTTAGCTGGTGTTAACAAATGGCAAACAATTAATCTCCAACGTCATAAGGATATTTTCTAGTGCAATGACAACAGAGATGTGGATTAAAATGTGACGAGAAGTTAAACAAGCTTAAGCTTAACGATAGCAGACATGTGTTGTGCTTGTATTATTAAACTTTATAAATAAAAATCCCGCATATAAATTGATATCACAATTTTCGCTTATTTGGTCCACATTGGAGAATTTTGAGGTAAACTTAATAGACGCTATCTGACTCATCGCCAATCCTGTGTATTGCTCAATAAGTTTTCTTAATGTAACGCTATTTGTTTTAGAACGATTGAGTTTCCTGCAGTCAAAAAATGATATTAATTCATCAAAACCTTTATGAGCAGGGGTTCTTAGGAGCCGAAACGATTATTAAGCGAAGAAGAATGGGGAAAAGAACGAAGCAGGAATTCTCAGTGAGCAAGCTTCGAATTTCCATAATAGTGTTGTGCGCACTATACGTTCTTAAGTGTACGAGTGCACCGTTACCTTAACCGTAGAATTCTTATTCTTAATGGAGAATGCGTTCTATTTTAAGGGAATGTTAAAGAATATTACGTTCAAGCTATCACACAATGCCAAGAACCAGTGCTTCTACCGTCTCTAAAACGTTAAACACGAATTTCTTGGAGAAAAGACAACTTGTCTTTTGTAGTTATTCCTGAAGCCACTCATTTTCTGGGTTTCGTCAGCACAGTTCGCATCGGAGCGAATCAGAGGTAGTAACACCTGTTTAATACAGCGGATAGGGTAGCACATTCCACTTCATTTTGTTGAACCCGCGAATATCAGCCTGGCAGTCGCGATTCTTTCCTACCCACATTAGGTTCGCTTTTCGCCTTGTTTGCCTAAACTGTATTATGGTTGTTCGTAACACGTCCACTGTTCCAACATCCTTCAGTTTTAGTGAAGAAAGTGCTACCACATGTTCGACATGTTCGATTGCTTGCACATAAAGTACAATAATGTCATTTCTCAAAAAATTCAGTAAGCAATTTTCGATTTAGGGCGTAGATTAATCCATATTTCTTTTGACTTTTGACAATTGTGCTCTGTACAGGACGGTCGCATACAATAGATCCCATGAATTCATTGCATGCTACAGTTCGTAATGAGGGCTATTTGTCTATGGAGGTGAACATCGATGGCATTGATATTGTCATGGCGTTGAGTTTATCGTACCATTCAACAAGTCTGGAAAGGTTACATAATGCCCCATATAAGCCAAAAAATACCAGGCGCTTGAACATGGTTCAAACGAAAAAATGCTTCAGAAATTAAAGCGCATTGCTGCCTAAACAATTCACTATTAGAATCGGAGAATGGGTGTTTCTGGTTACTACGCGAAATTTTTCTAACCAACAATTTAAATGAAACATAAAATCATGTAAGATTGCTATTGTCGGGCGAGGGCGACCATTAGATACGCTACGCCGCTGCGCTAAATTAATAATACAACAAAAATTGCAAATTATTTTTATGTAACTCCACAATTTTCAGGCAAGTCGCCGCATTGGAGGATACGCCAATTGTTTTATTATTTTCCCGTTGCTTTCGCCATAATAAACCGCCATACTCTGCTGCCGTAGAGAGTCCCTATCTACGATGCGGTATCAAAAAGAATGTATGTGATCCAAATTCGCTGTGGTTGATATACTAAGGACAAATTTTCAAATTGTTTTTGGGCATGTTTTTCATTGGAATTCCTTATACGGGTAGGGATCCAAAAAGGGGACTTATGTAGGTCAAATTCGGTACAATTACCTTTTTTAAGTTAAATTATTATTATGAAAAAATTTTCAGCAGGAAGTCTTCTTATCGTATCAAATTTCACTTTTCATAGTAACTGCTATATGAGAAAGGGTTCAAAGAAATGCTTCATCCACCCCAAAGTTTTCACACCTATTTAGAACGCTGTAGTGCTATTACCAAGCATACCTTATCCCGAAATGGTAAAAATTACAATATTTTGTCTTATAACGACTTATTAAAATAAGGAAGAGTTCGGAAAGGTATTCCGACGCGAACCATTTCAGTTCTTAGGCCAAAAAAAGTCGGCGTACCAAATTTCGTCAAAGTGTCTCGAAAACTGCGGCCTGTAGGTAGAACACAAAATGCATGGATAGGCATCAAATGAACAGTGCAATAGATCAGATAAATATCATTTTCTAAATCGGTCGGTATAATAGAAAGTAAGTCTATCTTAAGCCTTTCTGCACCTTCCGCACAAACTTAATATACTCTGGACCCCAAACGCATGTTGTCGAAACATACGTCGCCAACGTAGATGTGCGTCGGGTATTTTAGGTGGGCTCCTGCCATGAAAACTGTACCCAAAGGTACCTAATAGCACACGGGTGAAGACTCGTAGACTTGCGCCTGCCAGGATCTACACAATCGCCAAAAATGTTTAGGGTGTCGCCTTACTTCTTCAAAAAGCAAAAGTTTCAAGCATTATTTCGAAGGAAGCAATTCTTCCTGGACTTTTACCTGCCGGTACAATACGGATGTTGCGGATACAGATGTTGCCGCAAACGTAATCCCTACTTTGGTCCCTCAAAAGAAAAGCAAAAAACTTTTCATACAATTCTTGACGCAGATAGAGGCAGTTTACGTTTTCCTAACTTTCAAATACACTGGATTCGTTATGAAAAAGCACAAAAAAGACGTTGAACGACTGCGTCACAGATGTATGGATTATTAATTTTCTACATATCAACATTTTAGTTACATATAGAATAATCAAAGTAAGAGTAGTTTTTAATCATCACTCCGATGGTAGGCATAAGTAAATCCATCCCATCTTTTTTCTTCTTATTACATGAATTTCAAAACAAATTGTGCACTTTTCCATTGATATGTTAAACTCCTGGCAGTCCATTATGTAACCGCAGCTAGAACTTTTAGTCAAGTAGAGTAAACGATCTCTTTTCAATATTTGTATAAATTTTTAAGAAAAAATATATTATTTTTGACATTACAGGCCTACGCCTAAAACTACACTCAAACACTGCCGAATATTGGGTGTAAATTATAAAGTGGAGAAAAAAAAACAAATATTTTAATTAAAAGTAATTTCTATATTTTGAATTTTGATTATTCGCGCGCGAGCGCGCCTGTGTGTGTGTATGTGTACATGTGTATATATACATATATATATATATATATATATATTAATAATCTTTAATTTATCATTTCGCTTTTGACCGATTTCTTTAAATTAGGTACTGATGACGAAGCTCAAGAATATGATTATCTGGGTTCGTGGGGCCCACGTTTCGATAAATTGGCCAACATGTACGGACCGGAAACGAATAATCACACCGATTTAGATTTGTAAGTGATCCATACACATCCTCATGCCAGCATACAGACACACGCAATAAAAAATCGAAAACATATACCAACAAAAACCATAATTAAACATCCCACAGGTAAATGTCTCTACAAACAGCCAGATACTAATAAAGAACATGAAATTTCTAAACGAAAACCAGAAAATTGCTAAGCAAATTAGAAAAAAGTTTTAGAAATGAGAGAAAACCGATTAGTTCCCATATACAAAGAGTTTACAACCAACCAACCAACAAACCAACCAACCAACCAAAGAAAACAAACAGCCACAGCAACAACAACAACAACAACAACAACAACAACAACAATATTAATTAAGTTTTTCTCTAAATTTAAGCAAAAATGAAATTAATAGAAAAACTTATTTGAGGCCGAGTAATAATGAATGAAATGCACATGACATGAAAGATGATAGATGCAGGAAAGTCAATACGAGAGCGCAATCACACATACACGCACTCATATATACATATACATAGATATATATATATATAGATATATATATAATTCGTAAAAAGAAGAAGAGCAATAATAGGCAGAAATTTTAATGTGGACAGATACACACACACATACATATATATACATACAGACAACATTTGTAATATACTATACATAAACATTCATTCATTCATTCATTCATTCATTCATTCATTCATACTATATACATACACGAAGAAAACTCACATTCATATATGCATACAAACATTAGCATTTAGTCAGGCGAACAAATGAGAGAAAAGAATGAGGAGATTTAAAAACACAACAACAACAAAACAAAATAATTAGAAATTAATAAAAATTAAGGAGCAGAAAAAAGAAACAGACAAAAAAGGAAACCAAAGTTCATAGTTTTTAAGCTAAGAAAGCAAAATTAATTTAAGGGACATACACGAGACGTATAAGAGAAAGAAAAAAAGAAAACAATTTTGTATATTTTTTTTTTACTAATTTAAAGAAAAAACAATTTTTTAAATAACACCTTTAAAAACAAACAAAAATAAATAAATAAATAAATAAAAAATAAAGAATTATATAGAAAAAAGTATATGTACAAGCAACGATTCATTCTTTTTATGATTATCAACACACATACACATACACAGGAATTGAGTTCAGCCTAAGATTCGAATTAATAACAATTTAACCCGAACGAAAACTTACGCATGAAAGTGAAAAATTTACTTCAAACAAATTTTAGAGAAAACTCATCCGCATAACTCACACACGTAAACTTTTACTTCCAATTCGTTTCTTCTTCTATTTCTTTCTATCATTTTCTTTATATTAATTAGTAAAGCAATGTAACATGCCGTCATAACATAACAACTACATAATAAATTTGCAGGAACTTTCCATGAAAAGCGTGTTCACTGAGCTTAGAATAAACTTTATTGCAGAAAGGGCATGTGCTGCCAACCTTTCTGTATCGATTCGGAATAATAGTTTTAAACTAGATTAGCATTCTACTTTACGCTAGAAACGAAAAAATATTTGAACCAGGTTTCAGTTAGCTGTATACAATCGATTTATTATTGCCGCTACCTAATGTTGTCCAGCTGATAGTTACTTAATTATGCAAATAATTTAAATGTTTTCATAAAAATCTTCCTTATTTAGAATCTAAAAATTTCCTGTTTTAGGATCATCCGGTTTATTCCTGCTTATGCGGTTTCATTCTCGAAGTTTTACCTCAAATTTTCCTCTGATTCGAGAATTTAAAGGCATTTATTCAATTTTCAGTTAATCCCGTGTGATTGTTTCAACCATTTTACTGTTATTTGTTTTTGTTATTATTATTGCCATTATATTGTTGTTTAATGTTATGGCCTACATCATCTGCAATACAAAGTATATTAAGTTTGTGCGAACGTATGTAACACGCAGGAGGGGTTAAGATAGGCACACCTTTTATACTCAGAATCATTTTCTGAATCGATCTAAGCCTGTCTGTCCGTCTGATGTCGATCCATGATGTAAAATTGTTTCAAGCTACTGGTCGCAATTTTTGAGATATTTTGATGAAATTTAGTACACTGACGTGCTTTGACCGAAAATTAAATTGTATTGAAAATGGTTTGGATCGGTTCACTTTCTCTACCACTACCCATATAACGGCTTATTTCTCGACAAAACTCGCTCTGTAATAGTATTTGGACAATACAAACTGGAAAAAAAAATTTGTTTCGGCTGAGGCAGTGTTTTGAACACTCTCTTATATAACCGCTGCTACCATCATATAGTAAAAAGGTGTGGTTTTTACTATTTCATGGTGGAAATTAGCTTATAGTAGCAAAATGACATTGAAATCAATCTTTTTGAATTTGGACCACATAGGTTTATTTTTTGTATGCCTCCAATATGCGGCCTTCCATGACAAGTATGTTTGTGCGTGAAGCTAATGTGTAACTGTTGGTGCATTATTACCAAAACGAGTGAATAACTGGATTAGGCGAGATGGTGTAGGATAACTAAAAGTCAGCTTTGTCCGGCTTACTTGGTTTTCATTGGAAAACAATTCTATGTTCTTAAGGCTTGAAATCCACTTGCCAGTATGTGCTCAATAACGTCTTAAGCGACGATTACAATTCACTTCACATCCTCCAGGATTGCTCATTGAACGGCTAATTAAGGAGACGGCCAGATGGAATCCTTTAGGAAAGCACTGCAGTCTTATCGTACTAACTTTTCCAAGCCTATTTGGTAGCGTTTTTAATTATTTCTTTTCTAAACAGTTCTAGTTCCCTGATGACTAACCCAGCTGTTTTATTGCACAGAATTTGAATCTTAAAAAAAATGTGTCATTAGGAGCAATGGAAATAAGATTTTGTGAGATGAAGGAGAAAATTGAAATTTGTTTAAGCGGGAACTATAGTAAATACAAGTGAGAAGAGAAAAATTCGTATTACTTCCAAGTACACACTTCCTCGAAAGGCTCTATACACGAAAGGTGCAGTCAAAAAAGCATCAGTGATTTTTACAACAACGGTATGTTTGTGCTTGGCTGAGAAGCTGCTTGTAGTAAATGAATGTCAACGGAAGCGCTCATCAACTTAACTCATACTGACATTCACTACGAAAAATCATTGTAGGGCTGTCTTACCTTTGTGTAAAAAATGTATCGCACAATAGATTTTAAAGGTAAGCAGATTGAGACTTGTTCAGGATAATATCAGGTAAGAAACCCAAACCAGGCAAATGGCAAAAGTTGTTTCAGCTTCCAAAACATGCAGTTTTTATTATTTTCATTGTTACATTTTGTTGATCGTCTAATAGGGACCCTAGAGAAGAAGGCGCGTTGACTGGAGGTGCTTGAGGTGCAGGTCGGCAAAATCTTTCCCTTTAGGATAATTCCGAATATCTCACGGCATTTTAACAAATTCAGGATAAGAGATTTTTTCCACTTATTATAACTTTGCTTTGGCTTTAATCTTACCAAGATGTCTACTACACGATCTACATTATTTTAAGCCAGATTTTAACATTGAACTTGTGCTTCTTTCCACTTTACTTTAAATTGGCAATGAACACCGAAGAAGAGTGTTTGTAGATTTGAAGTTAGCCATAATGTTGAAATTAACCCTTTTCGCCCAGTGCATATTATTCTACCACGATGTGAGTTACGGTCACACATTCAGAGCGGAATCCTACACCTTATCCCTTGGAAGCGACCAATCGAAAACAAAATTTCGAACGGATATACATTGTGCAACTGTGCATACCATTTTGGAACCGTAATCGCAATATCAAATTTGACATGTTATTTACAAGCGCTTAGCTGAACCAAATTTTAGGCATCACTTTCATCAACAAGGTATTTTTTTTGTTTTTATACAATTAGAAAGCAAACAAGTGGGCCACGGCCCAACAATATATACTCTCCTGTTCGCTTCATAAAGTTATTTACGACTTTTAAAAATAGGGCGTTATATTGGAAGTGGTCGAAAAAATGGTCCAATCCAAACCATCTTCAATTGCGTCGGTCCTTCTGTCAAAGCACGGCGGTGAACTAAATTTTATCAAAATAGTCTAAAAATTACGGCCCGTAGGTCGTGCACAAAAAGACAAGACGAACAACCTAACCAAGAGGAAGCCAAGCTTAGATCAACTCAAAACCACATTCTAAATTAGAATTGTTTTCTAAATCAGATCTGCGCGTCTACCGCACGTCCTTCTGGGCGTTGTATACATCCATGTATTCGCAGACTTAATATCCCCGTGTACCGTAAATGATGTAGGGTATAAAAGATATGGCTTTGTGTACAGCTTGCTTGGATAAATAAATGAATTTAAACTATAAACAAAATGAATAACATTTGAATGTTTCCGAGGATTGCCGTAAGTAAGTGAGAGCCACATCGTAGCGTGATTCGTTATAGAAAACGTGATAAGATTAAAGTTAAAAAGTAAATAATTTTTTACCCAAACATCGCAAATTCGCCTGATTAGCGAAATGTGATTTCCACTTATTCGAAGGAAACATTTGCCAACGGCATAGAGACCGCGCCAATGCGACAAAAACAATGCCACTGCTAGAGGTTATTAAATCGTGCAATTTTGAAAAAGTGATCTTCTCTTTAGAAGACGCCTTGTATGTGTTAAAGAAGAATCGTTAAGCAACTTTTCGCCGCAATAAATACCCAAAGTAAATAGAAATTGCGTCTGAGGCGCTGCGCCAACCAACCAATCATTGAAGATTTTCGCGGTAACGATAACATGACGCAACGGTTAGTCTGTGGTAAATAGGACTAGGATTTCACTCCTCAGAAATCGCATTAAGTAAGAGAGAGAGGCGGCAAACAAGATTCATATAAAATGATTTTCAAGATACGAGAAGAAATACGATTCCACCAGTTGAGACAAGCACAATTAAGCCAAACTTTCCACTCTTCTCCATTTTCCTTCCTTCCTTTTCCATTCTTCCTTATCCTTTCATTATGCCTTGCAAACTTTTGCTGCTTGCAGAAACTTTTGCGTAATTAATTAATATTTATAAAGTTGACCGGAAACTGAGTCTCGCGCAGATGTACTTAGGCCTAGTACTTTCTATTTCGTTATTTCATATTAATTTAAAATTCTGAGATCCAAATATTTTATGACTATCATAATTCCGAACTTTGTTTCGGTTAGGGTCTGTACACTTTTTTTCTGTTATAAATTTTCATTCACAATGACATAACATGCACGGAACTGGAGCGAGCGTACTGCACTTGAGAAATTAAAATGAGATCAAACGGATATGTCTTCTTAATATACCCATAGGAAGCACATTGAATTGCTAATAATCTTGATTAGGACGGAAAGCACCGCAGCGCCGCATATGCTTCTTTGAAACAGAGCTTCCACCATCAGCCATTTTCCTTTTTACTGCGTTTGTGAAGTTTTCTTCTCAATCACATAAACCGGCCTACAACAAGCCCTCTTTGAATTGTAGTACATGAACCCACTCTCCATAGTTTACTTTCTTTTCTTACGTCTTTTTCACGTAGAGTAAACTTTCGTTCAGTTGAAGTTATGTGTAGATTATAGGTGATATTAATTACGATTTACGTAGTCCAACGCTTATTCGACTTGCTGATGGCTGAGTTGCTTAACACTCCACGCAAACTTATTATTGTGTTATTGGCTACTTTCGCTTACGTAGCATACTACGCGCACTAAACCAAATAAATAATTTCTTCATTACAACTTTGCCTACATTTCTATTAGTGATTCTTTCAGATATAATTTCAAAATTCTCGTTTTCCATCAACATGTTTTTTTTTTTTGAAAAGTCAGCAAATTAACCAAGAAACTTTAACCAAACGACCGTTCAATAAAAAACTGATATTATAAATTCATTAAGTTAAAAAGTTGATTGAAATTTTAACAAAAAACCAATAGGCAACAAAGACAACCAAAAATAAGGAAAAACAATATCTACAATTTATAATTATATTTAATGATAATTAATTCATTTAAACACACACACACAAACACATGTGTAATGAATACCCAAAGACTGTTTTTGTTCCATCAGATTATTATTAAAATAAATAAATAAACCATTAAATAAATAAATACAAATCTTTTTAAAGAAAACAAAAAAAACCGAAATAAAAAAAAAACAAAAAAAAGGTCACTTAAGCAAAAACCGAAGTCATCGAGCATTTTAATCCATTCGTAAAAAAGGCGACACATTTTTTAAATATATACTATATTAACTAGTCTCTGCTGGACTTGTTGAGTTTTTTATACAAATAATATAAAAGAGAATAATGTTAACATTATTACTATATTATTTTGTTTTTATACAAAACTGAAATTAAAATAAATTTAAATAAATTGCAATTTTAATTTAAACATTCACACATTTACATTTTTTCTTTCTTTCAAAATTTCTCTTTATTTTGTTCATTTAAAACCAATATTGAGAAAATTAAATTTATTTCCACATCTTCCTCTTTTTTCTATTTTTTTTTTTTTTGAATTTGCTTCAATCATGTTTTTGATTAGCGCACAGGGTCTGTATATTTAATGCACAGCTACTGCCAGCAAAAGTCACCAAAAACATTTACAAATTTTTATGTACGTAATTTTTTATATATTCATTATATATTAAATATTACTTATTATATATAATACGCTATGTATTATCTGTTATATATTTATACACACACATTTAAATATTATGTTTTTTACGTTATATACAATATTTTTATTTATTTTTTTTGATTTTCTTGATTCGATATTCAGCTTAATTAACTTGGTTTGGCACTAAACCGATAGTAAGCACACACAATTGTGCTCTCGCGTTCACACTGATGACCTAAGAGCCTACGCTACGCGCGGTATTGCTTGTCGCTTACCCAGCTTTGCACCTGTAATAGATAACGTAACTCAACTAATTCCGAGTTATTTCAAAAGGCCTGAATTGACGCGGAACTGATAGTGAAAATCTTACCAAAAGGATTAAATATTTTTTCTTTGATACGTCCTGTTTCTGAAAGCTATTACAGTTTATTTATATAGACAGATATATATGAAACCTTCATATTAACTTTAAAAGTTTGCGCTCATCTTACTTAACCGAGTTGCAAAATTTGTTGTTAACAGAGAACTATTGGCCCTTTGGGACCATTTTCGGATCATCTCTGAAATTTACATTGTCACAACTTTCATACTGACATGTACTTTAGATTTTGCACCCGTGTTTCGAGTGCCTCCCTCCCATTTGACGTAAGTTGCTGTTCAGTTATAGATACAATATTTACAGCGAACTTGTATTTGCCTTTTCTAATATGTTTGAAAGTTCCAATAACACGCAGCGTTAGGTAGAACAGGCGGAACGACAGAACAAGGAACTGGACTGGATTCTGATTCGCCATCAGAAGAGAAAAATATATATATGTATATATAGCTAAAGTTCTCTCTGAACGCTACAAAGATTTTCATGCTGATCAGGAACAAATAAATTTTTGACAAAGTCTCTTAAAGCCGGAAGGAAGCGTTCGGTGATGAATATCACAATGCTTATCTCTGTGTTCGCTAAATTGCGATGAAAACTGTGAAATCTTACAATAGTGCTTGAAACGTATTAAGTTTCAAATTTTGAAGACGTGGCTTGAAAATGAAGAAATTTCTCGAACTCTTTAAATGTATCGTAAGACTCGCGCGGTCATTTTCCCGGCATACACGTTTTGACGTAAGCCTTTCGCAAGCATTTTGAGTGTTTTGATAGAGAAAAATCGAAGAAACGAGGACTGACAATTAAATCTTCGACGCTCGCGTGCTTAAAACTCAAAGCGTATAGGGGTAGCTTTCTTCTTTGTTGTTGGGCATTTTATTTAAATTTATGTTAATTTCAGTTTTTTTTTATTACTATTGTGTATGTTATCGTTGAATATGATTATTAGAAAACATACCCTATATAGAGGCGTACTTGCATATATATAAACCATTACTAGTGATAAACTAAAAAAAAAAAAAAAGAGAAAAAATTTAACATAAACATAATAACAAGCAAAACCATAATAATTTTATATAAAAATTTCATTTTAACTTTAAAAAACAACTCATTATTAAATTACACCAACTGTTAAACATTTCAACTGAATAATTAAAACAAAACAGATAATAGGAGGCAAGAAATAATAATTTATCCATTATTTCCCCAAAATACTACATACAAGTACATCTATACATACCTATGGACAGGAAAGGAAAATCCGTAATAAAACCATAAAAAACTAGCAACAAATTTTTTGCATAAATAGTAAAAAAAGTAAATAAAACAAAATATTAAAAATTATAAATAAGGGAAAATTTACCTTTTAGAAGAACTTAGTGCAATTCAGTGGTAATAGAATAACAAAAACCATAAAAACCCAAAACAATATAATTTAATAAGATTTAAGAATAATAAAAACAAATAAATGAATAAATTGATAAAAGTAAACAAAAGAGGACAATTGTACATAGTTTTAGCACGTAACAAAATAAATATGTAGTAAAAGCAAACAAACAAACAAAACAAAAAAAAAAAACAATTAATTTAAATAAAATCATAACAAAATGTCATAAAAGTCATTGGAAGGACGAAAAAAAGAAATTTAATTTAATTTTTAATTTATATTTAAAAGTAAGAAGCAACCATAAATTAGTTTCTATAACTTAAAGCAAACATAAGCAAATTGAATGTAATTTATAAAGAAAAATGAATTATTAATCCATAGTTATTAAGACAAAAAAAGGACGTAGTGATGCGTACGAGTACGAATACGAATACGAGTAAAATGACGTGTACACGTATGCATACTTGTGCTAAGAGTACGAAATATTATTAAAACATATTTAATATAATTTTTTATAACATTTCAACAACAATTTGTCAGACACTGAACACTAAATAAATCCATCACTATACTACGCTGGTACAATGTGTACTGCACATAAAAAAGCAAAAGCAAAAACACAAACACAAACATAACACAGCATTATTGTAAGTGAACGACATACCCCTCCTTCTCCTCCAAAACAAGACAAGACATGAGTGCAACAGTATTTGTATGTTTTATTTAAATATCTACATAACACAAACAAAAAAGTATCGAAATTTGTTTTATAAAAACAAGCAAAGAAAATCTTATTATCAGTGTAAAAAAGAAACCAGAAAAGAATGTCCTAGAAACCCTTAAAGTAAAAAAAAAAAAAACAAAGGAAAAGAAGAAAAATAATAAAGAAATGATAAAAGAAAAAAAAAAGGAGAAAACATACAAAATGTTAAACAAAAGAATTTAATACCAGAAGTGTTTTAATTCGATAAAAATCGCGAGCATAATGTAATGTGAAATTCAAGAGTTCCAAACGATGCGACACACTGTCCCTGTTTCATCCCCCGTTGTTTTTCCAATCATTTGATGCTTTGAGGATATCGTACAGGATGAACACTGCGTAAAGCGAAAGCTGAAATTTGTGGCGAAATTTGAAAGAGAAAAGCGTTTTCGTAGATGTGCGATATATGCGAAAATGAAAGCAAGCAAGCAATTATAGTCAGGTAAGGCCGACCCTATTGCATGCCCTACACGACTTTGCGTAATGTAGTTCGTCATTTATTTTCACGACAAAATACCAAAAATTCTACTTAGTTTGCATGTAAGGACGTACATTTAATGGTAACATTTATACCGCAGAAGTCCCAAAACGAGGATTGACGTGACCCCCGTCAAAGTCCCGATTAATGTTTACATATTTTCGTGTTAAAGTACAAAAAATAGCAGGTTATTACCCTATGAAGGCTCACTTTCCAAGAGAGCCCTTCTACGAAGTAGATCTGAAAAATGTACGTGCGAGGTTCAAATTTAGTACAGTTGAAATTATTATGTCAAGCTATTATTATGGACTAATTTTCATCGCAAAATGTGAAAAGATAGATCTTTTTGTCCACTAAAGGCTTACATTTCATGACAATCCTTATAGGAAGTAGCGTGCACAGAATGGACGAACACGATTCGAATTTAATACAGTGACTACTATTATGAACCATTGTCCACAGTGAAATGTTACAAAGTAGACAGTTTTGCATGTAAGTTTCTGGTAAGTTAGTTAGTGCTCGTAGGAATGGTTATACAAGAGAGGGTTCACAACATCAGCCCGTGCGATGCAAGGTTGTCACAGTAATTTGTTATGGCCAAATACAATTACTCAGCTATTTTTGTTGAGAAGTTATGAAACTTGAAAATTTTTTTCACACAAGGACAATTTTTGCAAAATAGGACATTTTATGGGGAGTTTTTACAAATTTGATCCGATCTAATTTTCATTGAATGAAGGCACGTTGGGGTACTGAATTTCGTCGATACATTTCCAAAATTCTCCTCTGTAGGTTGAATACAAAATTGCGTTGGACAGACTGACAGACTGACATACTCTTCTAAATCAAAAAAAAGCTGATCTAGCTTGGACCCTCCTACATGCCACAATAGTGGTGTGGAGTGCAAGTGGAGAGTTGCGGTACATTTCACATCTTATATGCGAATATTTATTAGCGTGTGCTAAACTTACAATAGGAATAATATTTGCTGGTAACAATTTCTAAACTTTCGTTGAATATATTTTGACGTGATGATAGTAATTGACTCATCAATATTTCTATGATGCACAAAGACGTCTACAAATATTTTGCGCGGGCGCCAGGAATTACTGCAAAGCTGCTACTGACAATTGTTTCTGAAACAATGATTTCAGGTGGACAATGGCAACTGAGTAGCGAATGGTTATTTCTCCTACTGAAATGGTTATGGTAATGGTATGGATTAACCAGCTAATTGCGCAAGACGTGTAAACACCTCTATCTAAATGTTTCTTTTGTTCCGTTTGACATGCATAAGTCATGTGAAATAAAAAATTATAAGACGATGTAAAAATCAAAAATTTTACTTAAGTGTAATATAAATTTCAAATAGGGCGTGCTTTTTTAATACCAGTAGGAAATCTGCTCTAAATTAAAAAATTAAAAAAAAGACAGGTTGGATTCTTTAATAGAAGTTACTCTCCGTGCAATGTGTCGTAAAAAAACGTGAAGAGTTTTTGGTTATGGTAAGCAAATGTAAACCGAAGCGACGGAGCAATCGCATTATACGTGTTATGCGGCGGAGCTATCAAGACGTTTACAAAAACATTCATGAAAACTGTTGCTTATGTCAAATCCCTATTACGCACGAATTTTCATTATGAAATATTGAAAATTAAGCCTTTTTACCTTAGAAGAATGCAATTTCCCTACAAACAGTTATATGGAAGGGGCTTCGAAAAATTGCCCAATACGATGAGATCGAAATTTTCGCCCAACTTCTATTGCTTAGCGATTTCTATCGCGAAATTCTGAAAATTCCAATATTTTTTCATATAACCGCCCATCAAAATAGGGCGTTACATAGGAAGTGGTCGAAAAGGTGGTCTGATTCGAGACACATCCTTGGATCAAAACACGTCAATATACCAAATTTCATCAAAATATCCCAAAAATTTCGGTTTGCTGGTTGGACCCAAAAATACATGGACAGACATCAGACGGGCGGACAAGCTTAAGCTTGGTCTTTCTTGCGACTCCGCGACTGCTCCTGTCTGTCCTCATAACCTCATAAACTGATTCAGATCCGACCACCTTTTCGACTACTTTCTTATATATTTATAATTATATCGTGACATATTAAATTTATATGAAAAATTTGGACTGAAAACGGCAATTTTTTGAACTTCCTTTCCTGCGAAAGCTGAATCCTCGCTCATATAATTGTCAAGAGTGATTTGATAGCTATATCAATGTTGAACCAAGTAAGTCTATTGTTTGGACATCACAGCACACGAGATGTCTCCTCACATATAAACATTTATATGCCAAAAAATGTAATTTTTACAAGTTTTAGCAGAAAATTGGTTTGTGTAATGTGGTCTACGTATTGAACCTATTCCGCATAAGGTTTCCCCTAAGGTGGACGGTTTTCTATACTTAGTAGCGATTTAGCCTAAAAATTAACGGTAGGAAATTTGAGTCACATAGGACTATTTTTTAGAGGCTCATAGGTGTAGGTGCTCTCATGGCAATCAAGCGTTTATATGGTGACAAACTCTTATATGCAGTTTTTTCTGCAGGAAACAATTGAAAAAAAAGTAGAAAAATTATGTTCGATCGTGAACGAGTCTGTTATCGCGAGAGAAAAAAAGGAAAACAACGACATTTTCATGCTTCATAATATGCAGTGGGCACGGCTGATTCTTTCCATTTTCAAAGTAAAAGTTTGTGTCGCATAGGCATGTGGCGTCCTTTAAAAAGTGTAGGTCACTTTCAAATCCCTTGGAAAATTTTGTCCAAACGAGTAGGTGGACAGATGAACGGGCGAATACATGCATTCCAAATTTGAAACTAGCCAAGAGTTTATGTACTTTAGGGGACTTTTGAAGCTTGTCTCTACACGTTATAGAAGTACTGCCGAAAAAATTAAATTTTGATATAATAAATTTAATATTGAGTAGGCGTGGAAACTTTTTCCCATCTTTCGACCGACATTACAATGTCGCCCTTAGAATGTGCTTTCAAATTTTTATGCATTTATCTGCTACAGTTTATAAGTAATGATCAAAAACAATTTTTTATTTCTTTTGAAAAGCAGAAGTGTTCCCGCGCTACGCAATACTGTAGGCTTGCCTTTCGACCGATTTGGCCCACTTTCAGTACCAACTTGCTTGCAAGAGTTTCCAATGTTTCTATCAAAGTCTGTAGCTTTATTTTTGCGGCCAGGAGAATGGTTAAAACAGACATTACACAGACGGGCGGACGGACATACGGATAGACATGCTTAAATCGATTCAGAATGTGCTGCCCATCAAGAATATATATATTTTGTAGGGTGTCTTTATTGCTTCCTTTTCGGGCGTTGCAAACGTTTTGACGAAATGAATGTACCGCTCATATAAAAATATACTTACCATTTTGTGTCAAAACCAAGCCTTAAAGTGTGACATAAAGAGTAAAATAAAAAAGCGGTACAAATAACAGTTACATAATCCCTCATATCAGTCAAGTGTTTTACTTCCAATTAACATAATGTTTGCTTTTAGGAAACTCATATATTTTTCTGTTTGGTAAATGATGAGGATTATTCGAATACTAAAGCGGAGAATAAGGAAAAGGGGGAAAGTGATAAAAACAGTTTATTTTAAGGCATTCATTTGATCGAATAACATAAAACGAAATGAAAGAAAATTGAAAGTAAAGCATGAAAAAATGCTAATATTCATATGCAGTAAGAATGTACAAATAAGTTTGCGCGGATATACGGAACATCGCGAAAGATATGAGATATACGCAGGATTATTTTCTGAATCGATGTAAGTATGTCTCTACGTCTGTGCGTTTATTTATAATGTAAGAGATCGCTATACTTTAGATAATTTGTTGAAATTTTACACACCCATAGGCTGTCGCCCATTTGCAAAGGTTTTTAAAAATAGCTTGGACCACTCCCCATGAAATCTAGATGTGTATAAGAGACAGCCCATAGGCTGTCGCCCATTTGCAAAGGTTTTTAAAAATAGCTTGGACCACTCCCCATGAAAAGTGCTATTTTGAAAAAGTAAAGTCAAAGTATTGGCAAGTTTTGCTACGTTTAATTTTTCTCGAGAAACATAGGTGACACACTTGTCGCATTTAAATGACACTCAAGTCCGCAGTGTTAAAGCAAGAGCTTTTTTTTACAATATTTCTTTTGTATTGCTTGTCTTTGTCTTGTCATATCATTAAAAATTTCTTAATATGTTGATAATTTATGAAAATCAAAGAGATGAACATGAAATCTATGTGTGAGTGTTTTTAAGTCTGGCAAAGTCAGTGAATCATTCGGACCTAAGGTTCGGACCCTGATTAGGGACAGGGTGAAAGTGTAGGCATTCAGGGGTAGTTCGTAGGTATTTCGACTTAAGCCGTCCCATATTAATAATTCTTCATTTATTTTTCCCGTTTTTTAACAAGTGTAGTGGTTTTGTTTCATGTAGAAGTAGTCGCTTCACGTACATTCGTGATATTCGATTAAGAGGACAATATTCGAATAAGTATTATTTCAACTTTGAACAAATTTGTTAATCAAATCTACTGTTTTTATTGCTACCAATAGCTATTGCGTTTCACTATTCTCTAATCTATTTTCCTTTTTTGTTCCATTGTTATATGTTCTCGGACCAAAATCAATTTCGCAAGCTACGAGCAAAAAACAAAGTAATTTTAATTTCTTTACAGGGCAAAATAAACTTTTCATTTCAGGTTGAATGAAAAAATATCGTATGATCGCTGGCTCATATCGCGTGTTTTTGGCTATAAAAAAGTATGAAATCCTAATCAGGTTTTTCTCCCTAGCGTTTCCCATTTTTTTGTATTTTTTTTTTTTTTAATATTATTTTTGCTCGTATCTTCAGCGAAGAGAACTGAAAGTCACAATTTGTTTTTGCTATTGTGGTTTTGATGCTTTCATTAACGTTGTTTAGAAGAGAAAGCTATTGGGCTATAACTGCATTTTTTGTTTTCACTTTCAACATGAGATTTTTATTACTTTTGTTTTATTGACATGATTTCGAACGTTTCGAATGTTTATAACTTTCACCGACAGCAAGGCAACTAAAAGTTAATTAAAAGGAATTAGGGCTGTGTGTAAGGGCTGTGTGTTAGGGTAAGTAGCATCTAATTATAGCGATGCGTAGAATTTTATAATAAACTATAAAAAAAAAATTGTTCTGCAGATTATTTGTATACTCTTCGCCTTCTTCTTTTTCTTTTTCTTGTTCTTCTACTTTTTTTTTGATAAGTATCTCCCGTGATTCATTGATCAAAAAAGAAAATAATTCAAGAATTGAACGCCTTGCAACTTAATGGTGTTATGATGTGGAAAGAAACAAGTAAATAATATACAGCATCCAACCAACTTGGGACGTTATTGTAAGTGGGAATAAATGCCTTAAATGTTCTCTTGTAAACGTGATTTGAACGACCCAATCAATGAATATCAAATATTGCGCTCGCAAGAAAGAAATTTTGATTTTTATCTCCTTCCTTCCCCTTGCTCGATATTTCCATTTCTCATTCCCCTAATTCTTATTAACATGCTTCAACTAGTGAAAGAAATAAGAGGAAAGAGTCATCTTCAGCAATTTGTCCCTAACCTACTAGTATTAAATGAACTTTCATTTAATAGGTCTTCTATAAATATATTTATGAATCATCATTATTACGTTTACTGTGTTTGATTACAATTTTATATATTATTGATTAAAAGCTTCCTCTCACTTCGCAGAGCTCAAGGAGTACAAAAGTTAAACAGATACACCTTCACTTCGAATGGAGGTACACGTACATCACTTATCGTGCATATACGTAAATCAACAATTATTTGTGAATAAAAGCATACACGTATACGTTCACTTGACTACATACACTTGTTCACAGTTATGGTGTAAGCTTTCCTGATGATGCTGACTCAGTATATAGTAGCCTGGCGTACAAACCTGTAGATTAAAATACCCTGCAGCCAATTTATTCATTATAGGGGTTTGTAACGCGTGCTTGTGAGCCCCAAGTATATGTGGATGATATGTAAAATAAAATTTACTCTTCCCGATGTATCTTTACTCCTACGCTGTACTCCTACGAGTATGTTTTAACTTCATACACATTCAACTTTTCATGTGCTAGTTACATACATATAGGAGGGTTTATGCAAACGTACACACGTGTGTGTTTGTCAGGAATTCTATGTGATTTTAAAATCCTTTGGTATTTTCTTTTTTTGTGTTTTTTTTTTTTACGTTTTTCATCGCACATTTCCATTAACTAACTCTACTTATTGTATATACATTTTCTTTGTTGTTTTGCTTTCTCTCTCTCTCTCCCTCTCTCTCTCACTCTCTCTGTATCTCTCTCTCTCTGTTGTAGTCAACTATGTGAGACCGTATTGTGTGTTCATTTAGTTTTTTGTAGTCATAAAGGAATTAATTTAATTTACAAAAAGTCATGAATAAATTACTCACACGTTGCATAAAAACGGTTGCGGGATATTGAGATTCTTTACGTACGTACGGCTATGGCACTATATGCACACAGACCGCTGCTAGCTTTCGAAGGTATCTCAAATCCTTAAAGAGATTACTCGCACATACGAAACAAAGAAAATGGAGTGAATATAAAATGTATTACTTACTTCGTAGAAGTTGTTTGACAGTACCACACTACTACGATTTGTGTATAGCAAACAAGTTTTTTTAGAAAAGACTTATTTTCGATCCTGAAAAGATCTTGTGAAGATTTTATGAAGCAATTTGCCCCGCTCGTGTAACACGGTGGTCAGAAAGAAGTGAGGAATACGAGAAAGAGAGAGTGAGGTGGTGACCACAGCCGACTGTAAGTGCGCTCAATCGGCAAACGGCAAGAGGCCTTTAAGGACTGATCACTCATTTTAGCTACACACTTTTTTCAAAATAACACATATAAAGTCTGAATATTTTTTTTTTTTTGTGTAATTAAGTAAGTAATAGCTTATCACATAGTGGCCACCTATCCGTCGATTTGTCTGTTTGGTGAGGAAAGAGTTGAGAGCCACAACTCTCCTGGCCACAAGTTTCAAGTTTCAGCATAAGGTCATCTATAAGTAACATTAGGAAAGTTCAATAATGTAAAACAGCTGAAAACGTTATAGTTGGCGGGGACGACCCATGAAATATTTGGTTTTGGGATAAACTACTAAAAATTATACCTTTTTCCTATGTAAAGGTGTGCTTTTCTTGGAAGTCTTTATGTATGGTAGGCTCCAAAAACATACCTACGTGGTCCAACCTTGGTCCAGTTAATTTTTGCGTGAAATTATTATTACGGACAAATTTTCTTTAGAAAATATAAAAAATTAAAACTTTCTGCCTTGTAAAAGAATATTTTATATCAAAACTATACCTTCAAGTGTGTTCAATATGTTGAACTATCTGATTCAAGCTTTTCACATCGTCTTAGCTTCTTAGCATACCGAAGTACCGATGCTTAGAGATTTGTGTTGACAAATTTTCAAAATACATTTTGAAAATTTTTACAACAATAATTAAAGAGATTGACTCATCCATCAATGAAGAATTGTGGCATATTACACTAGTTCTCGCTTCGAAACACTCATGAGATATCCTTTAGATAAGTCAAATGATCAAATTCTTGACGAGTTTAAGATTCTAAGTTGTTGTAGCACTTTGTGTTGCAAAAATGTAGACAGAAATTTACAATTTGACTAAAAGGTTGATTTTGAAAATGAGCACAATCCGCACACAATTACATCTAGCATCAGCAGCTATTGACCACTTTGCTCGCAAGCTGTCTAAGGTCTTACTTCTCTCATATATATATTGCAACATGCAAGATGCAAGTCGTACGATTCCGTCTTTGGTATATGCGACAAGAGTACCACGACTTAGCAAAAAATTTTCAAAGAAGGGTAATATGCAAGATATTTGACACCATGAACGGCAATTTTTTTAGACTTAGGAAGTAGTTTGGTAATTAATAAAAAAGAAATTCTAACCAATTTGTTATAGTAAAAATATGTTTATAACGCAATTTACAAATTTAAAAGTGGGTTTTTCGAAACACTGACTCCTGCGATTTTTATTTCTCTTCAGTCAACATTTTGACAATATTGTTTAAATAATACTCTCCACTAAAATACTTTGATAATTTTCGATAAGTCAATTAAAACATTTTTTACTAACAGACAACTTTTTTTTGTCGAAAATTGAATTTTTTCATTCACAATCAGTATTTTTCGTTCATAATCAGTATTTTTCAAATACCCTACGTGCTTCCAGTCAGCACTAGCCGCGGGCATCCAGCTTTAGTGATGTGGTTTTATTTTAGGTTCAAATGTTCTCTAAGTCCATTACCGAGGAGCTAAGCTTCTTAAATCAGAGATGCGTCGTCCATTTTTTAAATTCTTTTTAAAAATAATTTTTTTACCTCGAATTCCTAAATATATATGCATAATAATCTCCTCGGATATTGTTCTCGTATTACCGTTCTTCCCATCCCAAAAAAAAAAAAATAAATAAATAAAACCGTTGTTCGATACGAAACAATGACGTTATAAATAAGTAAACTCCGCCCTGTTGTACTGGCGTTCGTAGCCGGCCTGGATGATATGTTCATTTTGCCAAAACGAATGAAACGTTTAAAAACCCATAACCCATATATAGTTTTGATCCGCCTCAAACTCTGAATTGATTTTATATTTGCTACAAGCATTCTTCTGGCCGCAATGACAAATCTATCGCCTTGGAAGAAACATTGCAAGGTTTGCTATGCAGATTGGCACTGACCAGGATTCAGATCGGTGGAAGGCCGCGCCTTCAGTACTAGGAACATATTTGCTTTCGAGCAGGAAAAAAATTCTTTTTTTTGTCCATTGCTAATAAAGTACACACATAGACCTATAAACTTATAAAAATTTCAATGCAATGTAGATAAAACACAAATGAAAACAATTAGCCATGCCTACGTAACATTATAGTGTATCAAATATTCTCTTTTATTCTTGGCATATTCTTCCGTTCCCAAAATTGCGGATATCATATTCAAATTTAGCAAAACCGGCCAAAGGCCGATGAAACATAAACTGAGAACGCTTTCGCTATCTGTGTTTTTCACTCATTACTCATCAACTACATGAGGTATATGATACAAATTTCCACTGCATTCATTCTACAAAAATACGAAACAGCAGCGGATCCCACTCTAACGTTGCGGACTATGGAAATTTTTTTTTGGTGTTTTGATAATAGTGGTGGGTATAAAAGATTCTAGTTGCTTGTTCTCTCTCTCTAATTTTTTTTTTTGTGTTTTTATCGAATCATCCGTGCTTTTATGCATAAAAAATTGTTGATTTTTTCAATTTAAAAATAAGCAAGAACATTATAGTCAGGCAAGACAAGTCATTAAATACCTTACACCACAACACAAGAACACAAAAATGGTATCTTGTTTCTACATAAAGCCATATTTTTCATGTGCATACTTATGGGGAAGCGGGCCATATCCAAATATAGGCGTAGATGGTCTAAATTTTGTAGAGTTCATTTTTGTATGAAATTGCTATAACATTTCCATCACCACATATTAATATTAAGACTGCGCTGCTCTACAAACGATTAACTTTGGTGAAAGTCATTATTAGGATAGGATCAAAAAAATAGGCTGAGGTTGTTCAAATTTGGCACAGTTAATTTTTTTATGTTAAATTACTAATATGATGTCATTTTCTTGCTGAAGCGTTGAAAATTATATCTTTTTGCCGTACGAACTTCAATTTTTGGTGGCATGGGAGGGGGTTCGAAAATTGGCCCAGCCGGTCCAAAGCTTTCATACCAATTTAGAAGGCCGAAATGCTACTACTTAGCTACTTTTATTGAAAAATTTTGAAAATTACAATATTTTTCCATATAACGACTTTTCAGGATAGGGAGTTATATGTGGAGTGGACGAAAAAGTCGGTTGATCCGAACTACATTTTTCATATCAATATAGAATATCGAAATATTATTACGCAGCGAGGTTTGTTTGAAAAAGATTTAAAAGTTGCAATTTTTTCGCGCGTAATGACTTTTCAAAATACTGCCTTCGAAAAGTGGTCTTCAAAAAAGTGAACCGGTGCGAGCCACTCTCGTCGTAGGGTCAAAAAATATCAGCGTAATAAGTGTCGTCAAAATATTTCACCAAGTGCTGTAACTTGAACACAAAATTCATGGACAGACTTCGGCCAAACAGCAGACGGATAGGCTTAGGCTTAGATCGATTCAGAAAATGATTGTAAATCGTTGGTGAGTTTGGTGGGATTCAGATCGGACCACTGTTTCGACCACTTCCCATACAAAGCCTTATTTTGAAAACTGCTTATATTAATAACTATAGGGCTTTCAATGCTAGGCCATGTCCCGCTATAGTGTGCTCATTTGGTTTGATTTACTTTCATAGATTTGTAATTGTCTCGAAACAAATAAACGGTCAATATAGATTCACTTTCTCTACACACTCAGCACCTCCCCCTCTTTGAACGACATTAAGACGTTTCAATTAGTTGTAGGAAAGATGTGTGGAAAATACAAACCAATTTCCGGAATCCTTTTTTTCTTAAACTATAAAGTGAAGAATAAAATGAATGTGAAATGAAAAAGCAAAAATTAAAACAAATATATTCCTCCTGTTCACGTATAAAACTTAACTATGTTTGGTGTACGCTAGGGATCTTCGTAGATACTTTTTGAGGGAATCGGTATAAGTTTTCGTTTATATTAAAACCACTAGAGGTATGAGCGGAAAAACAAATGTGGAAGATATGTGTCCAAAATATTAAAGCTTTCTACAGCTCAGCCCCATCGGATACTTACAAAAGACTAAGAACAGTACGCTGGAACCTTGAAACGAATATTGTTTCCTTTTCGCATATTAAGCAGCCATAAAATGTTTGGGTAACTTTCAGATAATTTGAAACCAATTGATATTGCCTGATCAGGATTAATAATTTTTAGACCGTATGCATAATACGAGAGATTCAAATGATCAGGTACGAGATCAAAACGTTACAGTAACAACTGAATAAATGTAAAGACTGACCGTAACTTCCGACAACGGGTTATTAGTAACGTAGTCCTTTTTTATTCTCTATGGAATCATTATGACTCTTCTACACAAACACGCTACAATCATTTGCTGTTCCTTCACAAATATATTAACATAGATTCGGTAGTCGAATGTCTTCACATAAAATTTCAAATTTTTATTATAAAAAATGGCTTTAAACCCAACAGAAGTGTGATCTCAAGTGAAAGCAAACTTTTAACGAAAAGTTTGCGTAAGACATTCGTAATATACAGCCTGATAAATATATTCACGTTATATTACTTAGATCATTTAAAAAATGTGAGATTTCATAACATGACTTCTCTTAAACGTTTAAAATAAAATTCTTCTAGGCTTAATACTTTTCGATCTATCCACGTTAAGTTTTGTAATTATAAACAAAGTGTTTTGTAAACTTTCTGGTAACGTCCGTTATTGTTCATATAAAATAATAAGTAAATAAAGCAAAAGGCAAAATAAGAATTCTCTTCTACTTCCCAGCGTACAAACATTAACTTTCCCTAAACAAATTAAACGCTAAAGGGAATCACTTTCAATTTCTAAAAATTGAAACAAATTAATTTATTTCTCTAATACATTTTTGCTACTTGTAACCGAACAGTTTTGGTTTTCCCCAGGAAAACAAAAACAGCAAAAGCCTCATATATTAACAAAACAGCAAAGGTACACATATTTCACTGTAGGCGAAAACCGCAAACAAGTCCTAGTGTACTTGTTCTTAGTAAATGGAAATTTTGTCAAAAAACTGGAAAGAAAATTTGCAATAATTTAAATATAATAAGCAAGAAAATTATGTTCTGTTATGGCCATCTCTTGAATACCCACATCACAGTGATGCTAAAAAAAAGGAAAACAATAGCATTCTTGTTCTCTATAACATTGGGTGGACGCGGTTGATTTCTTCTATTTTCAAAATACATATTCATATAATATAGGTGTTGAAGCTTGCTTCTCTGCGTTATAAAGGTTTTGAAAAAAGTTGAAAATATGACGCACTGTAAAATTCAGTAGACATGGCCAATTTTTTCCTTTTTCGCAGGGGTAGTAACCCATAGAATATAAGATAAGATAAAATTTTTGTAGATGCATCTGCTGTTGTGTAAGAATAATGACTTTTTTATTCCTTCTGAAAAACGGAAGACTTCTCGGTTTACATGGTTCTCTAGACGTGTCCTTCGACCAGTTTTGCACGTTTTCTATATCGACCTGCATGCAAGAACTTTCAACGTTTCTGCCCAAATTTGAGATCGAAAGTTTTATTTTTGCGGCCAAGAGAATTTTAAAACAAACGTTACACAGACGGACCGATGGACATACTTAAAGCCAGCAGAATCACTGCAAATGTGTGTTATTCATGATTCGTTTACATGCGGACGTAGTTTTTGTAATATTATGCACACCTAATCTGTAAATGTGCGTAATTTACATCAATGTCTCCAAATGAAAGGAAGAATTATGCTTCAAAAAATAGACTTTGTTTTAATGAAGTAAAGGTAAGTGTGATGAGTGTAATCAAGCGCATAAAACATTATTACATAGTGCATCTAAGGAAAATAGGAAGTGTTGCTAGGAAGTGAAACTTCGCAAGTTACCTCTACCACGCCAAGTGCAAGTGTTCAAGAGTGGCAAACAAATTTTCTGCGATATAAGAAAGCTATTTTCTCTGGAGTTATGGCTCCAAATACCATTTATGGTACTCAGCGGTCCACCACACCTTGAGACAACTTGTCCGTACTCGAACATGGGCAAGCGCGTCTCCCGTCCGCACAATTCCTTGTGAAGGCCTAAACCCTCAAGGCAAATCCAGCTCCCGACTGAAAGGCGAAAACTCAAATTAAAAATTCAATCGAGTTAGTTCCCGTCTGAATTTTTCCTTTCTCTAGTGATAGTAATTCATGCTAATAACACTAGTATCGATGATGGTCAACGCACAAGCATACAAACTTAATTCTTAATTTGAACAGTTGTTCAGGGTACCTTTACTTTATTACGATAACATGCACTACTCCTAAGGAAAGAAGATAAAAAGTTCAGTTTAGTCTGGTCAGCGCAGTTCATTTGTGAAGATCTTTTACTTCATTATATCGATGAAAATTTTCCATAAGGAATAAGATCATATCGTATATCTGTAAGTCATATAAAGAAGTGTATAAGGACTTGTGAATTATGATGAGCTGAAGCAAAGGAGTTACAATCACAATAATCAATTCACAATAATCAATAATCAATTATTGTTCTGTAGAATTATATTGAAAATTCAACAACGAAATTTGTTTAATATTAACTCGATTTGATGAAATTAAAACGTGTCATAAACTGAATAGTAAACAATACGGCTTAAGCAAACATTACCATGCAAATATATTTTAAAATACTGCAGATCTAACATACTGTTATTTAGGTTATCACATTACGTGTTACAGTTAATTAGGAAACGTGTTCTTAGGTCCCTTGATTCTACTTTTCGATTTTTTTGCCTATTTTCAAATCAAATTTATGGAACGATTTTGAAAGATGCGGTTTTGAATTTGCATCTCTTCGTTCAGCGATTTGGGATCGTGAGTACCTTAAGTTATTAGCGGGTATGAATCACTTTTAATTTTGCGGGATCAAACAGCAAAGTGGATAGATGTTAGGCCGTCCAGAGTATACCGTAAAGAAATTCCTTTACATTCCTTTACATTACCCCCAAAAGTAATCCAATGGGCGCTTAAACTTTTGTTCAAAGTTTTACTTTTTTGAAAAGTTAGGTTTCCTTGTTTTAATATCCTTCGGGATATCAACAATGTTTAATTCATTCAGTAACTTTATATTTATATACATTGGTATTTGAAACTAAATAGTGCTACTTCTCTTGTGAAATATTTAGTATTAAATGAAAACTAAAAGTTAAACTACAATAGAATTGAATCAAATAAAAAGCAAACTTATCTAAACTTGAACTTTTAAACGGCCCTTGAGAAACTTTGCATTAGATTTTAGATGAATACGTTCAGAGCTAAGTTTCAAGGTTAGTTGTGAACGATGCTTGCTAAGAGTGGTCTTCCATTGAACAAAAAGATAAAAGCTTCTTGAACAAAATGTAGGTCACATCTAGTCAATACTGTCTTAATTTTTGGAATTTCGTGGAGAGATGGCCGCTGGTCTATTGAGGATATCTATGAAATCAGGAGTCATCGAAATATCGACAGAAAGTTTTTAAAGTTTATATTTATTTTCATTTTACTTATGTACACATGAACCTCAACTAACACAAGTTAACAATCGAATTCAGTTGACTCTTACAAGTAAATCTTATACTAATTGATATAAAAACTAGTGTAAAGTATATAAGGAGATATAAGGAAAAAAAGAGAAGAAAAATAATAATTGAAAAATTAAAAAAAAACCACTGGCACAGCGGCACACCCACACCAGGTACAGATCCAAGCTGCAAGTGAATCTCCAAGCCTTGGCAACCGGTACAGTAGACATTACCAATTAATTTTCAACTCATAATGGGTTAAAAGTTAGTTTAATTACGACATAGGCAAATCGCGCGTATTAAGCATAGTTGTTTTGACAGAGTTTAAAGAGTCCGATATTGATATTAAGTGAGAGACATCATTTAGGTTTCTGCAAACAACGCTAAACGGATTAAACAGCTCGTAGAGAGAAAGAGAGAGTAAGTGCCTAGAGAAGCGGTAAGGGACATTAAAGCTTATCTCACCAACTTAGTTAACAAGGAAACACCAAGAATAGATTTAAGCTTCTTAAGTGAGTAAGTAAAAGGATAGCAGAAGCAACCTTTCATAAGGACAAAGAGAGACAAGGAGATCCCAACCCAAGTTCCTAAACCCAAATAGCGAGAATTGGAAGAAGACCACACAACAGAGACATTGCCAAGCATTGGTCTAACTAAGCACATGTATATCCTTTTTGTAACATAAAAATCCTTAAGGTCTTTGAACCACCACTTAATGAAACCTAGAGTCGACCTAGCCTTACTTAAAGAGAGCTCAATGTGCAAATTAAAACGTAATCTGTGGTCGCATAAAATCTTTAAGTCAATAAACGAATCAACGGTTTCCAACTTGTGTGGGTCAACGCAATACTCAGCACTGAATGACTTCTTCCTTGAGAAAGAATGCTTCTTGCATTTTATTAGATTTATTTTTGTAAAATTTAACGAGCACCCTGTAATCAAATTATTTAAGTCAATTTGAAGCTGATACGACTGCGATTTCAAGAAGAAGGAGGAAAACAATTTAACATCGTCATCATACATTAAAGTATGGCTGGATCAACGAGAAGAGATCATTAATATACACATAAATAAAAGGGTGCCTAAGTGTCTGCCTTGAGGGTCGCCAGACGTCATGGGAAATTCATCCGAGATAATGAAGTAAACAAACTCTGAATGATCTGTTATGAAAACAAAATCTTACCCATTTCACTAAGTGCAAAGGGAGATCAGAGTTCTGGAGTTTGAAGATCAATAAGTTATGGTTAATTAAGTCGAACGCCTTGCTAAAGTCAGTATACACGACATCCGTGCGAGAGCTACTAGAGAAACATGGCAAGTGAACTCTAAGAGATTCGTGGCAGTAGATCTTCCTTTCCGAAAACCACGGAGGTATGCAGAAATATAAGATTTGATAGCAAAAGCTGGTTACTGAGTAACAATTCGCTCAAACAATTTAGGTAAGACAATCAACTTGCCAATGCCTCTAGAGTTCTCTATGAAGGTCTTTCAGATTTATGAATTGGAATAAGGAAACTGGTCTTCCAACACAAAGCGAAACCACCTGACATCAAGCATGCCAGAGCATAATTTGAGTATATATGATGGAATGACATCATTATTTATTGGAGTCCTCGAACCATGTAAAACGTCGTTTTCTCAAGTGACCAAGTTAGGAATCGAAGCCGAATTAGTTACCGAACAGTTACATCGGAATCAGCAGTTGAAAAATTTCGTCGGAATTATTCAGCAAAGAAATTCGACGTTTCAATATCATCAGAGGACTCAGAGCCATTAAAAGAAACATGCAAGAGAGATATGGAGATTTTTCTATGGTGTTGGCAAACTTGAAGAAACATTTAGGATCAACAAGCAGTGAAGATTTTATCAGGTAAAGGTATCTGCAATTACATAGGTGGTTGAAGTAATTAAACATTGCAGCAGAGTAGACGAAATCGTCATAAGAAGAACCGCTTTTCATAACTTTTCTAAAAAGTTTGTTTTTCCTACTTTTGTAATATTTATATAAAATTCTTATTACACCGCGCGCCATGCAGCTGCCGGCCGACGAAAAAGATTAGTGGAAAAGCAGACAGGGAAAAACCCAGGTGCACATTCGAGACGCGAAGAAAACGATTCGCGAAAGATCAGGTTAACGGATTAGAAATTAAGCCATAAAGATAGGTAATAGTAAAATGCTTGTAAAAATGTATACGAATAGAGTATTTGCGGAAGACAGAGTTAGTCGTACGAGAACATTTGAGTCGAAAAAGATTATTAGAGTTGAGAAGTCCAGAGTATTGCCGAAGTAAAATGTAAATAGTCCTACCCTTAAACAAATAGGTTGTAAATAAACTTGAAGTTGAAAGAATTTTAAAGTGTATTCTCTTGAAGAGAATATCCACGATTTAGGGGTACGAGTCCTATCCTAGAAAAGCGAAATTCGTACCAATACATTATAGAACGAAGACGGCAAGGTTTCAATGTTTCCAGCAGAGAAATCAAGCATAATGTGTGAAAGATGATATATAAGCTGTAAAGTGTTAGTTTTGTTAAAATCATAATATTTATTATTTATTGGAGGAAGTTGGGTTTGGCACGTTATAGAAGTTCAAGAGACCATCTTGCCTGTAATAAAAGGAACTACAAATTGATGGGTGATACGGATTCTTAGGTAAACTGAAAGGCGGACAAACAGTGATAGAAGAAAAGAAATATTAATATGAATATGCGATGAATATAAGAGAAGGGAGCGGAGTGGACGGGGACGCTGTAAGGCAGTCCAGTTTTGCTAATATTGCCTGAATAAATTTGCAGCAGCTCGTAGGGCACGAAACGCATCCGATCCCCTTAAATGGAAGCGACTTTAGGTCCACGTCAGTGTGTTGCGCTAAATGGTTACATTTTGTAATACGATTTAATTTGCGCTTCACTTTCCTGTATTGTTGTTAGTATTTTAATAATGATTTCTTCATAGTTCACTAATTCGTCTAGAAAAAGGATACCGACGATATTCAACTTTACCATCGATGCGAATGATTCACATCTCCACTGCCACAGTTTTTGCACTTCAGATATCGTACCACGTTAATTTTTCATTATCCTTTACACTTAGTACCGCTACGATAATAACAAAGCAGCAAAAGTAACGCTTTGTCTAAGTAACGGTTTTCGACAGCTCGACATTTTTAATGTTTAAAAACGATTTATGCGTACCTTTCAGTGAGGCAACTTACTTTGTTACGTAAGGGAATCGAAGTAAATTTTATTTATAGAGCTCTCTCGAAAACTCAGTGAAAACGAAAATTATCTCCCGGCATGACAGCTTGTATGTATGTGTATATAGGTTGAAATTTATAGTCTTTTACCTATTTTGGACGTGCTGGACGAGGTTGGACCTCGTCCATTTCCGATTTATTTGAATGCCAAAGTCAGTTCGATATAGATGTTTATCCGTTATCCCGAAGGTTCTTGCTGAACTAATTCTTATTATCACCGTTTACGAGGTTTCCTGCTTGGCGCGTTATTATGTGTGTGACAAAATCAAGGATAAACTTAATATATCTCCAAACCAAGTACTTGGTTACTATATAAATATTTCCATTGTTCGCTTTAAACTTACGCAATACAGCGTTACGTAAAGGAGAGAGAACGACAGGGAACACAAGACATCGTAATTGTATTCTATGTGTATAAAATGTATTTAGTTGATAATAACAAAACACATATACATTTACTCACATACAAGCAATGTGTGTGTTGAGGTAGCAAGAGAGATGAAAGCTTAAATAATTATTTTAATTAGTTCGAGCAACAAATACTATTTTGCTCTTTGCACAAATAGATACGACAGCAGTTGGCACAGCAACAAAGTGCTACCTAGTGACGGTAATGATAATATTTCTGGCATTTCGTTCTATGTAAGTAATGCAGAGGAATGTATGCATGCATATAAAACTATGTTAAGCGAAACGTGCGACTGTTTTGTTTTAATAATGAAAACAGTAAAATTTAAATCTCACCCAATATGTTTACATATCCACATATACACATACATACATATAAAAATAACTGTTTATGTAGCATTGTGGACTTTTTAATTGCTTCTCTATAAATATGAGAGCTCTTATGTATACCCAAAAAAAGCAAATAAGTGTAGGGAATCAAGTAAACATTAAACAGCATATTGAGGCATGGAGCACTAGTCCTACTACATTAATACCAGTGTTTGTATTTACATGCGCATGCAAATATTTAGAATACGCTCTGTACCATATTATTACCTTTATTGCCCATTGTTTATCGTGTTTTTGTTGTTTTCTTGATCCGTAGGCAAAAAAAAGGTTAATTGTTGTAAATTTTTTATAAAACAATTTTGTTGGCAAACAATTGTAAACACTTTAGGTGTCGATGGTTTTTTTTTTCTGGCACTCGGTAAATATTCCCAGTCTTTATTTACATGCACGACTACACAAGGGCATGCAGCATGCGTGGGTTTGCAAATTTTATGGACTTTTAATTTGTTTGCAAGCATGCTTTTATTTTTGGTATTTTCCCCATTTAACGTGTACCAATAATCGGCTTTTGTATGAAGTAGATAAAAGTAGGGGTGACTCAGTACCAAAAAAAGGGTAAACAAATGCACGTTAATGTCATAGAAACAGTGTAATGTTACACTTTCAGAAAGCACCGCTGCATTGCATTCTGTCATAACACAGTCAACGTTTTGGACACTTCGCAAACTGTTAATGCAATTAAGTACATGTTTATCAAGTTAAAAGCAATTTTAAAGCAATTCTTGCGTGCTCACGTAATCAAATTCATACGTTCTTACAAAAATACATACATAAATATGTTGATATATATAAACATGTCTGGCTAACTAAAAAGTTCGATGTGCGTAAATGGTCAAACCAGATCGAAACTAAAGAAATGACTTTATTTTGTAAGTTCTTCGTATTTAAGGTTAGTTTTTCCATCTATTTCCCCATTCATTTAATTCATATAGTATATGGTATGCTTGATAACTTTTCAAAACAACCTCCACTGGCTGCTGAAACCTTTACAAATCAGGAGAAAACTTTTACTCCAGAAGGGCTTCTTAAAGAATGGTAACGAATCAGCCCAATAAACGATGCAGTGACTCCATTACCCGCTTCTCTTAATAATTCGCTTCGCTTAGGTACCGAAGGAACATCAGCGAAGGCGTACTTTGTCTCGACAAAAACCAAAACTATTTTTTTTGCTTTTTCATGGCTACATTTATTTACTGTCCGTTTTATAATGAATCTCCGTTAGGAATAAACTTTTTCAACTTGTATACCTGTTTTTATGCACATACAGAGCTTATCCTAAGATTTTGTTACTCGTGAGCATTGACACATTTACAATGATTAGATAATAAATTCATATTTTCATTGAAATTCTAAAAGGCAGGTTTAAGATAGGGTATCTTTCCAGGCTTATTTGTCCCTTCACTAACGCACAGTAAATCTCTTGCGAGCAAATTCGACTAAGTGGTTTCAAATAACAAGAGTTGGAATTGCTAATCGACCTCTGGGTCAGGGAAATCTTTCACATGCAGTCGATCTATCTCCTCTCATTTACCTACAATCCATTCTGAAAATTATCGAGATCACTTATATAGCGAACATGCCTTGAATCACCAAAAAAATAAAATTAAATAAATAAATAAGAAATGTCGTAACAGAATTGCCTTGTGGTTGCCTTTTCTCATTTCAACACACTGATGCCGATCCAGTTTCTGTCCATGTGTACTCATCTACTGATGATACAGCGGCTGATTAGCCCCCACTAGTTCACGTAACATTTACATTATTCTTATTCGAATCAAATATAATTTGCTGAACTTCAGTTGAACTCTTTTGTGATCAAAATTTTACAATATTTTGTCTTACACCCGCTTCTCAAATACTACTATTTTCATTATAATTAAGGATATAAGGATTTTTTTATTTAAGACTTTTTTGACTTGAGCAATTTCTTTCAAAATAAATGGTCTGTTGGCCGTATCACATATAAAATTATTGTAATGATTAGTCCGTTGCTAAATTTATAGAAGGTCCAAAAATGGCATTCTCACGAGTTTCTCGAGGCTTCCCTCACTGTAGTTTGGAACAGCTGACTGGGCAACGTCAAGGTTCTGAACACTTTTTCCAAACGTCAAATGACGGCAGCGATTAATTAATGTCTTCCTGTGATTATCAACAGCTTGGAAATTGAAATCTGCTCAACTAAGCTTCGAAAACACTTCAGACCCACACTTTTGTTTGCCGTATTGACTCGATGAAACCTATGGCTTGCATAATGTTTCTCATAATGATTCAATGATACTCAATGGATCATTAACCCATGCACACGTCGAATCTTGATGGAAAACTTTCTAAGATATCAGTGCAAGTGTTAGTTTTCACTTAAAGCTTGGCAGTCAAATGAGCGAAAAAACAACAGCGAAGAGGGTCTGTCAGAATTTTGTGCGGTTCAGCTTGAAGTTGGATTGTTATCAAATCTTATTTGATATTTTATGTTTCAAAAGATGAAGCTCACGAGTTGTTAGTCCGTGCACTTTTGGGGATTTTTTCTTTCACAAATTTTCGATTCTTTGTTACTCTGAATTATTATGTGCTCTTAGCACTCTTTCTATTATTATCTAAGAATTGATGAGCGGACAGATTGAGTCCTTAATTGCGTCCAAATTGATTTTCACCCACTTATAAAAGGTGTTGAATCCTCCTTTGGCACTACGCTCACTTGATTAATATTAGGGACAAACAATTTGTATAAAGTTTGATATTAAGAAACATAATATTATGAATAGAAAGAAGTAAAATATAATCCTATTAGACGGTGAAATGAAGAAGCAACAAGGTACTGAATATGATTATGGTTCCAAGGTTGAAACAAACACCTGATATGAGGCGTTCGCTCGAAGCAAAAAGTGGCGATTGAATCGTAAACTGATAAATATAATGATTGAAGGAGATCTACGAATGAATTAATTGATCGACTTACACATTGAAAAATACTGCAATACCTAGGAAAGTTTTAGTCCAGGAATTTTTCAATTAACATAGAGCATAAGCTTGCCTATACTTTTAGATACATATGTAAACGTGCAAATATATATGTATCATGTATGTGGCAACTGTAGAAATTGAATAATTAATAACAATTTAAATAAAATTACAATGAACAGCATGTTCACAAAGTAATGCTACGAAACTGTTTTATGTAAATTGGCGTCGTACGATATTGTAATGAAATACGTTACTCCAATTCTCGACTAGGCAATGCAAGCAAAGTGTAAAACTTAATAAAATTGCTTGAAATTAAAATCGGAAACAATGCCAAGAATATAACTTATAACTTAATTGCTTAGTTGCCAACATGTACAACACATACATACAGGCATATATTCACTCATGCAAGTAACTGTTTATGCGAATGCATGGGAAAGGCAGACGTTTTACTAAATTGCTTAATTATAAAATTATATATAAATTAAGAGACGAGTTCGTAGCGTTAACTGACATTAAATACTTTTTAAATGTAACAGCACTTAACCTAGCAAGAAAGGAAGTTATATTCAGCTTGTTGCGCATCTTAGATACCTATCATCTTAACTGAATGCGAACTTTTGCAAACAATCTTTTATTAATTAGGCCAACGGATGAATTAATAATTATTAATTAGGTAATGGATCGCATAGTTTTGATAATTATCTTCTTCTCTCAATACTATTTTACGATACAAATACAAATATTTTCGAAATTACATCTTAATTTTAGTTTTGACAGAGGGTGTGAGTTAGTTCTTTAGAATCCTTTATCAATTGAGAATTTTCGGGGGATATCCATGCATCCAACTATTACGTCAGTATTCATTTTTCTAGTAAAAACTATCTCAATATGCAACAAATGGTCAGAAATAGATGTGTATATATATAAAAGTAGAATTACTACTTGAAGCCTTAATTGCCTATGTTCTTCGTGCGGCTCGTACTTTTAATTTTTCATGAGTGGTTCACTAGCACGGATTTTGTAGCCGATTTTGAGACCAGTTTTTCCAAAAACACAAAAAAGTTTTGATATAAAATCGATGCCATTTGTCTAAAATCAATATTTCCAAATAGTCCTGCACGACTCACTCGATATTAAATAATATTTCAACAGAACAAGATCTGTTGTAACGATATATTGCTGTTACAAAATTGCAAAGATATGCAAAAATTTATTTCAATGGAGCGACTTTTCTTTCGCCCATATTCCCATGTTGCGTCTTAAGTGCAAACTTTTGCATTTAACTTGGGTTCATTGATTCCTGTCCCCACGAAAACCTGAGATATACGTTTTTATAACGACCCACAGGCTCTCCAAGCTCCTATGCGTGCTACAAATAACACGTTGTAGCAAAATTCTTGAAAATATCCTCTGTATATATTCGAATACCGTGGAAGCAAACCTGGTAGCGAACGCTGACTTAAATAGAGACAAAAGTATTTACAAACCATATGAAAACTACCTCGCAAACGCGCGTTTACGTAAGGTTACGCAGGCATACTGGGTCTGGTTTTAGTCTTTTAAAATGACGGTAGATTTGATAGCGATATTGTGGATATGGTATGTTCTACCTATACATCCTCGGTATAACCTCGAGAGGGTTTAAATTTCTACAGAAATGCCCTTAACGTGATTCATGCATTTGGGAACTCATGTCAACCAGTTGTCTGCTAACCAACACAAGGTAATTGTGTTTGCATGTATTTGGGTTTTTGGATGTGCGTGAACTTTTTTCAGTGACCAATTCGGTCTTTGTGGTTTTCCTGTAACTACTGATCGATTGACGGACAACATTAAACGCATATAAATATCCACTCACACTAGACTGCAATCTCCTCATTCTTTTTTTGTTTTCGCTCATCATCAGGTGTTGTTGACATGACACTTTGTGCTGGGCATGTTTGTTGTTGTGATTAAATTTCGAAAATAATATTTATTTGCTATAAAAGCCCACGCACATTTAAACTTAACTCATAACTAAGTGCATGTAAGAGATAACATATTCGATTAGGACTCAATTATGAATGGATTGTAGGAATATCGTTAATATTTAAAGTATACAACGCTAAATGTTTGCTATTCTGCTTGATTTGCCTTAATTGAATGAACTCCATAGCATTTCCGATGACTTTCATAATCGTTTATATGTCATGTTTCATAATTTTGCTCTATTTGTGCATCAGTTATATTTAGCTTAGATTCAAATTGAAAGGAGGTCACGTTAGTTGCACCTTCTAGCTTAGAGAAAATTTTGAAATGGATTCAAAATGCACATATTCTTTTCGCCATGGGAATCGCATTGAAAGTGTATGTGAGAAACTTATTAAAAAATTCAAGTTGAGTAACGCATTAGCCGCAAAAAATTCACTTATTTACGAAATAATACCTGATCGGAATGAAATAAAATGCCCATGAAGCAAAAGCATTGGATCACCTCAACTACCACACAAAGATAATTTGAAAAGAATGATCACAACCAACTGCTAGGGTGCGCAACAAAGCGAGTTGAATCGCCCAAAGTGTTCATCAAAATTCATTGATCGGAATAAAAAACAATGTAATATGTTGAGGCATCCAGTTCAACCTTAAATGTTTGTTGCTCAGTCAAATTTATATGACGTTAAGGCTTAAAATATCTTAAAATAAAAAAAAATGAAATAATTTTCATTGTATAACGTTTGCTTTATTGCATAAAGTGCAAAGTGCTTAGCGACCGCAAGGCGTAGCTGGTTAGTAAAATTTCACTAAAAAAACGACATTTGAGCGAACTTGTCCACTGGTTGCTGAAAAAGTTGAAGTGTCATCTACAGGATATCTAAGCGTCCACCCACGTTAATTCATTTTGGCAATAGCTTGCAAAGTCTTAACACTTTCTTCATTCTTCTATCCTGTGTTCAAAAATTAGCGCATTTCTTAATAAACGATTTTAAATTGATCGCCGAAAAAAAAAGTTGAAAGGTCCAAAGAACTAAGAAACAAAAACGAGATGTTCGAGTAACGTGCAGGAAAATCAAGCAAAAAGTGGCCTTTCGCAGAAACGGAGCCGTGTTCGGGTAAAATTGTTTAGGGGTTAGTGGTAAATGGCATTAATAGTCGAGTGACTAAGAGTCACGACAACCAAGTCAGTGGTTGCGAATTGAAGTGCCAGTGCGCTCGTACTAGCTATAGTCAGTGCTTAGTCGGTAAAGGCGTAACACTCACCGCTTGGGCACTTATGAACTTGACTGCGCCCACCATCTTTCTAACTCTTTCTTTTTCGTCACTTCTTCCTGACCGTCACCAGGTGCATATAAAGAGGACATCTCTTAAAAAAGCGAAATTACTTTTTGCTTCAAACCATGCGTTTAGTTATAGCACGTAGTAATAATACGTTAATGTCATATTATTAAAGTCAATAAGCCGCGTGAGTTCTTCATATAGCACGGCACATTAAAGTAATTATGTAGAGTTACTCTATATTTCTGCTTCTTTTTCATTTCTTGTCCAATATCTTATGTTAATCTCCTCAAATTAATTGGATTGAAACTCCGAAAAGTGTCGCTCCAGCGTTACAATTCCTCGCAAAATTGGTCAGCACTGGGATTAGCATTCCTCTTAAGTAACTACGAACGAAAGGCTTATGTGCGGGATCTATTCAATGGTTATCTTTTCGTTTTTCACTTTTCGACGTTTGCACTTTAACCAGGGCCACAAAGAATTGAAGTGATAAGAAATTTTTTAGTGCTTTGCCATTAATTGCAAATGTATTTGCGTTAATACAACGAGCGTAAAGCAAAATTATAATACGCAGTCACTTACTGCGCGAGAGAATGGTAACAGACACAACGTAAAGACAGAAAAAGGCTTCAAAAGCGCGCCAGAAGGACAAGTAAGTGACCGAAAAGGTTAAAGCTGACATCCGGTAAAAACTACGTACGCATCGTATGGATTTTGAAGCTGCATTGTGGCGACCCATTTTAATGTTTGCCAATCCATATATACACATATACGTGCGTTCTTGTAAAACAACTCTTTCGTCCGCATGCAGCCGCATTTGTAGTACTATAGCGTCACATTAAGAGTCTACAGTAAATGCTTGTTGGATACTTCCACACAGACTACATACCACCTTCTTTATATGAAGATGTGTGCTTTTGCATGAGTACATATTTTCAATTACGCGCCAAAATAAAACGAAATAATAAAAATATTTTTTTTTTTTGTCATTATGCGACAACAGTAGAAGCCTCACTCACCACTCACCAGCAAAGAGATAAGAAAAGAAAACATGATGCCTTTATCGTTTATGTTGACTCCCCTAGGTTTTTATTTACTTACGCATATGGACAATCCGAACATCATCCAATCATTAATGTAATATTTTCCTATTCTCCGTTTGACATGAAAACATGTCAACCACTTTATGAAGCAATTTTTAATTGATTGCTTTGCAATTTGCGGCACAATATTTATTCAAAATCGACGAAAAAAAACTAGGAGCTAAAAACCGAACAATCAACATTACTGCATAATGATTTTTAAATTGCTTTTCTAAAAATGTTTACCGAATTTATTTTCTCAAAGAGGAACAATGCAATATGAAGAGGAAGGTAATGATGGCAAAAACTTGTATTTGCTGGCCTTACAGAAGACATTTTCAACGTAGGAACACATACCTATTTCTCATCGCCGCAGTGAAATATTTTATTGGCCAAGGAATCTCTGCGGAGTTCGTATATGATTGAAGGAGAACAAATTTCAAAGACTCAGATTAGTTGGGTGGAAAGAGGGTTGTTTTCTGTTTCTTTTTCTATTTCTTTTCTTTTTCCTATTTCTACTTCAGTAAAAATATTCGATCGTTTTGTTTGTTTTGTTTATTCTGCGGAAAAGAAAACTACAATTACAGTGCTATGCTTTAAATCATATCCTTCTCTTGCCTGTTCGATATCTTTTGTCCACGCAAGGATTCTCAGGTGTTTGTTTATAAATTCAATTAAACAGAAACAAGTGAAAAAGCACTTAATTACTATAAACGTCTGCACTTTATATTCAAATTCTCGTCTTTTGTTTTTCTACCCTGTTTTACCTCAATGTGTATTATTGTTTCACTTACATATATTGTGGGTCTTTATAAATATGCGATTTACTAACCAACTTAAAGCCAAGAATCCTATTAAGGAGGAATTTGCGAGCTTAGTGAGAGTCGGCTAACTTGATTCCTATCATGAATGATTTACTTAGTTTCCGCGACAATTTGTATACGCAACTATCGCCCAAGTATACTCGAGTCTGTTTATTTTTGTTTATTTTGAAAATAATTCTTTTTTCAAAAGATTAAGTTATTCACACTACAATTTTAAAGAATAAATACTTTATGTAGAAGGAGAGCCTAAGAAGGTCCCGCTCGACGTATATATGGCTGCGATTATTTGAAGAAAACTTTTATGACCGAAAGAATGGACTTTATAAAGCATAAGTTTAAAGTCTGAAGACGTTGGGCTTTCTAATATTTACTCGCACATTGACTAAAAAGGTGATCAAGGGAATACTTTAAGGGTCGCGTGGTTGAAAATGGAATCAAACAGACTCAATTATGTGTGTGTGCGATGAAGAAACGGACAAAGCTATGGGCATTTGCAAAGAAGGCGAATACAGTTTTAACCATTGTCGAGCTGATGGCGTCAGTTATTGGGATTGCGCTTGGAATTGAACGCGCATTATGTCAATTTATTGCAGAGCTTGAATAATGAACTGAAAAACCAGCCAGCTGCAATTGGTGAGGAGGAAAGTTCATTTATATGGACATCCGGTATCGCGACGGCCAAACCTCTATTCGCCATAACTATCGAACTTCGAATACTTACTAATAATGAATCGGATGTGTCCTTGATTGATGGCTAGTTTGTCAAGCTCAACGGAGTTCGTGCGAGTTCGTTTAAAATCAACCAACCAGCGCAAAAATTCTGTTTCCGAGAGAGAAGCTAACACGGACTTTGGCCTGTAAGCGAATGACCGAAATGACATGAAATTTTGCAAGACATTGTTTGAGAATTAACTCTTTTATAAATAATTTTACGGATTTGTTAGAAACCCACGTACCACGCTTGACATATATAAGCAAGTATTACGATTTTAAAATAAGTGCTTTTGATGTAAACTAAATGATTCTATTTTTTTTTTGTTTTTATGTTACATATGAAATCCGAAATTTAGTTTTCCCTTAATTCCTGGGATATGGCAAACAAACAACGGTAAAGAAACAAATTGTTTAATATAATTGCTTATGTACAGTAACTGATTACTATATTCGTATATGTCGTACATAGTTGCTGCAAATTTTCCTTACGTATATATAATAGTTTGTTTGTATAAAGAAAAACTCAATTTACCTGAGTACCAAAAAGCAAAACCAAAATAATGCAAACACGTCTTCTTCCCATATCTTTCCACACCAGCTGGATTGTGGTGAGATCGCGTCTGCTTTGTTGTTTTCGCAGCACATAGAAAACTTGGCAACATTGGCAACGGTAACTGCGTATATAATATTTGCTTACATTTTAAAACCCGCGTAGCGATTCATACATATTGCTCTATATACGTACGTGGCTTTGTGCAGCCAGACAACAATCAAAGATGTAAATTGTTGCCCAAAAGCGCTAACAGCAATGTCATTGACAATATTTTCTGATTTTTGTTTGCACACGTATGCAAAAAGTCTACACTGCTCCACTCTAGATTTGTGTGTGCTTTGTGCTTTAATATAACTTTGCTTGTTTCTCTAGCAATATAAACGTTTAATACAAAATAAAAAGGAAAATATTTGCAATAACTTCAAACTGCTTTTGTGTTCCATGTAAAAATGAAAAATTCTACCGAAAATTCTGCTTCATCGTTAACTTGGCTGTTGTACAAAACAAACAAAACAGTTTTTTACGCCTTGAGGCAAATTTCGGACCTCCTTACATGTATATGTCAACGGAGATTTCTTTTTAATAGGTATGTGAATGTGAAACCGGAATTTGCTTATAAGTGGACAGAACACAAGATGGTTGTTTCTTTTTTTTACTTTAGGCATCTCGTAACGATAAACAGACAAGCACATATCGCGACGCGAAAACTGTTCTCGTTCACTTTTTCAATTTTGTTCCAAATGAAGAGCATACTCCGACAGCATTTTTTCTTTTGTTCGAACGATACAAAAGTAAGTCTTTTTTCTACCATATCTTAACTGGGTCATAAAAAGCGAATCTATTGTATGTATCCCGTGGGTAGATCGAGCCATTCTACTCGCATTTACTGCGAAACTGAATCACCTTCACAGGAAGACGATATTCCGTGCTTCGTGGGTTAGCTGTCAAAGTTTGGTGGAACGGTTCATACCACACTCTACTAACAACAACGCATCAAAAAAGACAAAACAAGGTCATTTTTTACATGTGTTTTCTCTGTCCTTTCATACAGCAAAACCAATTTGCGGCAAGTTAAAAACAGACAACCGAGAAGCATTGGCGCATGTGCTTTACTTAGCAAACCCTAGTCCCCCCGTTTACCATTTGTTTGTGTCGATCATACCGAGCAAAACTTTATTTCGTCCCAAAATGTTAGAAAACTTCTCGAAGTCTGCTCCGCCTCAAAAAGTCAACAGTTTTCTTTAGCTACCGATGCGCAATACTTGGAATAAAATATTTTTTATCATCTTCCTACAATAAAGGCGTATTTTCTGTATAAAAATTGCGGTTTCATATGTACTGTGAGGAGCCAAAGGCTTCTCTCGTTTTGACCTCACTGGTTCTCCGTCTCTGAGGGGTGCTAGAATCAGTTGGAGAGTAAGACGTACGACGATAGTTAAGAGAATTAGGATTAAGCGAAGAAAAATGAGAACTAAGAAATAAGCCGAGTGGTCATGTTGGTAAGTTAGAGTTAGAGAGTTGAGTTGGCCGCGGGGTGCGTTAACGAGTGGACGTTCCGGTTTGGTTGGTGCGATTAAAATGATCGGAATGCTAGGTCTTAAATTAAGAAAATGAATTGACTTTTGAAAGTAGTCTTAAATTAAGAAAATGAATTGATATTTGAAAATGAGAACAATGAAAAACTCATCGTGAGAGAATACGTTGAATACATTTCTTGTGATCAAAAACCTGGAGGCGCTGAGCTACCCCAGCACCAGGTTCGGGCAAAATAGCCCTTACAGTACATACCTAGTGGCTCAGAGTTTATCATTGGGATGATGAGAACTATTCTTCCAGGAGCAGATTTCGATTGTTACCTAATATAGATCATAAGTACCATATCAGTTTTATAAATTTTTTCTGGCTATAATTGGATTAGAAGAACTAAATTTTCCTTGGGGCGAATCTCCGAAGCTCATAATTTTAGATTTGTACGGATAATGAAGCTTTTTCGGTTAAGTTATGACCCGTTACTACGTTTAGATGAAAATGTTTGGGTGATTGTAGAAAATTTCCTTACTTACAATTTTCTATTCGACTTAAGTTATCAGAAGTGTTAAGCCTCCATATAAATAGATCAGCACGACCTTAAATTTGCTCTGAGCAACTCAGTTAACAATGTACATAGAAAGCATTGTTTCTCCCCTTTAGGTCTTGCAACATTGACAGAACCGAGAAAAAAATGATAGCATGGACGGACAGCCGCAACTGCACCAAAACTTCGCAACCATCAAACGTTTTGTGAACTTGTAAATCCTTCTTTGTTTTGTGCAAACACAAGGACCAAACCAATCATTTTCACAAGGGCGAAAACTGAACTTCAACCTGGTAGTTTGGTCAGGTACTACCTGAGATAAATATAAACTGCAAAGCAATGCATTTTTAAATGTTGCCGGGATTATTAAAAACGCGGCTGTTCGGTGCTTTTACTAACCCTATGTAATGCATTGGAAATTTATATCAAAAACGTCACAGCTTATAAGATTTTCGATTAGCATTTCCGCATATTGTAGACAGAGTGACATTATTGAAATATACACTGTTGCTGTGTTTGCTGAAGGATGCTTGGGCATTCTTCAAGCTGCATTTCCAGTTTATTCTAGATTTGCATTATGAAGCTTGAAACGGCACCATTCGTCATCTTTAGCATCCTACATGGATAGTCTGAATCTCATTGATTCAGCGACTTTAGGCAAAAGGCCTTTTAGTAAATTTTTTTTATACCTTCCAAAAAATAAGTTGTGCCGCCATCCAAACATTTGGCCCACTTTGAATTGCAAGGTTCTTTCGAAAGAGCTTTTTGATGCTTTTATACCAATAACCGATAAATTCATTTTATCAAAACGTTTGCAGAGACCCTAAATAATGTACATATTATAGATCAGCAACAAATGGGGAAGATGTTGGCCATGCTTGTCAGTCCGTTTGTGCACCTATCTGTTAATTGCTGTGCTAAAGGTACTCATAGTCGCAAAATTAAAGGCATTTGCTTCAGACGCACGATAGAAATTACCGGAGAATAATCTCCAAAAATAGAAAACTCAGGCACACCCAGCTAACGTTACATCATATTGAGTCTTTTTTTACAATAACGGTGATGAGTATAAAATGTACAGTCGCAGCTGAACATAATTTACTTACTTCTTGTATAAATTAGTCGATAGCTTTTAAGCTCTTTGGAAGATGACACTCGCTTTTATCGGAAAATAAGAGAAGTTTTCTTTTCTTTCTATTTCTTAAAATTTTGCTTTCAAGCTGTCAAAACAATGTATTGCCGAAACATTCAGATTTTGTTTTCCTTCGATTAATTTGCACGTGAATTGAATTCTTTTGATATTGTTTTCCATTTTCTTTACTTAACGATAAAGAGCACACTTTCTGTCGAATACACAACAATTTAAATTTGAAGTAAAATTCTTTTGTCAAAGAGAAGAAAATTAAGTTTTTCTAGTGTGTTTGTCATAATCCGAACTAAGAAAGTTTCATTTCTTTTCTTCTCTTCTTACTGCTCAGAAACACACAATCGGTCACATCGCAATGATGCGATTTAAAATGAAAAGGCAACAATTCACTAATATAGTAATAATGAGACCACTTATCTTTAACTGAATGGTAATATAAATGAGGTACCATATCAAGGGAGGATTGTAGAAATACGCAAAAATAGAATGCTTTTTAATAATCTGCAATTCAACATCTATTGCTTTCCTTCCTTATTATGATTCAAATAACAATTCATGAAATTTCGTTCCTTACGATAGTTTGCAGAAATTTTCATATCATGGCTTATACAAAACGCGCCAAACTTTTATAATTTCCTCCTTATAAGAAAAAACCAACACCATAAGCGTAAGAAATCCAAACGGAAATAAAACTTAAACCTTAAATTTGAAACGTAATATATGCGTACAAAGATATCGTAACTGTAAAGTATCAGGAATTAGCCAACTAAGCAACTTCTGCTTTACATAATTTTTTATATCGAAATTTTAACTGAAGCTTATGCCAAAAGAAAAAAAAAACCTTTGGTTTAATAAGGGCGTCAAGAAAACTACATAAACGTTTTCCAGAGCTTCTAAGTACAAAAAAATTCCCAAAGCCGAGTAAGCTTTTAAAAAAAATAATGCAGACATCTGCCAAAGGTCTTTGATATCAAAGAAGTGTTGCTTTAAGCAAACAAATCAGCAAACATCGAGAGGCAATCTCTCTAACGGACATTACTTTCGGGAGGTTTGGTTCGTTGAAAAGAATTCCCGGTTCTTTTTGTTCAGAGCCTAAGGATATCTTGTCATCATTTTGGTAAAGAGAAACGATAACATTCGACTTAACTAAGGTATTAATTTTCCGCTAATTACTTTTCTATTCGCATCTTGCTTTCTTTTAAGAGAGGAATTTGGCTTGGATTTGGCTTTGAATCCTTTCAATTTCACGTTTTAATTTTAAGATTAGTTTCTCACACTTTAATGCGCATTTGAACGCGAATAAATTTGGGAACATCATGACGAATTTCAGACAAGATGAGGATCTAATTCACTTCTAAGAAGTTGCAGTACCGTGGTACGATTAAGTCTTAATTAAATTTTTAGCAGCAACAAAGTATCAGTCTACCCATTTGGAAGACATTGAAATAAGAATAAGTTCCGGAGTGTGTTTCCTTCATATTTCATCATATCACTTATCTGAAGGAAAGCAAGCCACTTAAAATTGGTTAAGGGTGCGTTAGTCTAAAAATAATTCCAATAAGAAGTTAAAAAGCCCCCGAGTGACCACAAAATTGAATTCCATACTGCTTGGAATTTATACAACTGACAATTGTTCGAACCTGGTTATTACAATATTTGGGAGGCTCGACCCTAAAAAGACAAAGCAAAATCATAGCTGCATTTCTATTTCTTCTTAAAAGAGAGTATTTAAGTCACTTGGAAAATTGAATTAAAACTTAGATGTCGTTGTTGCGTCTTTAGTTGCTTCCAATCATAAATCTTTCCAGTTTGTGGGAAAGATTTTATGAGACTTCTGACTTGGTCGATACGTTTAAGTTTCTTCCTGCATGGTTATGATTTCAAATTCAAGAAAAACTCATTGATTGACAAGTGGGTGTAGAGTACCTGCAGGGAAAAATTTTCAACCTAAATATTGTGTTTGTCGAATTTGTGTTTTCGCGCGAGAACTCTACAACAAATTTCAATCTTAAGACCAGTAATTTTGGCGAAAACTGGTCTGTTTAGAAAAAGTTCATGTTAATGTTCAGTAAACTACTGGAAGCGAAACGCAGGCTGGATAAATACGGAAATGAATGACCAGCCGGTTACACTAGTGTGACTAGATATCGGTGTCTCTAACAAGGCGACACGAAATCCTCCACGCTAAATAAAGAAGAATGATCCGGAAGTTATTTAAAAACTCTCATCGACTGTCTGGTGAAGAATGCCAGATAATCACTTGGCTTATCTTCTGCTGCGCTTTGCTGTGCAAAAGAATGCTCGTCATTCTTTACGTCGTTACAGACCTTGAGTTTAGAGAGGTCTTGGCAAAATGGATGCCCAATTTTCTATCTAATGGGTGCCAGAGCAATTGTTGCTGATGTGTAATAGAAATCCAACTTGCGATTGGCAGGTTCTCGAGAAGAGTAACTCCTTTGGTCCTTGCGTTCGTATTTCTCATACTTCCTGCATTTTGTTAATAATTTCTAACTGCAGAATGACTTAATCTTTGCTGCATTGTTTGCTGCTATTTAGCATGAAGTCCGCTTTGTGCAAAACAACTTACTTGCGCTTTTGCATGATGTTCAAACCTATAAGAATTGTTTAAAATCAACGTCGCTTATACTTGAAAACAAAAGCAATGATTTAAGGATTGCATGAAACTTTGAAACTTTCCTCAGACGTTTTTTAAGCATCTTTGAAAGCTTGAGGCGCTGCCGACTGGGACAACGGGGCTTTTTACAAATCACAGCAAATTTTCTGTTGTTTATTTGCTGAATGGAAGAAGCAGAACTATCTTCGAGTAGAAGCTTGAAATTTCATAAGGCTATGCTCTGTGGTTTCTACGAAAATTACGATTTATATGTGAACTTGCAACATATATACATATGTGTGGCACAGTAAAGGAATATCTCATAAATTTACACGTGATTATTGCAAAATTTATTGCTACAAATGCAAAATTGTAAATTATCATGTAGTTTAACCTCACATTCACCCACACACCGACCCACAGATGCTTATGTGTTCCAATGAGTACTTGAAAACCCGAAAGAGCAATTCATGGGCAAACTTATATAATATTACCTATGTAGATTATATAGATGGTGTTGATTGTAAACCCGAACAGAGTATTGATTACATTTGTGAAACCCTTAACAAATTTGCTAAGCAAAGCTGTTGATGCTTCACGAATGCATGTCTGTATACACCTTGCATATTGATATTTATTACCTACAAGTACGTTCACCAAAATTTTACGCTTGATCTCGTTGCAGTTATATTTATAAAAAATAAAACAATTTTGATTATTTTATTACTCACGTGCAAGCGTAAGTAATACAAATACCAATATAAGCCCATATATCAATTATAAACACAATTTCCTTTTACACGGATTGAACGATAGCCATAAAAAAAACACTCAAAATTTATGGATTTTAATTTTCAAATATGCATGCGATTGCTACTAAAATCTAATTATAACTCCATAGTCACGCATACGAAATGAATTTGTTCTACATAAAATTTGCAAAGCAAATATAAACTAGCAGTAAAGCCAATAACAGCGTTAAACCATAAAGGTTTAATTTAAGAAAAAATGTAATGTCGTTCCTTACATTATCCCCATATTATCTTGAAGATAGGAAAAATAAAGGTATAGTAAGCTATTAGCGAAGCAAAGGGATATTTCACTTCGCTGGTACACACGCTTCCACTTGTTGCTGCCACTCGTTGCTACTACTTGGTAGCTATTAGCGCTTGCTGATTGTTGCTACATGCTAACTATTCCCACTTTTCAGCTGGCGCCATTTATTACCTGCTCACGTCTGCTAGCTGCTAAAACTTGTTCATTTCTACCGCTTGTTGGCTGCTACCAGCTGTTCGTTGCTACTGGCTGTTAACTACCATCGCTCGCTAGATAATATGACTTTGCGATCGTTCCCTATTTTAGTTCCACACATAGATTAAAAATAGAATAAGTGTTAGGCCAACAAAGCAAGAACTGGTATTTTCATCTTAAAAGCAGAAACGCTTAAGATAGGCCCACACTCTCTATTATATTGATCGAGAATCATTTTGTCAATTGATCTAAGCCAATCTGTCCGTCCGACGTCTGTTTCCGTTCAAACTGCAGGTCGCAAGTTTTTGGATATTTTGATGAAATTTGATACGTGGATGTGGTTTCACCCAAGCACAAGCGCTATTGAAAACGGTTATGACCGTTCCATTTTTACGACCACTCCACACATAGCGCCCTATTTTGGAAAGTCGTTATATGGAATAAAATTTCTCGACAAAAGTGGCTAAGTAATAGAGCTTCGGCATTCTAAATTGGTGTGAAAACTTTGGACCGGCTAGAGAAATTTTTCGAAACTGCTCGCATATAACGAAAACTGAAGTTTATATGACAAAAAGATAAAATTTGTAACGCTTCCTTATTATAATCAGATAATAATACAAACTATTCAAGAAAAAAAGGAACTGCACAAGATTTGGACCATCCCGACCTATCTTTTGGGTCCTATCCTTTGTAGGGCGGAAAAGTCTAAGTTTTAATATGTGTTAGACAATGGTCGGCCTTACCCGACTATACTGTTCTTGTTTGTTTTATTATAAATTCAATGCGATAAGTAGCACAAGCAACGATGGCTGCATATCATTAGCATGGCGTATTGCTGTAAGGTTTTGGCAATAGGAGCAACAACAGGAGTTCTACGTGTTTTTAATATAATATTTAAAAAGTAAAACTCTCTAAAATCATACAATAGAGCATGGTATGGGTGTGCCGCCGAAACAGGGCAACAAGTATGTTCTGCTGCATCGGCTCTCGAAAAGCATTGACGTGTGTATTTTGTAGACCTCACTATTTTTTTGATTATTTATTTGAAAGAGAACTAAGCTGTCGTCTAGTGGTCAGGAAGATGAATTATAAGTAATATTTTCCATACTTCAATGATTTCATTACTGAAAAGAAGAACAAATGAGGATAAAAATGGTGTTATGTGTTATGTTAATAATGTGTTAAGTTATTGTTGTTATGTTATGTGTTAAGTTATTGTTAAATATATACATATGCATGTTTATATATGAACGTTAAATAGCCTGATAACAATAGATGATCGATTGAAATGTGAAAGTTCTTAGGAATAGCATTTTCGGTGAACGTAATGGACTCAGAACGACAGAAAAACGAGGAGCATTCGTTATATTTTTTGCCGACACATTCAAACGGACTAAATAGCTCATAATCAGTTCTACGACGACACAAGACTGTTGATTTATCATTAGGTGTCAAAGGTCACGAAACATGCATATGTATTTATTTGTTTTAACCAAATTGGTGAGCCTGTTAAACATTCCAAAAAGTTATGCACAAATGTGGTACCAATCTTATGATTTCTATGAGTTTTAAGGGATTATCCAACTGAGCAGTTGTTAGATTTCCTTAAGTACTAAAAACTGCGTTAAGCACTAAAAACTTTTTATTTTATATTTTGGGGGGCAATAGAGAGTGAGAGAGAGAATTAAAAATTAGAACAAATCAAGACAATGTATTCTAAGCCGCAGGAGTTAGTAAAGGGAGAAAATTTAAAATTGAAAGCAGAAACGACGAAGTTTTAGGGGATTAAAAATGACAAATGATGTGCATGTATATACATATACATATATATTCATGGTAATGAAATATATTTATATAAAACGAAGTAATCTGAAGAACAAAGCAATGAATCACGTGCTGCCTTGGAACATGAGCTCGAGAAAACTTGAAGCGCAATACATATTAGTCGGAATAAAAAACTATAACGTATTGTAAATAAAGGACTAGCTATTTGACAGACATAGTGACGGCGTTCGCATTAAAAAAGTAAGCGGCTTCATCAGTGAAGCCTAAGAACATAGAAATGGTCTTATTGTTGGTGGTTACCATTTGCTAATTGTCACTTTATGCCAACTCCCCCCTACCCCCTGCTAGTTACTAACGCCTATTAGTTAATATCACTTCGTGGCTGATACTATTTGCTGGCTAATGCCACTTGCTAATTGCTTGCACTTGTTAGCTGTCATCGTCTAGCACCGCTGCTACAAGCAGTGTTGTACACAATTTTTGTAGATTAATTTTACAACGACTTCAAACATTTTCCTTATCTGCCATCAATTGACAGAAAACATTTCTCTCCATAACGTTTCTTGGCATCGGGATATTTTGTTTTTTTTTCTCTCTTTTTTCAAGAAAAATCGAATACTATTTCTCGAGAAGTTCTTTGTCGCTCTTATACAACCCTCCAGCATATGTTTTTGACTTTTAAGGTTAACTATATGTCTTTAACAATGCATCACATAGAACAGCGGACGAATTCTTTATTCAACTAATTTATTTGATGTAAAAATCGAAAAGCGTGATAAGCAAAACGGCAAATTCGCCGAGTGGCGACAAATTGAGCTCAAACTATTCATTACAAACCATATCACTGTTAGCATTTACACAAAAACTATCCGAGGAAAATCTTTTTGGCGATCCTTGAACATAATATATGCGAGGTATCACGTACCAAGGATGCAGAATTGAATATATAATATTGTTACGTTGTACATATAGATTTTATACATATTGTTGGAACATGTCGTTATCTCAACAATATTGAACAAGCATGCTTATAAAAAGTTTAAAGAAGTTTTTACTTTTTTCCCTTTGCGCTTATCCTCCTAAGCCGGATGCAAACCTAGAAACAATGCACAGAACAATTGGAAATTGTTGACAATGGCTCCAAAATCCAGTCAATGATACTTGTATGCGAATGCAGTTGTCATCCAAGTGTGGATTACGAGTGCACTATTTTCGCAAGCAAGATGTTCTTCTGTACTTGCTAAGAATTTTGTCTTTATTTAAAAAGTACTAACCTTTGGGAAAACTTTTGTAGAATAGTTATTAGAATGGCTTTAGAAAAATGTGCCTGTGTTGAGTACATTTCAATCAAAACAAATTTAACATGCTCAGAATAGACGACTAAGTACATAAGTCTCGAAACAAAAATGAAAGCTTCATCATACCCCCTTCTGCCAATCATTTAGGGCCCACAACGAAAATATTCGTGAAGAGATTTGGCTCACGTGATTTTCATGGCAAGTAACGTGAACTGCATCGCATTTTGAGGACTAACCTGCCACATTCAACATCCCGAAGCAAATTTTAGAAGACTTAAGAGATGGGCTTGCCAAGGGTAAAGAGCGGATTGTGTGTGACATCTGGGAAATGTTCCCGAAAAAATACGACGTGCGCGTTTCCCAGACCCAGCTTAAAATGATTACAATTACTTTACTAAAGTTTAAATGATTTCAAATCAAGGGAACAGAAATGTGTTTGCTGTGCAGCCTATCTGAAGGCGAAAAGATACTCGGTGATTATCTTTCGAATGCAATTTGAAATATTTTCTATTATGCTGGCATAGCTAGAATAACGACCGTACTCCTAAACGAAGCTACCACTTGTTGTTGTACACTGAACAAACGCTTATACTTTAAATAATTTGAGGTAGCGGCTATCAAATGCGCTGCCAGGCAAAGACAACGTCTTAGTTGCTTAAAGGGGCTTTATTTCAATTTATGATGAAGTTTTCACAGCTCTTCAGATACTTATGGTTTGGATAATTTTGTTTTAGTTTCTTAGCTCTTACGGAAACATCACATTTACTTAACAAAGATTGTCTTCTTCGAAAACATATGTCGAGCAAATGTTTAGATATTTTTTGTTTCATTTGTTTCTTCTTTTTTTTTAAGAATCTAAGAATGGATAGGGAAGTAAGTAGAGATTATCTTGACTCAAAAAATATACACATACAGTTATGTACGCTTATCATCAAACCTTGGCATTAATACGTTATATGAACCTCAATAGCGGCTACAGCAAAGAAACCTTTGTAAAAATTAATGTTTTCGTACAATTGAGAATACTTTCGAGCTCCATAACACTCATCCGCTCACTTAATTTGATTTCTTTTAGAGGTGTAAAAGATTCTAGTTTTTCTCGAAATTTGATTTCTTTCATAAATTTAAAAAGTTCCAGCTTTTCTTGGAATTTGATTTCTTTTATAAACTTAAAAAGTTCTAGTTTTTCTTGAAATTTTCCCACAAAAAATATAGCACAGAAACAAACTAGCCTGCCATCTATGTATGCATATATATCAATCTCCCTAACTTTCACATAATTTCAAGCGTCCAATAAATGTCTTTTTATAGTGAAGATAACATCAAAAGAACATTTCTATCAAGTGATTCAATTTAAAGTTGTGATCATTGAAAAGAAAACTAGGTCCTCGTTTTCCCTTGAAAAACGAAAAATAAAATAGCTCTGATTTTATTGTATTTGCTTCTACACTAGCCGAATAACCTAAAGGCAAGCAAAATGCGTAAAAAATCAATTGTTGAAAATAATGCACCCTGTTACAGCTTTCGCAGCCCAACTACAAGTTCTGCGTGCATGGATGCACAGTTCTACACTAAAAAAAGGGGAATAAAAAACTGAACGTGTAATGGAATAAAAACAGGAAGCGCTACAACATTTTTAGTAAAAAAACTAAAAGACGAACGAGTAAATAGTAAAACAAAAATTGCTTTGCTTAAAAAAACAATTTATATTTGCACAACGAAAAGCATCAAGAAATATGCAAAGCTTAACATCAAATGAAACTGCGATGGATTGCAATAAAAAATCCTAAATAACTTTCAAAGCAAGACAAAGAAATCTGCATAAGTGTAATATTCTATGAAGGAGACGCTTAAAAATTCATACTCGTTGTTTAGGTGTAAAAACGATGTTTATAAAATTTCAGTCCTTTGCGTCTGGACTCTAAGTGTGTAGGGTAGGTTCACTTTCTCATCTCTTTCGTAACGATACCTAGCAACAATTCACGGCACGGTAAAATTTCCAAACGTACCGTTGTTTCTCATGCCGGGATGTAAAATGAATATATTTTTATGGTCCAGACGAACTTAAGATAATATCAAGTTTTCCTTTTTAGCTGCGTTTATTTCCTTCTGTGACAATGTAGAAATCGGTTCTGCGAGGTTGTGGACAGACGGATATTATCTAATTTACGAAAATAATTACTACTTTCTCTCGCTTCAAAACCTTTTCTCTCTTATTGTGATGGCATAGAAAGCAGCTTCAAATTCTGGACGGGTCTCGATGTGCTCGGTTACAGCTGCCGTGATGATTTTATTTTAAATCTGGAACCAAGCGTAAAAACTAAAACAACAGCTATATACTACACACCTGTATATAAAAGAGGGGTGAAAATGATTTAATATATTCAGGTGGGTAGTGGGTGGTGGGTGGTGGGTATCTAAATTTCGACTCAAAATGAAAGTGCTTCTTTTTGCCATGTTGTGTGTACGATATACTCCGTATTATTAATTAATCATGCTTTACATGACTGCTGCTATGCTCTTAACTATAACAAAATTCGAATAAATATTTCTTCAAAAGTACATGCCTTGATTCGTTGGGTTTACAAGAAAAAATTCTCGCAATTGAATTGATGTGAATGGATTACACGCAAAAGAGAAAGGAAGCACGAAAGAAACGAAGAACGAAAATTCATTCTTTCGCATCTAACATAAAAAATTATGTACCAGCAGTTTTGTATGCAATTGGGATAAAGACAGATTTAGGTTTGACAGATATACGTAATATCCAGACGGACTTGAAATGAATGTAACCTTTACTGTAGAAATGGATGTAGAAAATGATTTTGTTTGGCTGCCAGCCTGCGAAGAATTTTGTTTATTAAGTTCCACTTTTCAATGTATTTTGATGAAATATATTGGCATGGTGTAGCCCAAAACGCACGGCCAAAATGAACTCACATGAAAAAAAATTGCAATTTTTAATATTTATTTGAATGGAATGGTTTCCCTAACCATATAAAGGTCTTATAAAAATGAAAACTTTTTGTTGAAACCAAATTTTATTTGTAGTATTTTATGACGTAGACCCTTTCCAAATATTGACTTGACATCTAAATTTATTAGAGTCAATTTGGACAACGTAGGTGAGTCTATTTTTCAGATTCCCTTCACCCAAAGGAGGGCGCATAGGAAGTAAGCTTTTGTAAGAACTACAACTTTCAGTTTTCTGACTATGCACTACTTCCACCGATTCACATTTTTGCCTTTTTCCCGTATAAGGCTTCTTATGGGGAGGCGAGTATGTCGGCACATGGCACCGGCATATAATTTGTAGCCTTTGGGAATGAATTGTGTTGAACAAGTCTTATCCGCCTGTAGAGTTTTAATCAGTTTCAGTCACTATTTGTGTACATTACAAATGACTTGTGATCAGGTTATATAAAGCTTGTAAAAATGTACGCTACGGTAAAGAAGGATTTCAGATAGATCCAGTTTTTATAAACTTTTATTTAACTTGCTTTCGTATGAGCGCGAGAACTCGCAATAGCGTACGTACGTCTACGATAAACAAAAAAGTGCCACATACATAAAAGTTTTAGGCGTTTAAAAAAGATTGAACTTGTAACGCTTTCAAATCTCAAGCACGCACAATTTACGTATAGTTTTATTATACATTTATTTATTATTCTTATCATATCAAAAAATTCAGAAAAATGCTTCTAAAGCGGACCTAAATGCTACAGCATTCATTTTCATTGTTATGCAAAATGACATGAGTACTATAACGCGAGGGTTTTCTTACATTGTACTGGCGAAGTATTTATTAATTGATTCTTTACGGTTTTGCATATTATTTTATTTGTTCTCTGTGTGTTTACAAATTTACTTAAAGCGGCTTCAAATTCATAGAATTCTGTATACTAGAGGGCGAGCAGATTCTCCCTTTATCACTGAAATCACCGAAATTTTTACAGTCCGTGAATGTGTTAAGCTTTCATGTCCGCTTGACTGTCTGATGTCTGTTAAATAATTATTACGTTCCATCTGTTGGTAAATTTCGCAATGTTTTGGTGAAATTCGTTACGCTGACATTTTCTGGACCAATGGTGCAGGTTACGGAAAAAGACGGGTTTGAATCATTTTTGCGAACAAATTGTGAAAAGTATGGCTCTGGTAGAACGATTGTTGCATCCCCTCCTGTCCCGCATGCGAGCTCTCATGAAAGTAAACCATTACATAAGCACAAGGTGTAGTTTTTCTGTATTGTAAGAGATGAAGACTTGAAGTATGGCTTTTAACTATGGGTTTTTAGATATTTTTAGTTATTATTATGAAAACGTAAAACTAGAAAATAGATTCGATTCAGTTCAAATCAGTTGGTTCAACTTTGAGAGACACTTATCTCGATTATAAAGCGAAGTTACACTTTAACGCTAACAAAAAGACATCTTTTCAGAAAAAGCAAGCATTGCTTATGATACTCACATCCAAACTGTTCAAAATAAGTTTGACTGCCTACACCGTCCCTCTCTTACCTTTATTTACCAAAAACTTAACTAACCATCATTCAATCTATCCGGTTTTCATAATAAATTCTTAAGAGACTTGTTTTTTTTAATACCAAAATATTTATAATAAAAATGCAAAAATAATCTCAACAAAACTCTTAAGAAACTGAAATAGTTAAAGAAGTTGTTGAAATAATGGGTGATATAAAAGGTCTCCGCAGTTTTAGGTGGTGTTAATGCCTATATGTCGGGCAACACCCACCGAACAAACATATGCTTAAAAGGTAATACCTCAGCTTACGTTTTTCGTACAGTAAAAAGTTATATTGATCGCACAAGAAATTGAGTGCGATGTCTGAAGCAATACGCTGTGATTCTTCTTCACTACAAAAAAAGGTGAAACATGCAAAAACATTCCGCAAAAAAACTGTACGGTGACAATGCTGTGAGTGAACGAAGAGCCCAAGAGGGGTTTGCTCGATTCCGTTTCGGAAATTGCGAAACGGTGTAAAATGCACCTCGCTCTGGTCGAAAAAGTCGATGAAATTGTGCAACTGATGGAGCAAGACCAGCACGTAAGCTGTCAGGCAATAGAGGAGGCGCTAAACATCAAATACACGACAGTTTGGAATCATTTGAAAAGAGCAGGCCACAAAAAGAAGCTCAAAAGGAGACCAAATAACCGCGGACACTTTTTGTATCACCCATTAAAATAAAAACACAGAAAATGTGGGAATTTGTCTGCTTGAAAAAAAGTGCTGATATTTGTGGTCTACATTTAAAACACGAAAACAACTTGTCCGTACAACTTCTTGTTTATGGTTTTTTTCTATTTTTCTTCAACTAATTCTTATATTTTCATAAAACAAAGAAATAAATGTGCAATACATTCGGTATTTTTCAATATTAATATAAAACTTTTCTTTGGTTGAGTTGCTTATTGGCAATTTGTTCTTCTTATAAATAAGAACCTACTGTAGCAAATTATGTTGAAAACTTTAGTCTCCTTGTTATGGATTAAAGAAAATTAGAAACTATATTCCACAATGCAAACAGAATATACCCAATACACTGTGTGTACAAAATAGGTATTAATATACACAAGATTTAAAATTCATGGCATATTTTGATAGTGTTGAAGATTTATCCAGAGGAGCTTCCACGTTTCAATCATCGGTAGATGAATTATGATTTTAAAGTCAAAAGCAACGAAAAGTTTTTTGTGGATTAAAACGCAACTCGAATGATGAGTTAATTCGATCGTTTTATGCACAAAACTAACAATAAACTGCCAATGAAAATATTATACAAATGTGCTTACAATAACAGGCATACAATGTAAAGGCAAGTGAAAAAAAGTAAACAGATTGTGTTTGGGTAGAGTTAAAAAATCAGCTAGGATTGGATTTTTTACCCTAAAATATTTTGTGAGGTCAAAGTTGTTTAATATGGCTTTGTTTGCCGCTTTTAGCAAATATGACGGAGGATTTGATTTTTAATGTAAGTTAATAAATTTATACCCATCACCGAAGGATGAGAGGCACATTCATTTTGTCAAAGCGTTTGCAACGCCCAGAAGGAAGCAAAGAGGACACCCCACAAAGTATATATATTCTTGATCAGTATCATATTCTGAATCCATTTAAGTATGTCTGTCTCTCCGTCTGTCTGTCTGTCTGTGTAATGTCTGTTGTAAACATTCTTCTGGCCGCAAAAATGAAGCTATCGACTTTAAATTGAGCAGAAACAATGGAAGCCCTTGCACGTAAGTTCATATTGACAATGGACCAAATCAGTCGAAGCGTACGCCCGCAGCACCACGTAAACTGAGAACATCGCTGTTTTTCAAAACGGAATGAAAAATTGGTTTTTTGCTCATTACTAATAGACTATAGCAAGCAAATGTTCAAAAATTTCAACGCATATTCCATGGGCGGTGGTGTAGCATTTGCGCAAAAAATGGAAAAAATCGACCACGCCTGTCCGACATTATAATGTATCAAAATTTAATAATTTTTTCAATACCTTTATAATGCGCAGAAACAAACTTTAAAAATCCCGTAAGGTATACCAATTGTTGGCCAGTTTCAAATTTAGAACGCACCTAAACATGTCTGCCTGTTCGTTTGCCCATCTGTTTGTCTGTGCAACTTTGTAGTATTTGTGGTAAATATTCTCCCGTTAGCGAAAATGAAGTCGTCGCCTAAAAATTTGCAAAAGAATTTGGAATTGATCTAAACTTTTCAAAGGACACGCCTACAACGCCCACATGCCTGTACGACAACAGCTTTTATTTTGAAAATAGAAGAAATCAACTGCGCCCACTCCGTTTTATAGAGAATGAGAATATTGTTCTTTTACTTCTTTAGTTTTTGTCTGAGATAAACTGTGCTGCGTATAAAAGATTCGGTCCGGGCCGAATTTAATTTTCTTACCTTTTCATTGCGCTTAACTTTTCTAATTGATTAGTTTATTTTTACAACCACGAAATATATTATATCATAGCAAAGACATGAAGCAGTACCAAGTCAACCTAACATGTGAACTGTACATGGGCCACTTTTCATTTACATTGCACATGCCACAAAAGAAGAATAGTCTCTGCTAAATTTAGTCTACCTTTTCCAATCTTCAAGTACATTTCTTTACTCCACAAAAAGCATTTGAAATTTTAATGTTTGCGCAGAGGCGATGACTTCATAACTACGCTCGCAGTAATCCAAACATTTCGATGGTGTCCCTAGGGAAGTTTCATCTAAAAATATGTAAAACTAGCCCTAAGCAATAATAGAAATATTTTGCAATTTTTATATATATTTTTAATTTAATTTTTTTTCAAACAAGTAACTACATTATAGCCGACCATTGCTCTGCACAATCCTACAATCATTCATATAACGACTTATCCGAAAAAAGGCCTCATACACGAAGTGGCTGAGAAAGTAGTCCGCTGCAAACACTTTCAAAAGTATTAATCCTTGGGTCAAAACACGTCAGTGTTTGTACCAAATTTCATCAAAATATCTAAAAGATTGCGGGCTTTAGATTGAACTTAAGAAAACAAGACGAACAGAAAGCCAAACAAGCCTGAATCGATTCGGTAAAAGGTGCTTACATATCTACACCCCACACCACTTATGCTAAAGGGCTTAAGATAGACCCATTATTTATTATACAGATCGATTCAGAATCACTTTCTAAATCGACGTAAGCCTGTTTGTCTGTCTGCCCGTTCGTTCCTCCCGTCGCAATTTTTCAGATATTTTTTGATGAAATTTACATTGTCGTGCTTTGACCCAACGACATACGCTTTTGAAAATCGTTTGGATCGTTACACTTTTTCAACCACTCCCTGTACAAGGCCTTATTTTGAAAAGTCATTATATAGAAAAAATTGCAATTTTCAATATTTCCTTGACAAAATTCGTCCTGAAATAGTATTTGGACATTCTTAATTTATATATAAATGTTTTGGACCTTTCTACGAAAATTGATTCTTATTATGTGGTGAAAATTGGTTCATAATAATAAATTGAATTAAATGTAAATACCGTTTTGCAACTTGAAGACCTGAAGAATGCAGGTGTTATTAGTGTAATTAATAGTCTTTAAAGTCTACATGAAGATGAAATTCAACGGACCAGCAACCGAACTTGAAGACGGTGGTAAGAAGCAACTTTGTTACAGTCGGCATGCGATCCCAAAAAAAAGCAACGATTACCTTGAAAAAAATTCTGCTCGGAGAACTCCCCACAACTATAAAGCAACTGCTGCATCAAAACTAACTTCAATGACGACCAAGCCGGCTTCTCTCCTGCACAACATAATTGATTTTCATTTTCAGCATTTCAATAAAATAATTCTACGTTTGTCGTGACCAGATGAGTTGATAAGATTCCGTTTCCTATCTAGAGCTTCCCCAACAATCTATTATTGATATTAATAATCGGAATTCAATCGGTTATTATCGGCGCGTAAAACTAGTTGTGAGTAAGTTTCAAATCACACTAACACAGGTAAAGAATTAAACTCACATTGGCGGTTTTCTTCGTTTATCGGAATGCTCCGGAAGACAGTTAACTGTAAATATTAATTCGACCTTTAGCGTTTGCATGCGTCTGTTCGTAGAAAACGGTTACATTAACGGCAAAAAAACTCTTAGAACGATAATGCAACTTTGCGCACTGCCACAATTGCTCATCAATATTTTAGCAGGAATCAAACTAATATTCTTCCATAAGTTACACGTTCACCTAATATTAACCTGATTTATCTAATTCTAACGATTAAAGAAACCCCGTCGCGATAGCTCCTCTGAAGTAGTAGAAACTTTGAATAACGAAGAGAGAAAAAGAGGGATAGGCGATAACAATTACAACAGGCGCTGTAATTTACCAATTAATGAACCTAATCAATCAATTGAAGTTTTTGGTAGATGTTAATGGTTGTTCCATCAAGTTCACGCGCACTTTTAAAACAGAAATTCCCCTTATACTATAGAAAAAGTAATGGTTCTATTTTCTTGCCGAGCTACTTAAATTTGCATGGAGTATTTGTAGCATAGTCGGAAGAGTCAACTTCGTTGACTCGTCTAAACTAACACTGGATGTTTGGTGAGTAAACGTAATTAAAAGTTAGAAAACAACATAGAGATATATATATATACATACGGTGTTGTTTTTCCTTTAGGCAAATATTTCCATTATATGAGTTAGCGTAGTTGCGTAGTGTGTGCTTGATTGGTCAAAGAATTTTATAAGCTTCATAAGCACCTTCGCATATGTTTTGTTTATTTATTCACACTTCTTAATATGGGGATGTCCTACACGTTTTTTCTCCGCCACGCTATGTATGACCTCGAGTCGGCCAGTGTTCGTTTGTAGCATGGATTTCACTCGTCTCTCAGCTCTTTCAAAGTACGCTTGTTGGTAGCAAAGTCTCTTTTAGTATGTGTTTCTATGCGGCTGCATGTGGATAGCCAAAAGAAGCACTTGCAGCATGTTATGCTTGACTGCTTTAAAAAAGATGGTAGTGCAAAGGACACTGCAGACGGGATTTGCACCATTAATGGAAGTGGTACTACAGCTATTAGAACCGCCCACAATTGGTTTAAAAAGGTTAGAATGAAGATTGCCCAGCGACGGCAGAGACAAACCTCATCAAGAGTGTGCTCACTGAAAATCCGCGATATGATGTGACCGCGATAATGGATGCCACCAACCAGATGCCGGGACAACGGTACATAGTCATTTCATTAGGACGGTATACGTCGTCTATGGATTTTGCATCAGGAAAAGGGAAGAAACTTGTGGGACACCCTAATATAAGATTTTTGTGTATTTATGCGTAATTTCTCTCTTGCTTACATAAATTTCTAATATACACAAGAAATAATAAAATTTATCCTTAAAATTTATATCGTTATGAACAAAAATATATCCATAAATATCAACTTAATCTGCAATTTTATGAGTTTAGTATCAAATATGTAGAAATACATGGACAAGTTTATACAGCATTTTAATTTTTTTGTGTTCAGTTTTTAGTACTTTTAGAAATCGTAGTAATCTTACAAGTTCATATGTACATATGTACGTGATATATTTAAAATTTAATTGTATTATTCAAATTAGAAATGTTTTAAAATTAATTTAGTTGAATAAGGTTTTATTTACATTTCAACAACAAACAGCTGCGGAAAAGGAAAAAAAAAGCAAATAAAATGTGAAGTGAACGCGAACGTATGCGCAAGGGGAGTGCGTAACGAATTGTTCATCTTGTTATGTGCAACGCCTAAGGGCGAGCAGTTAGAGGAGAATGTCGCTTTACGAAAAACAGTTCAAGTGTGACAAACTGCAGGTGAATGAGAAGATTTTATTTTAAATTTACGCAATAAGCATAAGATAAAGGTTAAGATCGAAGGGGAGACTGCAGATGCTATGGGTGTAATGCTCGCCGTGCCAGTCACAATTTTTGGCTACACTCGGTAGAAATACGCACTTCAGTGAATTTCTACAATATGACAGAAGTGTGTCAGGAAATTTAAAATCAAAATCCAGCTTCTTCTTTATTCATTTGCATGGGTTTCATGCCTTATTGACTTGTGGATACGGTAGCGCAAAACTTGGTTGAAAAATATGTGTACTTTATGAGTTCTCTGATGCCTCTCTTTGGCTTTCACAAATGTTCACACAATACATATAGAAAAACAAATCTAGTATATTCTGACTTCCTGCGGCGGTGGATTTAAAAATTTTTCGCATGGCCTTGTTAGAGCCGTCCTTCCGCAGCATGTTCGTGCAAACACTTAATCTTATGAAGAATTCCCAAGAGAAACGTAAAATAGGAAAACAAACTCAAAATTCCGTCGACGTTAGTATATGTCTTATAAGGCATAAACAGTCATATTTCTGCGTCATATGAGTATTGGCGGGCAATAAAATAGACCTTTCGATAGAATGCATCATAAAAGAAGGAGTTTAAGAATCTTTGTGAAATTATTCTTTTGAATGACAATGAAGTTTCCGTGAAATTAATTCAGTTTTGCGCAAAGAAAAAGGTACTCCTCCTTAATTCAGATAAGGAAAAAGTAACTACAGCGTAGACATAAAACAAAATGCATACGAATAGAAAAAAAAAGGAAAATCTTTTCATCTTACTTTACAGTTGGTATGAAATTTCACATTTTCGAGTAAAGGTCAGAACTTTCATTCCTAGCAGCAGCAGCTAAAAATCGAGCTATATTTAAAGTGTCTGCGGTCGATCAGCAATTATTCAATAAAAATACAATAACTCGTTAGACTTATCTTCTGTCGGAAAACGTTGACGTCATAAGTAAAAAATCAATTTCTTATTTTCTCTAATGATAAGAGATCGCTATAATAATTTGATTTGATATTTATATCATCTCTGTATAGTCTTCATCGATGTGTTAGAAAGTGTGCGGGCTTGATTAGAGATTTATAAAATATTGGCAATATATCATCTGCGTCCATTTCGACGTATATCGCATTAGTTACTTCTTCTCTAATATATTTTTATTTTGTTTTACTGGAAACGTGCACAAATCGATTCATAACGGGATGTGTCTCAATAGAAGTCACACTCTCGTTTTTAAAAAATAGGAATTAATTGTAGGATCCGAAGTAAGTTTATTCGATGTTTATAATGGCACCTATAGATGATTTTTCTAAGATAAAATATAATACACCTAAGGAAGCTGTGTACGGATTGTAGTTGGTCTCGCATGCAACGGTAAGTGGGATGCAGAGATAGATGATATATGGAACGTTCGTACAGTACTGCGGATCGTTCATTTGTTTATTACAAATGTTCAGATATTTAGATTGCGATAGTATTCAACTGACACTGTATTAACTCTCGACTCTTTTACCGCTTAACAATCCTTTGCGAAGCTGAAAGAATTGAATTTGCACCAAATCCACGTGTCAATAAATTTCCATGAATTTTCAAACCTAAAATCCCTCTGTCTCGCACTTTCTTCTCTCTCTCTCTCTCTTCATAACGCAAACGATTGACTCATCAATTGTTGTTGCCAAATTTGCGCCATGTGCCTAAAATACGATTAGAAAAGTGAGCTTATGTGGTGTGAGGCCTTTTGCCCATTTCCTGGTGCTTGGGTATGCTCAGTGGCATCATGCTCGGACTCACAAGAATTTTATGCTTTCTTTGAAGGTTTAAAGAATAGTTTGACTTTTCAGAAGTTTCCACTTTGTTTATTCATTCTATTACTTCGCTTAAAATTCATCAATAAATAGTAAATTCTTTTACAATACGAAAGCATTTCAAGAACCGTAGATTGATTAAAGTTACACGCTTATTACATTCCATATCAATGTGCACTCGTTCTACTCATTTTACAGCGTTGTCCACATAATTATAAATTTGCATCGAGGTTCTACAAATTGTACAAACACTTTGCCAGTTCAGAGTGTACTCGCTTACAATTCATTAATCGTCTATTCTCTTTACCAGTTCAGAGGGTACTCGCGTTATTATTGTCTAATAATAAGTTTTACTGTTCTTCCTTAGTCGCGCTGTCATTTTCGTCTCTTCCCTGATTCTGACTCCCCTACTCGCACGGACAGATCTGTCCCCCGACACGACCATTTGGAGCCACCTGTTTTATGACTCCCGTCAAGGTTGCCTTTTGGCAACCTTACCAAATCCCAATCAGCAACGTCTGTTTCTGACTGGGGTTCCCTTATCTCCCGTCGTCCTTCTAATAGCTTACTTACTCCTATTCTTAACCTAACTTAGCCTAGCACTCCCCCCACAGAGACAAAGAAGACCTAAAACGAGTGACAACTTTGGTGTTTATTCCTTTGAAATCATTTCCTGAAAGTGAAAGAATATTTTCCGAAGGGAAATTGTCTTCAAGCAATAATTTTGAAGAATTAACCGAACTTCAACTACATTCTTGTCAAAGAAGTAATAGGTCCCTTTGCTGGGACCGGCAGATATTTTCCTGCTCTTGCACTATGCTTGTATGATTTGCGTCTCGGCAATAACGATTTTTCCACGTTTGCATAGATTAAGCTATGCAAGACTTTTTTCAATTAATTATTTGAATTACTTATAAAGGCAAAATAAAATTAAAAAGAACGTGTGAAAAGCATTTGCAGCTTGGAAATAAACCAACCGAAAAATTTGTTGATAAACAATGCGCTGGAAGCGCGTGTTTAATTAAATTCATTTGTGGCAATTATTGCCGACGAAACGTTTACAAGCTCGGACAACCAACTAGTAGTTTTCAAGAAACAGTCAAAAGCAGCCTACTTAGCCTGGTTCGGGACTGGTGTATAAGCTAATAATTTATGCCAATGGCTCTATTGTGGCTATTTTATAGGTTATCGGTTATCGATTATTATTCAAGGAGAAATGTGGCGACTTGAAAAGGAGATTTGATATAAAAATCTAAGAAAGCCCGACACCCAGTTCAAGACTCTATTTAAAGTTATGAGAATTCTCTTGATGGCTGGACAAACCTTTTAGCCATTAAATCTTTTAAAAACGCCTTTCAATTAACCCGATCTGGGTATCTTCAACTTTGAAAATCGCACTACAACAAATCAAATATTGATTCTTAAGAATAGTTTTCAAACTATTGTAGTGTACGCATGTTCTGCGCGGAGATCATCTTGTCAGTATAAAGAAAATAAATTGCGATTGACTACGAACAAGCCTGGGTCATTTTCAACTGCTTAGTCGTGTCCAGCTCTTATGTGAACTGATTGATTTTACAAATGAAAGCGTGAGTCTCCACACGGCGCTCGAGTAGCGTGACTTGAAACTTTTCATTTCCTTTTTTCTTTTTCATTCCTGTGCATAATTTTCCTTATTATCGTTTCCTTTTAATTTTTCCTTTTAAAATTTTCCATTTTCAATTAGCTTACGAATATTGTTTAGTTGCGCACACTTTATTGGGTAGTAGGACCTTCTCTCTAGTTGTCTTCCATATCTTACGATTCCGTTAGCATGCGTAAGCTATTATTTTAGAAAAATACAATTTTTTTAATATAACTAAATAAACACAACTAACCATGAGAATTTTTTACAAAGACACAAATTACGCTCCATTGCAAGTACATGAGTGACTTATATTTTTAATTATCCTTTCTGCGAATCGCACTTTTAAGTGAAGGTGTAATTAAAATTGAATTATATTGAGAAGAAAGCTGCAATTAACACCTAAAACTTACAAAAATGCTTAAGTTCTAAAAACTATTAAATGTAAATAATTTGATTTTTGAGAAATTTGCAAAGTTCTCTTGGCCGGAAGAGTAGATTAATAGTAATAAATATAAAAATTAACATATTTATGTAGTTTAACATAAATTGGTACAAATCGCGCTTTATAAACACGATTACAATTCGGAGGCACAAATAAAATCTTTTTTTTTATTAAACTGTACCCCTTTATATGGCCAAGTATATCGTGGAAAGCAACCACCGTCAAAATACGTAAACGTAAGACTTTGCAGGGGTGCTTGTGCAAGGCGAATTACTTAACCCTTAACTTTTGGCGCATTTGCAAATCAGTTGGGATCACTTGTGGATTAAAGATGCGGCTCTAACGAATATCGGGATACGAGGATCTCGCAAATACACCCACGGGATCGAATACTTCTCGATTGTTTTTTCAAAGTTCTTTCACTACCTTGTCTATTGACAGAGAGTGTGTGCCCACATCAGTCTCAGCTCTTACTGCTCTCCGCCCAGTTAAATGGAGAAACGTACCTGTTGAATTTCAGTTCCGTACCTTTGTGCGAGCGTATAAAAAAATGAACTTAAGTTATTTACATTAATGTGCGTGTGATATATATATCTCGAAAGATAGGCTGGAAGAATACTATCTGTAAAAATATTTGAAAGACTTAGCATATAAATTAAATATAAATCGCACGCTTCATAGCATGTTAGAGGTTTAGTGTTGAAGATTATGGTTTACGAGAGCGGATATGAGAAGTTCATTGCAAGTGTGTCTAACCGTTCGACTTTGTTTTCATTTTGTTAAATTTTCCATGTCGAACAGTTAAGGAACACAAAATATCAAAGATACGCCTGCATATGGCAGCTCTTTTAGTGACATATGCAATGTCGCTGTTATTTAAAGAACAGCGGCGCTATTAGATTAATATGCTGGCAACCCTCTCGCAAGATGTTTAAAACTTTGTAAATCATTTACAGCAATCATTAATTTCAATGTACTGAAATAATATTTCATATATATATTGTGAGAACCCAAAGTCGTCCCTCGTTTTGACCTCACAGTTTCTCCGTCTCTGGTGGGGGGGAATGCTAGTCTAAGATAGCATAGGGATAGAATAGAAATAGATTAGGACTAGAATATGAGTAGATTAAGAATAGGGTAGGCTAGAGTAGGGATAGAATAGGAATAAAATAAGATTGACATTAGAATTAGAATAGAATAGAATAAGAGTAAAATAAGGATAGCTTAAGAATAGGCTAGGGAAAAATAGTTTTAGGAAGGGATGAGAGAGTTAGGGAGAGGAGTTCATGAACTCGGGTGGCGACCGCGGATAGCGAAGAGTAAAGAATAAAGTAATAAAGTAATAAAGTGTAAAAAATAAAATAGCGTCCCTAAAGATAAGTTTTCTTGTGTCCCGGTTCCACTGAGCTACCCCAGCCCCAGAGAAAGGACCGCAGAGGCTCTCACAATATATATATTTATATATATATATATATACGTTTAAATAACGTTTATGTATACAATTTAATTAATAAATTAAGAGTTTTATTATTGCTATTGTAAAATATACTGTGGTTTTTGTCTTTAGTATCTTAAGCCGGTTGATTGAATAAAATAAATAAGCAAATAGGCTGTGAGGTATGGTACGCATGTCGATAAGCCATTAAAGGTAATGGTATACCATAGCAAGAGGACACAGTAAACGCAAGGTCATCATTGTTATTAACATGTTACCAAAATTGCTGATGTCAACAACTATCCACTTACAAACGCACACACACACACACACACACACACACACACATCCACATACACCCATTAATTTTCGAACCCACAATCACTGTGTATATTACATTAAACCCTACGAAACAGTGGAGCGTAACCACACATGTATATGCATTTGCATATTAACACATTCGTATTCTCTTACTTAAACCGGAAAATGTATTTGTAATGTACACATTTACACTTCGGAATTAATTTGGTGTTGTCATTATTGTTGCAGATGGTTGGGGTATTATTATCCATACAACTGTTTGATATATTAATGACACACCGTACACGTTGGTAGCTTTACATTCACTATATAATCAGGTGTAAGCTTACATGCAATATGTAAAGATAATCCACATTTTTACATAAGATAAAGCATTCGCTGTAATGGAAACACGCAAAAACTAAGATAATGCTTTCATGATATTTTTTGTGAGCATGATTGATGTGCGGCGGTATATTAACTTCGTTTATTCACTTGCGAAATCTTGATAATCTATTCAATAAGTTTCCTAATTACGCCTTTTTTTATGAGCCATGCCATATTTACCTGTGTAGCAGTCCAGCAGTCAGTCCAGCAGTCTTTTGGTTGCAAAACGTGCCAAACTTCCAAAAAAAGCGGTGAGACTTTACATGTGGCTGCAGTGACACTGGTGATACTGACTGCAACAGACGCCCAAAAGAGATGATTACAGGATATAACATCAAAAAACAGAAAAATCCTAAAAATTATTCTCTATAGTTGAATATTAAATTTGCAAGACATTGCTGACACTTTAAAAATCTCAGCGATTCACTATCTTGCCTCAAAATCTAGTAATGAAGAAACTCTTTCCCAATAGAAAAGGTTATCAAGTGTTACGGAACGAGGAAACCAAAGTCTTACTGATTGCTAGCACGGTTTGGTGCTCTTTAGTCTCAATAAAAAAGAGATGCAATGTATGGCAACGGACGAAACCTACGTCCACCACTACACTTCTAACCCGAATTGTTGTTGTTTCGCTAAACCAAAAGAAGTTAGCCAAACAATGTAAAATGACCAAAAAGGAAACAGTCGGCTGGCAAGTTTACGGCCTTGGTGTTTTGGCATGCGCATTGTATTGTATTAAACGACTATCCTGGATAAAGGAAAATGACGAGCAGTTATACGTTATGGTGATGTGTACATCAAACAGCTTTGGGTATCCTGCCCAGTTCTGTTCAGCTCTATACTCCGCCACTATATCGAATCAATTAACTACTGCCGTCTCGTCATAACTAAGAAACCTGTACCCCACCGCTAGAAATTGTGTTACTAATAATTATCTTTACTTACAACAGATACTAATACGGAGTTTGCCACCAACATGTGCAAAACTAAAAAACGAATATCAACTGTGCTCAAGCTTTCATAGAATTCATTGTAATGCAACGTAAGCATTGTGTACATAGCATTTTGCTATAAATTTGCCCGTTATGCCCACACGAAATCCACATCCACATGAAATTAATAACCGAACCGTTCAGAAAATTTTTGAAATAAACAATCGAACGACGCTTATGTGATAGGACTCCGTACTAATTGGCTTTAGTTTTATATTTTCCATACTGCTTTTGATTTGCATACCACACAAAATAACAGCAACTGAATTATCAAGACATGAAAATCAACTTTGAAAAAAAAACGGAGATTATTGATAAATTAATGGAAGGGCATGACTTACAATCAGAATAGTTTACATTTATTCACTTAGATATCATAACCGCTGCACAAAATCACCTCGGAGTGTATCGTCTGAGAGCGTCCACATCGGACAATCGGAATATTCAGGATACTACACAACAAGAACGACAAGAAACAGAACTAATTTAAACTACAATAAGTTAATTCCCGCTTTTCAGTATATCACTGCCAACATAAACAAACACAGATTAATAAAAAAGTTTATTTTTTTTTAACTCAAAATAATTCCCGTAAAGTAAGTGCCACATATTTCATTTGGGTGATTTTAAGCTTTATTGCTACAACACATTTCAATTAGAAGCCGTCAGGCTTAAACTTACTACTAAACTTACTATTAAAGAGAGTTTTATGAGTGTTTTCGTGTACGATGCAAATGCTTTATCATTCCTGGAAAACCAAAACATCTCTGGCGCAACTAACGTAAGCAGCTACCACAAACTCTAAATGACTGATGGTGCGAGCGTTTAGCTTTACAAACTTTAAAGCTAATCATTTTTCTCAAGCTAAGAGATTTTAGAAGATATGCCCCCTGCCATTTTTCTTCGTCTTTTCTTTAAATTGTCTTGTCGTGTGAATACCGTCGTGGGCCTGTGCTTGATAGATAAAAATGCCTCACTTAACGTAAAGGTAAGTGTCATGTAGAATCTCTTACTTAGTAAACTTTTTAGCGTCTTCAATAACCGTCTAAAGATTCAAAAACAATATCCAAAATGTGGCCACAATTATTTTACTGGGTTAAAAAGTCGAGCTTTGAAATAGAGTCACGGCTAACTGTGTTTATTTGAATTCTGCTGTTGCTAACACAATGCATTTGCCTATCGATTTGTACCTTCGAAATGTAAGAAATAAGCGTCGCCCCTACTCGAATTTTGTATCATTCCATGCAGTTATTGCACGAAACATAAAACATTTGTCTTTTACTTGCATGAACGGATGTTACATCGGATTTTTGATAACTTTTTTTTTGTAATTAAACGAGTAAGTAGCCGACATCATCTATGTTAAGGTATGCTGAATTTGTGCGAATGTGTGTAGCACCCAGGAGGACGTGAAATAGATCTACCTTTTGTTCTACCAATCTATTCAGAATAACTTCCGGAATCGATTTCACCGTTTCTGCCCGCCTAACTGGAGTCTGTGCATGTACTCTTCAACCGACAGGTCGCAGGTTTAGAGATTTTGATGAAATTGGCCCAAATTTTGATGACATATTTTGACCCAAGGACGAACGCTATTGAGCATTGTTCCGATCGAATAACAGATAGTGGAAAAACTTTTATTGAACTTCATCCCGCATAGTAACGCCGACGAGTCAATAGCACTGGTTATTCACGGAAATGAGAAGGAACCAGCGACGATACATCTACGTTTCTCTAGAGACAGTGTGGCTAACAAAAGCAATGTATTACAATTGGGTCCTAACCTAAGTTCCACAGACAGAGTCATGTGCAAGTATTGGTCTCACCAAGCACCAAGCGTGTACCGTTCGTGTAATGTATGGGCCGTCTTGCTCTTTGGACCAACGTTTTATGAAACCCTGCGCTCGACTAGCATTATTCAAGGAGAGTTCAATATGCAGACTAAAAGGTAGTTTTTAGTCAAAAAAACCCCTAAATCAATCGACGCATCCACATATATGAGTGCATTTCTAGGTACAGGAAGAAAAGAGTTTAACATTGTCAACGTTCGAAATAAAGAGAAAGAGCCCTAAATGGAAAATTATTAGATTTCTGAGTGGTCTGTTAAAGGAATAAACCTGGAGTTGAAAAATCAGTAATTTATGATTAAGTAGGTTTTAACCAAGTCTTTCCTAAAGTCTCTGAATAGGATATCCGCGTAAAAGTGACTAGAGAATTCCTTGCGAATATGAGAAGAAAACCCTTAAAGATTTGTAACAGTAGGTCTTCCTTTTAGAAAGCCACGATGAAGTCCAGATATGAGAGGTTTGATTCATCACCACATGATTTGAGCGTACAAGATTAACCGCCATTAGAGCTTAACAGTTCCTTAAGTTAATTTAAACATTATTTAATACGAAAACTTTGTCGCTTTGGCCGGAAAAAGACGACACCTTAAACTTTTCATCCAAATATTTGCCAATGACATAACTATCAACCAACTATACATATGTACAAGGAGACACTCTTCTTTATTTTTAGATCCAAATTTGCCCAAAGTACGCACCTTTTTATTTCATTTCGCTTACTTAATGTTATTTCATTTGTTTCACTTCAATTCAACTAAAATTTTGAAATTTCATATAATAAGAGAGTTTTATTATTTCTGGAGCTTACACATGTGAAAGGCTACTAAATTACTACCTATATTAAGTTCTTTAGTACAAGGGAAAATATATTATTATGAAAGGATCGAGTTCAAATCAGAAGGATGCCTGCGTCGTACTCTGAAGCTTAAAGGTCATAAGCAGTGGGTTGCAAGTGAACTAAGAGGACTCGAGCCGGAAAACGAACTAACCCAACACTGTATTGGTTAAGTACGATACATGACTTAATTAGTTTGACGTGTTCCTAAGATGTGACATCGGAAGTGCTCGAAAAATATAGAAAGTCTTTTTTACGGTTTGTGCTGAGTCAGGTATCGAGACAAATCTATAAATTTCGATCTAAATTTTACATGTGGGTTGAAAAATTCATAGTTTTATCTACGTTGGCGAAGTTTTATGAGTCGAAAGACACTAGATGGACGGACAATAACAAACAAGTTCACCTCATTTAATAGGATGGGCAAATTTATAGAACCATCTGTCAGTTTGACTAAAAAACTGATGCCTGAAATGAATCTATGCTCAGCCAGTGAAGCTAAAGCTACCGTTTTCTAAACCGTTTTCACGTGGTATTAATGAAGCTTGAGCGATTTATGGCAAACTCCTTAATGCCAAAAGGAAGAATTGTTGTCGAACTGATGCAAGCGCGTCTACGCGACGACAATACATACAACTGAAGCACCAATCTAACTGCATTTTATAGAGTGTTCAATGTGTAAGTAAAACTGAAGTCCACTATCATACGGTGCACCTCCAGATCGAAAAATGTCTCTACGTCTTGCGGTTTTATTACCCGAAGTATCCCGTAGAGCGTAAGCTCCTTCTAATTGAAAATAATGGGTGATATAAAAGTTCTCCGCGGTTTTTTGGCCTTGTTTTGAGCTTCTTTTGTATGTGCTCTTTTCAAATGATTCCAAAATATCATGTGGATGACGTTTAGTACCTCCGCTATTTCCCGACAGTTTGCGTGCCGGTCTTGCTCTACCAGTTGCAAAATTTTGTCAAATTTTTCACTGACTGGCCGACCAGAGCGAAATAAATCTTTGACAACGAAATTTCCGGAGAGGATTCGAGGTCCTTCGTTGACTCACAGCAATCTCATTGTACACTTCACATATTTGTCGGCAGGTTTTACCTTTTTTTGTAGCAAAAAAAAATCTCATAGCGCACTTCTTCAGATATTTCAGTCATTGTCAATGTAATCTTCTACACGAGCAAAGCATTAGGGAACTATCTTTACAAAAAATGTAAGCTGAAATGTCGCCTTCTAAGCACGGACGAATGTCTGAGACAATCAGGTGAGTGTTGCCCGATGTATAGGCATCAATACCATATAGTGGCAAAACACCGCGACGCTCTCTTATATCGCCTACTTGCTTATTTAAAGCTGCTGCAATCCTGGTATCTTTTAAGTCCATAAGTTATGCTGTGTTCGCTGTTAATCGTGTACGTTATTGCTACTTGTTTCTCGAATCTTTTGCCTAACCTCAAACACAACACAAACGTTTAATAAAACAAAAAGTGATTAAAAACTTGTTGAATGTAAGCGTTAATCTGTGTAAAGCTAATAATGCATATAAACCGACAATCTTTTATATATCCCCTACAATTTGCTATGCGAGGGCTTAACCTTTACGATTTAATATCCAGCGAGGCGGAACACACAACATGTTTATGTCCAGCATACAGTTATTTGTTGATTTTTCATCGTCATAATAGCAATAAAGAAGATTGAAATACTTACGAACACATATGTACATATAAGATATTACGTAAGTATATTATGTGCATTAGCGCCTAAATGCTTTCGTGTTTATGTAAAATGCTCGGGTGTTAAGTTCATATAAAATTTTACATTTTTATATTCATACCTGATACAAACATACATTCTCCTATACGGCGCCCTTCCCTCTATTATGTATGCATAGTTGGGTGAACTCTATTTATAGCAACTGTCGAAATGTAATAGCATATCAAGGCTTTGACTATGCTGATAATATCTATGGGATGGGTTTTCACCATCTGGCATCTACGAGATACGTCTGTCTACCTGTCGTTCTTTGCAACCCTACAATACCCTACAGTCGTATCTAGTTATTGTATATGGTTAAGCGTAACGCACGCCCTGTGACTACCAATAAGTGATGTAAAGTGCATTTGAATTCAATATCAAGCAAATCCTTTAACGCGAGCACATAAGATTTGCTCGAAGACTTCTTTGTCTATGATAAAACATGACAAGTTGCCTTGCTGTGCTTTTTTTTCTTTTTGTTCTTTCTCTTGTTTCCTTTATAAACTTTTAATATAAGTATATGCCGCTTTGTGCCATATTTGCGTAGTTAAGTAACCGCACTCTTCATTTAATTGAATGTAAATTTATAAACTTGCGTAAGTATATGAAGGCTTTTTATTAAACAGATTTTTTCACATATAAAATTTTTACCTTGAACTTACTTAAGTATTACTTACACATAAATGCGTTTATTCGCACACATTGCGCATAATTTTTCGCTCAAACTGAAATGCAAGGCATTCATCCACCTTTCAGTTTGTGTAGAATACATCATTAAACTTTTCCATTTTCTACATTAAGTCATAGAGATATAAATGTAAAATAAACGAAATGACGGATCTTGGGGGCGCACCTGATGTTTTATTTTGTGATTGTGTTTTCCTTACACATGTAAAAGAAATTAATTCCGTGTAACGAATGCAGCGGCTACAGTAACCATAGAAGCCAATGTAAGCTTTTAATTAAACTTATTTATTAAATACATCTGTAAATGCTTTACACAGGCTGTTTAAGGCTTAACAGCATACAGTCATACAGTCCCCTTCCCCATACCCCTTTGGTAACGACTTTAAGCAAAACCGTGCCTTTTCATCTATCACTCGGTGCCCATACCGATGTAAGCAAATTTATCCATCCGTTCATCCACTAGTACGCAATATTGAAGTTCGTTAATACCCATTTTAAAGGGAATTTGACTACAAGTAAAGCCGTAACACTTTCAAGAGAAAAGAAAGTTGAATGAGGAAAGATTAATTAAACAGTGTGAAGAATAATGATATAACCGGGCTGACTTTAGCCTGAAAAATTTCTTCTCGTGGCAGCCAGTATCAAGTCGTCAAAGAATTTTCTAATATATAGAGATTTCGCCACAAATTGGTTCTTCCTCTTGTTCATTTACTCAATGCTTACTTTTTCTCGGTTAATTTATTTTGAGTGAATTTAAAGACTTGATATTCAAGGCCATATCCAACAACAAATTTTTATTCAGGTTTACTTTTAAATATTTTCCTGCTACGATCGCTCGTACGGCGTAGTCCATGAAGTTGGTATTTCATCCTCTTACCTTAAACAACCGACATGGCACGCTTGCAGACCAAAATTACAAGAACCGATGTCTAAAGTTGCTATTTTTTGCCGGCGTCTACATATTTCGCTCAGCCCTTTTGCTTAATAGTCGCTGCCATCCGGCTAGGTTTACTGGGATTTTTATAATCTCGAACTAGCGCTTGCTGACCATCTGTAAACTGAATGCCTAGTGTTTCGGTAGTCAGTCAAGAATTATTGAATCGTCCCCTCTGAATCGCGACGAGGACTTGCTTTAATGTTTGCAAGAATAGGTTTATTGAAAGTGTTTAGAAAGTATTTACTAAAACTTTCGTCTTTATAATAACGAGGTGTGACGTGTGCAACTGATCAGGTAACTGTTATCGAAATTTCTGCAATATCACAGCCCTATATTCCCATGTAACGCAACCATATTCTACTGGCAGTTGCATTTGCTGACCATTCCTCTAAGGATTGCGTTACTCAATTTAAAAAATTGGCTCTCAATGAGTTTCACGTGCACTATCAATGAAATTTGGATTTTCAGTTTCACTTAGACTAACGTATGTTCTCCCTTTCTGAAAGCGTGCTGAAGTCATTATCGGTAGTGCTTTCTTTTCAACAAAGACGCAGATGATGATCAGGCTTATGATCAGTTGTCAATTTAAATTAAAATACCATATCGGTTTAAGATCGTCATCTATTTTATGAGATAAAACTCCTGCTACTACGTTGTTTGAATCATCGGTTGTTAATACTATTGGCCATCCGAGGTTATAATGAACCAATACTCCATTTGAGATTATGTCTGCGTTGATTGTGTCGTAAGCTTTTAGACATTATATATTCCAACGAAATTGTATGTTATTTTGGCTGATCTTCTGATCAAATTTGTCTATAAACTTGCAATTATGATTAATAAAGGTCTTAATACTGAAATATTTTTTGGAATAGATGCATTTGTTACGCCTGAAATATGATCATTGAGTTTTTTTAATCTATTAGCGTCAATCATAAATTCTGGATACGGTACTTTAGATTGAAACAATGAGCATTTTTTTATTTAGTTTAAGACCGCTGGACTGAAATTTTTAATGATTTAACATTAGTTCAAAATTCTATCCGCCGATTGTTATATCGTACTGATAACAGCGTTGGGATTATCATGCAGCAAATTTTTCTACGCAATGGTAGGCGTTTTACTTTTCGTAACACTATATTCGTGCTCCTACCGCAAAGCAATTGAAATTTACAGTTTATCTCATGTTCATTGTGTCTGTCAGATAGATCAGGTTTAGTAAAAATTGTATCTCCTTGAAAGGATGTCTGCACGTAGCAGTGGGTATTTGGAGTCCACAAAATGTTTCTTGATGGTGACTTTCTAATGGCCGCGTATGCAAATGTCCCCGTTTTCTTTCACAACTAATACCAAATTGCTGCTATTAAATTATCTACTCGCTCTAGAACCCCTAATTCGAGTAAGTCGTATAGTTTTTACTTAGTTTTTGTTTTCCAAGCTGGTGGCAATGGTCTACGCTTGAAGAAGTATACTTTGGTTTGACACTTTGATCAACGTTTAATCTAATTCTGGTGCGATTATATATTCCTGATTGATCGCTAAATACTTGGCTAAATTGAGTGCTAATTGAGTTAATCAGTGATATACGTGTAATCTTTTCGTAATTCGATTTCATTTACTTGACCTAATTCAAAATGAAAGTCTCTGAGAAATGGGCGACCAAGGAGTGGAGGATTCGTTGGATCCGATAGTACAACAGCAATGTCTTTCTTGATACTATATACTTGACATAAGATTCGTTGCACTTTTCAAGTCTCAAGTTCAGATTCTTGTTTCTTAAAATTGATGTCGCGAATAATGTGCAGGGGTTGCCCTTGTCACATGCTCTTATGACACTAACACTTCGTCTTCTATGCCTTTAGATGGTAATGCTGTATAAACAAATCTCACAAATTTGTTTACTTTGATATCCAAAGCTTCCGTATTTTCGGAATAAAAACTAACCGTACTTTTTCTAAGACCGTCCTCTGGTTTGTAACAACTTGCATAACCCGCTGGAATAGAACAACAATTTAAAGCTCTAGCCAGGACGGATGGACACAATATAATTAATGACAATATCTATTCTTAATAATCTTACGTAAAACTTACCATAATATATTCGATTCTCACCGGTTATAGAATCGGTACTGATTTTATATATTCAATAGTTTATGAAAAAATTTTTTTAAGTACATATACACCGTTTCATTTCCTTTTTTTACTTATTTCATTTGCTCTTGTCAGCTTTATGTTAATGTATTGTATAATATATCAGCTTTAATGCAAATAATGACCACTCATGCGATGATTAAATTTGTAATGTTTGCCAATGACAGCAAGAGGCTTACAAATCTCATAAACTTTATTTGAAAAGATTGAAATTTCATACCTTTGTAAACTCTATGGAACATTGTTACTACCACTGACCATTATCTCCAATAACATTACAATATTTTTAATATTCAGGAAAATGAAGTCATCAACTTATGCATGATTACACATTTACATCTGAAAGTCCTTTACCTTATTACATTTGCATTAAAGTGCCTATTATTTTTATAGTGTATTCAACAACGTTGCATAAACGTAAACCGTCGTTAGAAAAATTAATAACTGCCTAATATAGTTTAAAAAGGGCAAAAATGTTAAAATTAGCCGCGTGAAGCAGTTGCTAAGAAAAATCATTAAAAATATACTGGTCACGGTGGGTTCCCTTATGAAGTGAGGGGCTTGGCGTGCGATCGTCCACAAATACGTCAACCTTTAATTGTATAAAAAGCCATTCTTTTTTTTTTTAGTTAAACGATGAGTGTATGATTTAATTTCAGAAATTATACGAAATTTGCTTGTGTTCAATTAGCTTAAGAATGACTCTTTCTTCACCTATACTGCTGACCACACATACTTTCGATCTATTCGACTGTCGGCTTGCCCAACTGCCTTTCTCTTTGTCTGCCCATCCATCTCACTGCTTACTCGTCTTTCCTGCGTGTCTACCTGTGCATCCATCTGCCTTTGCACTCGTTTCTGCTTCCATAAGGGCATAAGACGGTCTACTCCCCTAAATCGAAACTCATTATATTTTTATTTTTTTTGCACACCAAATTTATATATATATATATACAAATATATATATATATATATGTGTTTATATAAACATATTGTTTATAAAATTATTTCCCTTTCACAATCGACTGGGGCCGTGTCTTGTACACTCACTACTACTCATTTATCACGTTGCGGCAGGATTACAAACTATTATTAATAGCACTTTCCTAGGTTTTTCCAGTTTGCAGGGGTTAATAATTGCTGTATTGTTGTGTGTAAGCAAATATAAAACGCTTATGAGATAGCTCTGCTATTTTTTTGCACCTTGCAGAAATGATCAAACAGAAAATATAAAAGATGAAGCATTTATCCGTACGACATGGGATAATAACAATCCGATTCTGTGAGTAAACACCAAAGGACTCGAATGCTAACGTATACAAAAAGCTAAGAACATGTGAGAGTCAAAGACCTTCGTTTCAGTTAGTATTGAAAACAACTGCGCAATATATGATTATTGTAAATGTTGACATTTCGAATGGACCAGTTAATGGGACAACTCGAACGGGGACACACGGACTGCGCTTTCGGAGAAGCTTTGCACTTGCAATATAAATGTCGAAGCGAGGCGTAAGAAATGAAATTAAACAAAAGCCTTTTGGTCTCCAATTACAAAAATTATGAGAAATTTTCCACTTCCACACAAGGCCCACTTATTCGAAAGTAGTTGTTCATCTTAAAAAAAAGACGAGTAGATGAGCAATTCACATCGCATACAACAGGACTTCCAATTTATGCGTAGTGGGCGACTTTGTATTTCCGAAATCAATAGGAAATTGTGATCCAGGACAAATAGAACTGGAACGACTCTCAGCTTTGACACCAAATCGCATGTTAATTCATGCCGTGAATGAACGGGCTGAAGTTTTTTTCGGCAACACCCAAAGCTTACATGGGCATTCAAACGGTATCAAAAAAAACAAATTATTATTAAAAGGCAAATTTGCTTCTTGGAAACACGAACTCTGCTAGGAGAACTGCTATACTATACTATACAGAATCGACGAGAATGCACGGAAATTTTGGATTATCAGCAAAGTGAAAGGAGGACAACGGTTCACAATAAGGGGAACTTCACCTGAGTAAGAAAATCAGACTATGCTTCATATAGAATTGGAGCACAAACGGAGCACAAATGGTTCACCTAACCATAGGGAGATAAATATTGTTATAAATATTGTATTCTTAGGCGACTTTAGCATCTCCCGGATATAAAGCGACCGAAACGACTGAGAGTAATAACAATTACTTTTCTATTTTAAATAGAGATATGGCGACAAATTTAGGGCGGATTCAAATAGATTGAGCATTTTCAAATGGAAGTAATTTGGAGGACCCAGAAATGCTAATCTACGAGACATCCTAAGGTGTCTCATTCTGATTTCATTTTAAGTTTATTGGTTTAATGCATTTATTATATATTCAATACCGCGTATATTACAATAAAACAACGATTTCTATCGGTTCGTAAACAAATTCCATAAACACAATTTTCATTATATATTAACCACACACTGTTATAATATTTTTGGTCTTAGGTGCGACTCCTCAAACTAGTAGATATCTACTTAAAAAATAAACTAAAGTGTTGCTACTTCAGATTGTAAGATGCGCGTGATCGTCCAATTCCACTTTAACTTAAAAATATTGCGTGAAATAAATTACATAACAAAATTTTTTTAAACCTTTATATGACTACAAGTAAAAGCTTGGGGCCCTTAAATAAAACATATGTAATGCCCAAATTTGTATCTATAGTCACAAAACTGTGACTGGAATGAAATTTATTTCCACCTTTTACTTCACCTAAATAAAGGTTTAGTTAAAAAAAGTTTCTAATATAATTTATTTTAATATTTTTAGTCTGCTAGCATTCGCGTTCTACACGACACAAGCCTTACTTACATACCAAGGGATTTTTAAGATAAAATTAAGCCACTACGTCGCGACCTCCGCCGAGTTTGTTCATTTAGTCTATCCTGTGATAGGCAGAAAAACATCAAATAAGTGAAAAAAAAATTAAAATTCGGTCATTTATAACCTTGCGTGGACGTGGCCCATTGTTTTCAATTTTTATGCATGAATAGCAGGCAGTAAAATAAATTTAGTCAATTTAAGCGTAATGCGCAAAACAAAGTTGTTTTCAGTTTTGCTCTATTACTTTGACCGATTAAGGTCCTTTAAATACCAACCCTTTCAATATGTCTGCCAAATTTGAAGTCTTAACAGAAAAGCAGACGCACATAGCGATGGGCATGGTTAGATCGATTCAGAGTTCACCGCTTAACAAGAATATGTATACCGCACGGTGTCGGTGAAGCAAATGGCAAATGAGTACAACGCCACCCTTCAGAGATGAGTACAAAGAAACTCAGGGTTTCTCTGCAAATTTACTTAACTAGTACGCATTGAGCTCACAACCCCTTCTTTACAGTCAGTTTCTACAAAAAGTTATCTATAAGAAATAACATAAACAGTCTGCAGTCTCGAGCTTTTATTTACCACTTATTCCAGGGGAATTCACTTAATTCGAACTTTTTTAATGATTCTTTTGACTTGATTTGCGCCGAGTTTACGAGATTAGGAAACTCAATGGCGGCAATCAGAGAGATTATGATTGCTGGTACAAATCGACAATTTGTAACAACTTTATGATCGAACGACTGATTAAGCAAAGATTACTTATATTTTGTTCCATATAAGACTACACTCCAGTTTAAATCAGCAGCTCTGTTTCTTCGTGTACGATTGTAAACTTTCGCTAATACGGACCATGTTACTATATACGCGCTGATATATTAAAAAAGCCCAGTTTCTTTAAAGAAACTTTTGAAAGGCCTTTCAACTATGAAACGATAAGTATTGAAAGGTAACAAGAAACAACTAACTAACTAACTATGCTTCAATTAATAAATTAAAGAGTAAATTTCATTCCACTATAGACTATTAGGAAATTGTTCAAAGCACTTGACTTTATTGCAGCTTTTGTTATTACTTTCTATTAAATTTTGCATATTATCTGAAATATAGATTGTAATAAACATTTGCAGGCAAAAGCAAACATTCCCGAAATTACTTTTCAAATACTAGATGCAGATACTGTTAAATTAAATGTATTTAAATTGCTCACAATAATTACAATAGCTTAGGGAATGAGGACAATAACAAATGCACTGAAATAGATATGCAATGGGATAACAAAAAAAAATTTTAATTAAAACTCACATTTGTATTGTAATTATGCATCTATCTGAGCAACAAACGCATAATTCATTGAATATAAAAATCAAATTTGTAATAACCGCTACTGGCTGGCAGATTAGATTTGGAATACGCTTCACGACTTCTATTCTTCCTCACGGGGCAATGGTAACTTATGGATATTTCCTGACATTCTCTCTTTTTGTCTTAAATGGTCCGTTCAATATACAAGCAACGGGTGTTCGGTTTGTGTCAATATGTTTATTTTTAAGGGATGTTAGAACTACTTCAAATTAGTTGAAACTGTCAAAATTTGATGCTCTTTAATCGAGCTTTTCTCGGCTGTATGTACACGTACATGTTTTCGATTTTGAAACAAGTCCTTGCATATTCTAGGTGATGCTCTAGGATAGCAGTCTGTAGAATAACCTAAATATTTTTCACAAGCTTACTGCCGGATACGGCAGATTAAAGAAAAAGGTAAGAAAATTATATGTGGTCGTGCCCGAATCTTTTATAGTCATCACCGTTCTCCTAAATAAGAAAAAAAGTAAAAGAATTAATTTTTAATGCTCTACAATGTGGAGTGGAAGCTACTTATTTTTATTTTGAAATTAGAACCGCTTGTCGCATAGGCACGCGGGCGCTGTAGGCGTGTCCTTTGGAAAGTTAAGTCCATTCCAAATGTATTTTGCAAATCTGTAGGCGATATCTTCATTTTTGCGACAAAGAGAATGTTCACCATGGATACTACATAGCTGGACAGACAGACAGATGGGCAGATGAATAGACGGACATTCTCAGACGCATTCCAAATTTGAAATTGCCCAAGAATTTATATTCTTTATGGGCTTTTGGAAGCTTGTTTCTACGCCTTATAAAGGTATTAAAAAATAATAAATTTTAAAACGCTATAAAATTGAGTAGGCGTGGTCAGTTTCGCTTATCTACGGGTTCGCTCACAACTTAGCGAAAATTTTGTGGTCAGATATCTACCTATTAGCGTTGAGAACCTTATAGCTGTTCAATTATAATATTACGCATACTTGGACAAATTGCTCTTAATGTGTATTATTGCGCATCCATTAATTAATTAAAAGATGCTTAGGCGCGGATGAGTTATTTCCGTGCCTACACGAGCTATATTGACGAAGGAAAATAATTATACAGAGCAAACCAAAAGTGTTCTTCATTTGGTCGGCTTTGATTGTAGTTAATGCTTGATGTTCGCTGTATCTATTCTTGCTCCTGGCAGTTTCAATTGAAACATCGGCTAATACGAACCGTAGAATCGCCCTCGATTAGGAAAATGACGGAAGTAAAATTCACAAGCTTTGAACAAGTGTTACATGCAATAATAATGATTTTATTTAATATGTAAACGTCTACGGTTTAGTCAAGTCAAGTATCATACGGGTATCCGGCTACACTTAATTTCTATTTCCTTTTGGGTGTACCACGCCTTATCCCAACACTAAATCGGGGCAGTATTTTATTTTCATTTTGTCTGACCTGTTTTGTACAACTCAGCCTGTAAATGCTTGTTAAGAACATTCTATTTGGTGCTCTATTCCTCTTTTTTTTCTAGTTTCCAAGTCCAAAATAAATTAAATCTCTCCAAAAAGTCGCTTAAATTCGAACAAGCTCTTGGTATGTTAATCTTTCATTACTCTTCAGCAAGCTATTCGGAAGTAAGGTCCAAAAATGTATTTAAGACTACAACTTAGAGTGATGAAGGCAAGAATTGCTGCCACATATATTACACACAACAGTTAAGTGGTGCGGTGTCTCCGAAGCAATGTAAAGATTAAAGGCTTGTGTAGTGTATGAAAAAACCTCGTCTTTAGTTGAAAAATCTGCAAAGGAACTGGAAATTTGAAATACACATTTTTTAGTTTACTTAAGTTGTGAGTGAGTAAGCTTTCGATCTAATCTCTCTATAAATTTAATGCAAATTGTGTGAACACAATATTAGCAAATACGCAATAATAGCCTACCACTCCTGTCCAGTATCCATGCATAGGCGCTAACATTGCGTTTCATTTTTATCAAAAATTAATTTAATTAAAATGAGAAAAACTCGTGCTATTTACAAAAGTTATAAAATTTATAGGTTATGAAAAATAAATTTATACAAAATAATGAAAACTCTACGAGTCCTCCGAACCTTTTCTTTGTTTTACAAATTATATATAAAATTTTCATTCCTTTTTTATTTTTATCGACGTACACTTAAAAAAAAAGAAGGAAAAGCAATTTTCTTAACAAAAGGTGTGGAAACTTTTAAAATCTTTCTCTTTGTTCCCCGAAAACTTTTTCCTTTTTTTCATTTTCGCTATACGTAGAGCAGTTATGAAGGCCAAACTTAGCATATTTACAATTTTGCTCAGTAGTTTAGCGCGAGTTTGCCATAGAGTCTCGGCTTGTGTAAGTTTTCAAATACAAAAGTATTTAAAACAAGAATGTGATATCATTGGTCCTTAAATTAATATTGTGTTGAAAGATTGACACAAAGATATGAGGTGCAAGCAGTGGTGGATTGTTCCAACAATTCAGACAAGTGCACTTTGCAACAAGCGTCTACATTGTAGCTGGGAAAAGGTTTATTTTATCATTTCGTAGAAAAATTTTCATCACCTGAAGAGTCATTTACACCGCCCGCTACTGTGTAGATATACCCTGTTGTCTTTTGCCTCTGTTCGACTTTTCCTTTCTTTTTATATCGTCCGCTACATACAGTGCGAATATATTAACTTTGTTAGCACGTATGAAACAGCCAGAAGGACTGGTTCAACTCTTCAAGTTTTATTGCAACAACGGATTCAGATACAGTTTGCGAATCGATGTGAGCATGTTCGTCCGTCTGTCAACAAGTCGATTGGCCTGTCTGATGTGTTTGTATCAAATATTTTTTTTAATCAAAGGACGGAATCTATTGATTGGAAGAATTTTACGGTTACTTCATACAAAAGCGCAAACAGCCTTTGAAAAGATGGTTCCACTAGTGCAAAATAGCGATTGGGCGTATGAAATAACTGTGTTAAATACGAGCTGCTTTTTTGAACCCTTCCAGATATAGGCCATGAAAAGTAATCCTTTATATGGCAAAAAGATATAAATTTTCACAATTTATGTCATAGACGAATGAAAAATTTGAGTAGACAAAGTTATGAACAGCATCCAATTGTCGGCATTGCCTGATTACAGAATTTTAACATTTTCGTTTACTTTTTCGACTACATTTTGTCCTACGTATTATCACACGAAATAAAGTTAACGCATTAAAGGATGAGACAAGACAATGCGTTTAACTGTACTTGTGTAAGTTTATAAAACTGTTTGCTGGTTCTTGTAGAATAGACAACTGATAGAATAAACAATTCGCTTCGTATGTTGTACAAAACGTGGTACTCCTTATACCGGTTCACTATGTCCTGTTACTATCAACTTTTTTAACAATGGAATATATTTAATTGTTCATGGCCGGTCATTGTATTTTCTCCCACTTACTTTTTTGTTTTCTCCTCTTTTTCTGTCTTTTTTTCATTTTCTTTTGGATTCTTGTATCGAAGACATGCAACAGTAAAATCAATGTTTTTTAAGTGAACTTTTAAGCACATGTAATGGGCACCATTTTGTTTTTTCTTATTTTCGATTTTGTTTTATACGTACAAACAATTTAAAGCGAAGGCATTCTATGCCTGTCAACTACGCTTAATGACAAGTGATATGAAAAAGAAAAAATTATGTTAAGGCATTTCTTGATACTGACCGTCAGCTTGCATAAGTGGTATAGAAACAGGAAGGAGTGGAATGATACCAGTTCCATTTACACCGTAGCTCACATTTTCTATGGCAATATTTGTATTTCACGTTCCCCATTTCGTATATCATGCACGTTTCAAGGCAGTTTCTTCACGTCAAGTCAGTTTCTTCATGTCTTCAACAATTTGACGACACTTCGTAGGTCACCGCATGCACTGAAGATGCTATCTGCGCTAACTGCTTTATTTACCTTTTGTAGTACTTACGACTAATCTCTGATTCAATTTAACTGAAAAATTTAAAAATTCTAAACTCCTTTCTAACCTCTATAGCGGATATTATTCTTCCATAAATTGTTTGGTAATTGCGGGTGTAATCCGACAAATACGGTCGGTCCCACGGTAGTGGGACACACAATCCAATGAAAAGATGTACAGAGAAACCAACTTGCCTAAGTCGGTTCTGCTGTTCACTCTGATCGATAACATTTATGCCTTATGATGTACGTTTCAATATATATTTGCGTTGTTAGCAGTTCATAAATTTCATATCCTCTCTGGACTTCGTATAAATAAGAAAATGACAAAAAATGTCAAATTTTGTAATGTTTATTGTTCGTATACCGCTAGTTGAAGTCACATTTTTTAGCTAATACCCGGAAAGTCCTGCCAGCAGTTTATCAGTTCAGTGCATACAGGTGTTGGTGTAGATTACTTTTACCAGATGTTGTTTATATATTTTAAAGAAACTTTCATTTTGATCGAAAACAATGAACATTTTCTTGGTCGTAAATTACAATTTGGTTTTCCTTCTTCTTTCAAGTCAACTACGTTAAAGTTTAATGTTGTTAAGGGAGAAACAAGTGGTGCTACTACTAGACTGCAAGCGTCGCCCAAATAAATGTCATTGCATGGCGTTGCACACATTAAATTATTTTTATTAAATCGAAGTATGGTCCTTGTATATTACAAGTAACAATATTGATTACAATCGTCCACAGTCACTACCAAGGAGCACAGCTTTTGTGGTTACGTCCTCTAGTTTACCTTATACTTATATATTGTATATATTTATGTTCTATATATAAACATATTCTAAAAGACATACAATATGTATCTTCTTCTGGTTCGTGGCCTTGGCTTTTATATTGCTCTGAGCTTCAAACGAAACACTTGTTCCAGACGTTCCCAAATATCCAAGCAACAAGCCTCGACTTTCTTATTGAGGAAGATAAATAGTCTTAAGATTTGAAATAGCCACGATCGCAGTATCAGATGGCGGTTAAATTCACAATCGCGTACTTCTCATATCGACTTAAAGCGACGTATGAGACCAGTACTCTTTACGTACAGTAGACCAACAGTGTTTCCAGACTGCAAGAATTTCCGTCCAATATTGTTCTGTAGGGCTTTCAGTCTCGAAAGTAGTGGGAATAATGTTCTCTTTTCCTTTAAATAAAGTCTTTTAATAGACATTCGTCTCTGTTTACGAAATTCTCCACTGAAGTCGATGTATTCGGGTAGTAAATCAATTGCTATTACGCTCGCACTGAAACAAGCAAGGCCATCGAACACGGTGTGGAAAACCTTACGGCCCGTTGCAGCTCGATAAAATGGAAGTTTTACCGAGCGTGTCAGTATAAAAGCAATCTTCATTGCTACTTTGTCCTGCACAGCTTGTTAGGATTGTCTACGGAAATAATAGATCAAATCTGAGTCGACATGGCTATGTCCGTCTATCTTTGCATGACTTTCCTGAGCCAACCCAAGACTTTTTGCGCTTAAGATTGTCGTAGCAAAGCTCCTCTTCATCCCCAGTCACAATTCGCCACAGAAGACTGTTCTCTTTTTACCTGGCAAACAATGAAACAGCGATTTTGAAACGGTTCGAAATGCCATTTTCAGCCAATTCGTATGGGAGCCATTTTCTCCCTTTTCGAATCTTTTCCATCTCATGAAAACGTCTACAAGCAAAAGTTTTTAGAGGGTTGAGCTGTGTTTCCGTCCACTAAATCTTGTAATTCATTGTTTTCGGACTTTTTTAGTTCCCCAGGCGCGTTTTGGCCGGTGGTTGAAATCAAAACCATAATTTTTAGACGTTGAAACTAAAATCGATAATTGGGATATGATGGAGAAGCACCGCCATAATCTTGTAAAAGCGTTTGATGGGCTTCGGCAGCAAATCAAGCAACAAAAGTAATGCAGGTCAGAAATACAATTTTGAGCGTTCCATGTTTAGCGTCGATATACAGTGAATAACTCAATACGGTTAAAAAGACAACAGTTATTTTATATAGAAAAAGGTCGAAATCGTCGAATTTACCCGTTGCGTACATTGAAACTTCGCATAACTTTATCGTTTTCAGCTGTCGATATCGCTGATCAAAATACATGCAAGAACCTGTTAGTGTTTGGTCGCCAGTATTCAAACTTTCGCCTGAGTGTGGTTCGCACATCCGTTATATTTTTATCATTTCACTATATTTTACTATATATTCTATTCCTTTCAGATTTCCTTTACGGTATGGATCTGAAATCTGTTGTAGACATATATCAAAATTACATGTAATTTGTGGGATAAAAGGCCTACAATTCAGTCCAACAACGAACTTGTAAATCCATTGCTTTCAGGAACAATTTAATTATGCCTGTACGCTTATTTATATTTATTTAAAGAAGCCGCAAGTAAGCCTTATTATTTAATAAAAATTCAAATAAATTACTTAATCAAATCAAGTAATTTGTAATTGTTAAGTGCAAAAGATCTTATCGGAAGCTTAGGAGAAAAGCTTGAGAAAAAAATCAATTCAAAGTCAAATCAAATCAAATCAAATCAAAAGGTAACGAGAATTTTTAATTATAATATAAGAAAATACACAGCCACACATATATGCATTCATATACCTGACTATGTATGCATATACATTTCATACAAATGTATGCAAGTATATGCACGCATAAAGATGCTTACTCATGCATGCATATAAAGCAGTGAAGTAGTGAAGAGAAAATTTAATTTTTACACTTAGTGCCTGCAAGCACAACAGTGTACCTTATTTTCCTGTAAGTATTATAAACATAACTGTAATAATGTTTATATACATGCGTATATACGTAAGCATAAGAACCCATGTGTAGTTACAAACCAATCTCCATACACTGATACACATGTATACTAATAATTTTTTACATTTTGCACTTAAGTGCATCACTGCAAGAAATTCTTTGTATATTTTTCTTCAAACGTATTTAAATTGATTGACAGATTTTGAAAAATCTATTTTATTTTTCATACTTTAAGCGCATTTCACAACGTAAAATGCGTGTATCCAAATGTGTTTTATTAAAAACATATACACGTATCCTTTTTGTGATTTGAGTGTACAGGGTTTATGCCGCATGGTATTTATTTACATTATATTTATTTATTTTATTACAGAATATGAATATAAAATAACAAGAGATCTATATGCGGCTTAGGTCGAAAATGTTGATGACTAATACTTGCTTGTTTTTTCATGAGTGTATTTGAAAGAGAAGAAAGTGGATATAAACACTTTAGATCGTTTTAATTTACATTCATTTACGGTTCTTTGTGAAATTTTTTTTGAAAAAAGTGACGATTTTTTGAACAAAAATTGAAACTCCTTCAACAGACGTTCATATACGATAGCACGGCTTATTCAAATGTATGCAGCACATGTACTTTGCAACATGTTTATGAAATTACAAATTCAAGATACAAGCACATGCACACTTTAGGCAAACTACTGTAGAAATTAAGCAAACTGGGTTTAAAACGAGAAAAAAGCACCAAACATTCATAGCTATGGTTCCGATTACCTGTATATACCTAGGAGAGAGATAGTCCGATTGAAGATAGAGAACGTTACAGTATCATTTCATATATTTAGATCGACGAAGAACACATACATTATGGAATAAGTGTATATTTATATATGTGTTAGCGTACCCTAAACATGTGATAGACTTAATATGTTCGCTGTATCAGTTATAGAAAACGTAGTTTCTGAAAGTTTTCTATAAAAAATTGCATTAGCAGCGTCGTTAAACATATGTGCACGGAAAAGCAAGTATGTGTAAGTTACAATCATGGATTCCCAAAAAGAATATTTGGAAAATTTCTTCAAACCCCTTTTAAAAACGTATCACATTTTTGCCGAAACCCTTTATAAAATATCGGCAACATTATCTCGATTTTTCGGTTACCTTACAAGTGATAGAAGTAATTAAGCGATAGAATGAGAGCGACTTCATTCATTTTGTCGCATCATCTCACTTGAAAAAGATTGCTTTCAAGTGTCTCGACTTAAAAGCGTACGCATACATTTACTCACTCGCAACTCACTCATAAGCCCATTGGAAGACACATAGATGTCATCAGTTTTGACGAATCCTTATGATTTTAGATAGTACCAACCTTGGCAAAAAACGTGTCACAATTTCATGACATTTCGACGATTAGCTTAGAAGTTATAGAGACTCTAAATTTCGTGTGTCGCATATGGATTCATGACATATCATCAAGGGTCATGTTCCAATTGCAGTGTTTTCAGATGACCACTTTACTTGTTCGGCCCGTTGATTGAGATCTTTAATATTCCTTTTTTGTTCAAGCAACAACTACCTCAACAACAGCAATAGCAAACTATGGCGTTGATGCATTATCGAGCGCTTAGCCTGCCTAATTCATAGTCCACATAGTTTCAGTGAAACGATGGCCTTGTTTTCCTTTACTTCATTCGATATCTTTGAAATGACGAGGTCACGACTTTGGCGGAACACTATAGGACAAGGAATCGGAATGAAGACTTTCATGTCATCTACTAAGCGCTTATTTGCACTAAGACGAAGGTATGTGAGGAGCAGCCTACGTTACTCATTAGAATTCAGTTAAGCAATTTTAAGGTCACGTTGATGTGGATCAGCTTTTACTGAAAGAATCGCTAAATTTTTAATTCGGATGATTGGGGGAAAATATGAAAATGAGTTGTCAACAAAGGCGAAATTTAAATAAACGCTATTCAGTCATGCTTACGAGAATAATTTAATTAAGAATGCAAATAATATTTAGATGAAAAATTTGTATGACATTGAGAAGAAGATGTTTACAAAATAGTTTCTTTTTAGAGGATAACAAATCTATCAAGGACTTTCGTTACCGAAAGTGTTATATGAAGCTTGTCAAGTAAATATTATTCTGCTGCTCCCGAGAAAAGGCCATAGGCCTCATTGCATGAGGTCTTTGCTGTCCGTTAAACTTTTTGCTTCCTATTTCTAATTAATTATTGCTAAGTGCGCTACGTATATTAATTAAGGCTTGAGCGTGGCAGGAAAACCCTATGACGTGTACGTTGTCACCGAGGAATGTTTAAGAATAGCTGACTTATATAGAAATGTATAAAAATATTGCATGAATAACTGGAGATGATATTATTTTATTGCTATTATGCTATGAATGCAGATAAAACTTGAGAGAAATGTTAAACAAATATAGGAGAAATATTTTTGTAAAAAAAGAGGAAAAAAGAGTTGGTCTGTGCACTAATAGCATGCAATAACGAAGAAAAATTATTTTTGAAAAATAATATATGCATAGTAGTTTATGAAAAAGAAAACAAAATCTACAAAAAAAATTTCGGTGCAAAACTTCAATAAGAAAAAACACTTTCACACTTGTTCAAGCGAGGCTTATTAAGCTCCGTTATTCTTTCTCTCACCTGACCTCATTAACGGGTTAATAAGCACTAGCGAAACTCTATGACCTGAAAATCTAATTAATTTTTTCATACAATTCCCTTACCTTTGCATCCTCTTTCGGCTTCCGTTTTGTTAGTTAGCCTGCTATGTCCTTACTCTGAAATTATGGTCAATAATTATTAAGAAATTGTACGTGAACTCTTCCACGTCAACCGTCTAGTTTTATGACTTAATTTATTGTTGCGTTTGGATTGATATAATAGACGACTTCAGCGAGCACTTAATATGTTTAAAATAGCACAAGTTACGTTTTTAGAGAAAATTTAGAAAAAATTTTTAAATTTTCGAACGGTAAGCCATGCACAACAGATTTAAAAAATTCAAGGTCAATTAGCTTTGTAGAAATCCAACTGTTAGCTAAGCTCGTGACTTGTTAGTTTACAAAGCGATTTGTAGCAGTTGCGGTCATGGCGATGTTGCGAGGAACCTGTATTTACTTCAATAACAATCATATTTCATACCAATTAAAAATAACTCGAAATTACCGCTTATTTGCTAACAAATGACAACAGTCGATCGGGAGGGAGGGCAAAAGAACAGAGGGCGAAACGAAGGATTTTCAAATTCTATATATAGATGAATTGGACGGTGAAGCCCGCTTCAACCTTGATTGATGCCTTGCTACCGCCATTCCATTACGTTATAATTAGTGGATATTTTTTTGGAAATGTAAAACATGATTTAGTCTTCCATAGGTGTAAAATAAGTTTATGTCGGGTTCTTTTATAGAAAAAGAATAGTTAATAATATTTTATTCTAAATCTTTCAATTTCCGTTGCCTTTACACACTATTTTGAAGCTTGGGAACAAGGCAACCAAACGCCTTTGTGATCGTTCTTAAACCTAATCATGCCACTTGGTTTTATATCCAAACGCCTCTCAGTCTCTTACGGGGTTCGTGGGAATAATTAAAATGCTGTTGGTTTTGTGTAAGTAAATATTTTCATTTTATAAGTTCATTTTTGCGCAAGGGAGAGTGCTTACCAAAGACACCTTATAGAAGGACATATGGACAGACGCACATATTTAAGTGTATTCCGAATTCGACATTGGTCAAGAATGTGTAGAACTTGCGGAAGCTTGCTTCTGGGAATAATAAAAGTTTTGCAACAAAAATTAAATTTTAATACTCTATCATATTGAGTCAAGGTGACCGATTTTTCTGATTTTTTTTGGTACCTTAGGTATATATTTTAAAATATTTGTAGATTTATTTACTGTAGTTTATGAGTAATGAACGAGAAACCTTAGTTTTGTTCCTTTCGAAAAACAAAGGTGGTCTCATTTTCCATGTGTGCGTGCTCTTCGGCTGATTTGGTGCATTTTCTGCACACAAAAACTTCCATTGTTTCTGCCAAATTTGAAGCCAATCTCTTCATTTTTGCAGCCAAGAGAATGCTAACAACAAACATTACACAGATGGAGAGACAGACAGACATGCTTAAACCGATTTAGAAGTTAATGCCGATGCAAAGTATTGTGAGGACCCAAAGTCGTACCCTCGTTTTGGCCTCACGGATTCTCCGTCTCTGGGGAGGGGGAAGTGCTAAAATAAGAATAGGCTAAGATAGAATACGTAGTAGTTTAGGACTAGATTAGGGAGAGAATAAGAAATAGTTTAAGAATAGTTTAGGAATAGAATAAGGAATAGTTTAGGAATAGAGTAAGCAATAGAATAGGGATAGCATAACATAGAATAGGAATAGATTAAGATAGGATAGAATAGGATAAGAATAGTAGGTTACGAATAGGTTAGAGAAAGCTAGTTTTAGGCAGTCGTAGCTGGGCTCTCGAGCAAGCAAGTCAGTCGTAGCTGGGCTCTCGAGCAAGCAAGTGAGTCAAAGTTGGGCTCTCAAGCAAGTCAGTCGTGCTTGGGCTCTCAAGCCAAGAAGTCAGTTAAGCTCTTTGGCTTTGTAAAGTTAATCATATAAAAAAAATCTATTCATCGAAAATACTTAAAATTGTTGGCAATTCGCTAAACGTAACGGTAATAATTAAATAATAAAAGGAAGAGCAAGTCCCTGTAAAAATAGAAATTTTCTTGTGATTCTTTCCCTGGGCCGCTGAACTGCCCCAGCCTAAGGAAAGGGCCGAAACGGCCTCACAGTATATATACTTTATTGCGTCCCTGAAGCTTCCTTTTTGCTTTGCAGACGTTTTAACAAAAATAATATATTCCTCACACTGCGGTTATGGTTACAAAAAGTAAACATTCGAAAACGTAAATTGATTTGTTAGTGATTCAGTTTATCGCTCGTAAAGAAAATATCAAATTTGACTTTACTGTTATTGTCCAGGGATGATGTGCGCGATTCCTCAACGCACGCTCTGCCTCAAATTTTCTCCTCGTTTGGATCCTCCCTTTCCAAAATGTGGACTTCTTCTTGGGTGCTTGTGAGTCACACCGCGTATAATAATAAATACTATGTGAAAAAAGTTAATTAGTACATCATGGCTAACTCCACGTTTATAAATTCTTTTTTTTTAGAATTAATTGTTATTTTAAAATAAAGAAGAAATTACTTCGATATGCAATAATTAAATCAAGAAAATTTAAGTTCAAAGTTTAAACGTGACTCGTGATCTTATCACACATCCCGAGTCCTCCCATGAGCCAAGGTTACTCAACAAGGAAACCGACCAGTGCGTGGCAAATTCTTCCAGTTCTACGTGAGATATTATGTTAGTTAAATATTCAAATATGCTGCTCGCCTACAATACTTGCTTAAGCAAACTTGCAGAAGTTTCAATAGAAACTTGAACTTATTTATGTTCATTTCCTTTTAGAAATAAAAGTTATTGATACCTTCAACTAATTATACAACAATTGCTTTTTTTTTTATACCTTACACCACCTGTGGGACAGGGTATACTAAATTTTCGTTGGGAATCATTTTCTGAGTCGATTTAAGCATGTCTATCCGTCTGTCTATCTGTTCGTCTAATGTCTGTCCATGCAAATTTATGTTCAAATTTCAGGTCGCAAATTTTAGAGATATTTTGATGAAACTTCATACTGTGACGGGTTTTGACGAACGCTATTGCGAATGGTTTGGATCGATAGAATTTTTGCAATTTTCAAAATTTCTCGACAAAAGTGGCTAAGTAATAGTATTTCGGCACTCGCAACTGGGGTGAAAACTTTGAACCAACTGTGGCAATTCTTGGGACCTCCTCGCTTATAACGAAAATTGCAGTTCATATGACATAATGGTCCAATTTGTAATGTTTCATCCTGAAAATCGGATCATAATAATAATTCAAGAAATAAACAAAATAACTGCACGAAATTTGGACCAATTCGGCCCATTGTTTTTGGATGCTATATTAGGGTTTTTATGAAATTGAATCCTTCTAGGGCGGAAAATTTTAATGTGTTATGACAACAATTAACACAAATTTAGACCACCCATGCCTTTTTATGGATCATATCCTACAAGAGGATTGCACGCAAATTGGTCCTTTCACGGTTTTAAAAGTATAAGTTTTAGTATTTTGTGATGAAAACTGATCCATAATAGCAGTCTTTTGTAAAAATGAATTGTGTGGAATTTTTGAATCTCTTGGCCATGACCATTCTTACAGAAAGTAAGCCAAGGAGGTCACATGTTTAATACACAGTTCTAAAATAGTAAACTCCTATAAAACTCATATGGGTATAATTTTTGTATCTGTATAAGGCAAGAATACGAATTGTGTTCGACAACGAGGTGTAGCGTCTTTAATAGTCGGTCTAACCCGACTATAATGTTTTCACATGTTTTTCTTATGTAAGCAGTTAGATCTGTATTATCGTCCGTGAAATGTATTTCGAAATTTCGTGTTACGACATATGTAATGCAAATGTCATTAGAGTGAAACAATTCTTGTGGAAATTTAATAATTTTTTAAGGAAATTTTCTATTGCATTTTACGATGCAGTTGGGCCTAGGTTTGAACAGAAGATACCGATCGTAAAAAGACAAAATATTCAGAAATTTCATAAATAACTACACTTTTTCGCAAGATATTGAAGCAAATTCATTACTTAGGAAGAGGGGGGTCGAAGAAAGAAAATTCCCTTAAAAGATATGTCGAAATCTTACGAAGCATCGAGAAACAACAAATAATCAATATATATAATTAAGTTGTACGGCAAAATGTTTGAAAAAATTTTAAATTCTTATTATAGCCTACAATATTATTTTGTATGTGGTATTAAGGCTGTGCGAACGTATACAACACCCACAAGGGCTTGAGATAGACCCGCCTCTTATAACATGGATCTTGGACAAGCTTGACGGTCCGTCTTGTATTCTTGTGCTCAAATTACAACTCACAATTTTGAGATTTTCGGCGAATTTTGGTATACTGACATGTTTTGCCCCATGGACGAACGCTATTGATAATGAATCGGGATATAAGAGTTGATTTACTTTTTGTTACCATGTAGTCGGTGATAAGTTTTTGCGACGGCGGTGGTCTAATCAGCTGTGTTTGCGCAGCATACATATCTGGCGACAGCCACGGAGCATTTTTTGACATATCAAACTTCGTTGGAAATTGTTATTTATTTTAGGCGAATGCTGCTTAAATTTGCTGCAAAGCTACATCGCTGCATTTTGTTCGTTGTCATGGAATGTGGTTCATTTATGGCTTGATCATGAGATCATTTTCTCTAAAATTTCTGCTAAATTTATGTCTTTTAACGCACGTGCATACTCAAGAGATTAACATATTCGTATGCCGCCCAAAGCAATTATCGCAGGAGACAAATCGCACAAACAAAATAGACCGCATAAAAACAATCGCAAAATAAATGCCTTAAAAAACACCTCCCTTTTCTTCCTGTGCCCGCAAACAACAAAGCCGCTAAAGCAACTAAACATTAGAATGAAACAAAACAGCACATGTTAGCTATTATTAGTTTCTCTAGCCTTCTTATGATTGAATTGCAAAATGCTTCTGTTTACATTTTCTGTGGAACAACGTAAACGTAGGAAGACAAGACTTATTTACTATTTACTTGTAGTAATATATGTCGTACTTAACATAAGTTTTGATTTTACTAAAGCTACTTTTCTTTTAAGCAAGCGTTCACAGTTAACGTATATAACATCGTTTTTGATTTACTATTTTATAAAAAAAAGGAAAAATTCCGTTCACTCAGCAATGCATTGCATTGATCTTTTGGCCGCTGCCGATGAATGATTTTTCGAATGAAAAAGTTCAAATCATAGATTGTTGTGATCATGTTTTCGCTGCCACTTCTCAAAACCATAGGGAGCATGCGTGAAACGAGCGCGCTTGGAAATTAATAATCTTTGTGACAACCGTATCCGTACATTAAAAATTCAACATCTTTTTCTTTAGAAAAAAAAGTTACAAGTGTCGACAAAGTTCTTCCGCAAAAGTTGGATTCAGAGCATTTTCTACAAAAGCCGCATTTTAACAAACAAAGGTCCGCATTTGCCACTCCCGAATATACATCGTAAAGAATTTTGAAATGTACACTGTGTGTAATGTGTGTAGGTGGAAGGTTCGTACCGTCTTCAAGCGACATCCTGTATCTAAAAATAGATCAATTTTGCATTTCCTTTGCTTTTTTCGTGCTAAGGTAACAAAGGTGTTAAGTGCACCTGTGAAAAGTGTGTTAAGCGATATTGTGAAAAGACATGTTAACATATATAACGAAGGAACCGAAAAGCGGCTCGTTAGAGCTACTTATGCGAAATTAAACGTTTATCTTTAGAAAACACACAAAATGTCTAACTGAAGGCTTATGATTGAAAAACTTGTACGTGAGAGCGGTGTAGAAACCTTCCCAACAACCTTCTGGATCAAAATGATGACCGGCCGAAGTTTAGCCACTTGGCACAATTCTTTGAAAAATGCACGAATTAATGGCGTTGTCGCCATGAGATCCATGGCGAATAGCCAAACTTGTGCAATTGAGCTTCACACAAGACTTCAGGTATTGCTTTTCTTAACGAGTTTTCTATCACTGAAAATGATCTTGCGATTAAGTCGTAATTTATCCTGATGTAGTTCATGGTCTACATATTCAAGTGACACGATGGTTCTAACTAAGCTTCCGCGCCAGCCAATGCAATTTCAACTCACGCGGTGTCTTGTTTCTTCATTCTTTATTCTCTTTGTGAAAAGTCTATATACTACCCTTTATGGCATAGTTTACGATGCCATACAGAGCAGTTACTACAAGAAGAGGTTTTTTTTTCAAAATGTAGAGCCGCCAGACAAATTTGGTGTGGACGTATGTGCGTAAATATATATATTTTAAATTAAAAATAAAAGACAGAAAAAACTTTTACATAAATTTACAAAAAGAAGGGAAAAAAAAGTTTTCACCTAAAATCCACAGAGAAAAACGAAACTAAAAAAGAAAGCACAGCCAAGCAGACGTAAGTAGAACAATTGAAGAATGGAAAAAAAGGCATGAGGCCTTTCATTTTTTTGTATAGGGATGACTCTTGGCAGCAGACTGATTTTTTTTTTTTTTTCAGAAGCAAAATTAAACAAAAGTTTATAAAGAAATACAAAGAGGACTCGAAATGGTGTAGGGAAGGTTTGAAAAAGCAACTGGCTGCAAACGACTATTAAGATCTTTGCTTCGTAAAATAGTGCAGTGTAGTCAATAAACACAAATTTAAAACAAAACCAAAAGCAAAGTGTCTTAAAGACAAATAGCACTCTTGACGTCTTCTGGGTCATTTGCTTGTTTTCTTGTCATACAACAAAAATTTAAAAAAATTTAATATAACTTTAACTACTTAGCATTAACATGAAAGTAATAATGTCATGCATATAATTTGCATAAAACTTTTATTCTTTTTCCTTTTTGATATCATATTTCTTTTTCTTTTTGCTTGTTGTTTTTCCCTCTTGTTTCTTTTTCTTTCTTTTATAAATAATTCTCTGACGTACTTACTTTTTTTTGATACTCGCCATAGGGAGTATATTAAATTTATCATAAAAGTTTGTGCTGCATACTTGCGGGTAAAGAAATTCTTTACAGAATAATTCTATGCTTCATCAGCAGAAATACCAAGATTATGCTTAGCCAAATCCATTCTTCTGTCTGTCAGTATATTTATTGCAGATGTCTATTACTCTATCTGTCTGTTTCTTACTATGTATGTTTGTGTATATGTTTACAATGGCAAATTTGCTCTTCTTTTTTTTTTGTTTTTGTCGTTTACTTAAAAACAAAAATGGCTTAAATTAGCGCAGATAGAGGTATAATTAGAAACAATCTGAAAATTACGCATCTACTCATTACTCTTTTCAAATAACAATATTTTCCATACGATGTTACGCTCTTGCTTAGATTCCACGTAAGGGATGAGAGAGCTCTACATTCGAATGTTCTACGCAAAAGTTATTTATTTTACCAAAATGCATTAAAATTTTATGTATAGAAAACCTCAACTACCAAAACAAAACTTTAGTAAGCATTCGCAACGGAAATATTTATAAATATCCCTTTTCTTCTTATTGTTTTTCTTCTTCTCTTTTTTTTTGCTTCGTATCACAATAACAGCTTCATACTTTCACCTTCTTCCACTCGTACGTTCTAGTTATGACACGTTAGGTGCAATATCAGATAAATCGGCACATAGATCGATTCAGATTGAGATGAAAGTGCACGTAGTGGCAAACTTTTGTTCTCACTCCTTGGCCACACCTGCTACCGCTTGTACCAGCAGACCTTTTCAAGTAAGATAGTCGTAGTGATCGGGAGTCGAATACGATATACTCGCCACTATGCTTTTTTCATTCCACTCTCCAAGTTCGTTTATTTGATACCCATACCGCTGGTATTATTAAAAACAGATCAAACACCCAGATTGCGGTGTCGACAATGTTCAGTTTAGAATTAGCCCATCTTTAGGCAGATATATCTTCATTTGAGGAACGTGCAAAATAGTTTTAAATGTTCTGTCTTCTTGACCTTAGGATAAAAAAGCACAAGACCTCAAAAAAATGCAACAAATAAAATTTAATTACTTGTGACTTTGTGTGGGCATGGCCGAATTTTTTCACTTTTGCACGTAAAGAGTACATTGTTTTATAAAGTGAAATTTTTGTTAAAAAAATGGGATTGAGTTCAGTTTCCGCTCGACTGCGGGCTTCTTCTTTTACCAACATCCAATGATTCCACCAAATTTTAAGTCGATAACAACACACGCCACACAGACACACAGACGGACAGGCATGGCTTAATCAATTCAGAATTTCACGCCGATCTAAAGCTTCCTTTCGAGTGTTACATACATACATTATGGAAACAAAGAAAGTGAAAGTGAGTATACACTTCTCCTTCAGTGGTGGGTAGAAGAAGAAAAAAGAATACATAGGAAAAACAAGCGAACGGTAAGTCTTAAAACATTCGAAATAAACCGAAAATATATGTTTCCTTGTTTTTTCTTCCTTTTGCTAACTTTGACTTCTGCTTGAGTGCAGGCATTCAGTGAGGATGCCTTTTTACAATTAACTGAATTTATTTTTTCATTTCAACTCCTCTGTAACAGCATGAAGGCATGATATATAATAGTAAAAATGTACTGGATTTTTTGATACTTTGCTTTATATAAAAAATTAATTTTTAAGAAGTTTGTCATTAAACTTAAAAAAAAATCGTTTTTTTCCAAATATGAAAAAAATTTTACAATTATTCCATTGAGCGAATTTTTCGTGACCCAATTAGTAAAAATACTAAAAGCTAAATATGCTTGAATAAAATTTTGCTTACAAGAACGAATGGTTGCGAATTTGCCTGGTTTGCATTAAAACTTAATTACGAAGACATGATTTTTAACAGAACACATCACTCAAAAAGTTCATAGGATTACCAATAGAACTTTTAAGCGAAATTCGATTTTATTCATTAACTTAACTTCTTTAAGAGTCATATCCAATTAATTCCAATAAAATTGATTTTTAATTAAATTCGAAACACGCTTCAGTTCAGGTAATCACCTCATCATTGGAGCCATATCTCTTTTCCATGAGTATTTCTTGAGATCCTCCAGATTCAGGTCATAGTCGCTGAAAGCTAAGCCTTCACAATACGGCAATTGTTGAAACAATTCAAAGTACAATTTGTGCAACTTTGCTACTTGTTGCGGTCGACATGTGATACTTTGCGTTGCCTTGCATTGCGTCTGAAAATACGGAGGCCGTTATCTTTCAAGCCGACTGTTGCTTTTCTGTCCAGTTTGGCCGGTTTCCGATGTTTGTTGGCCACTTAGCTGACTGCCAACTTGAGTCTGCAATGTAGTGATGAATCCATCTTTCGTTGATTGTGACATATTGCATTAAAAATTCCTTTCATTTCGCGTAAGCAGTTCCAAACAGACCTTTGAATCCATTTGAAAATTACAGTAGCACTAAAAACAGTTAAATTTGTAAGTCAATGGTTGGAATGTCATGCAAATTTGACACCTCCCGTTTGTAAACTCATATTAATACGAATCATATATATTCGGCAATCGTGGCAATAATCGTATCGTTCTACGAGATTATTGGATGATGTGTTATAATGGAAATAACTTAGCGGGAAAGGAAGAAATCATACTTGTCTTTAGACGAATCTTAGATCCACATGTCGCCCAGATTTTGGATTTGCTTGAAACGAAGCAGAGGCTTAGAACTTTGTTATACTTTTGCGAGGAACAGTAAAAATAAGATGAAACATTTCGCACATATTTTCGTATTCCAGCTGTTTCTCATAACTACTGCAATCTATTTCCGGCATTTGAACTTGTGTACCTAGTTTCGAATGAAATTTGCTCACATTCTACTAAGGGGTGTTCAACATTTTGCACGAGGCATCAGAGATAACACACGTGACACGTTTAGTAAAGTTTAAAAGGAAATACGAAAATGTGCAACAATTTCAACATTTTTTTGTCAAAATGTTATAGAAATTTTTATCAAATTCATCTGAAGATTTACATGACTACCTACTTTTTGAAGAGGACGGTCGTCTTACAAACTTTCTGTTTTCTTCTTTGCTTGTATTAATTCATATTTATGGCATCAATCGCTCGAACAATTCCACCAAGTGAAAGCCGTTACCGGCGGCGTAGGCAATCAGCAATTTTGTTATCTGTCACCTATAAGAAGACAAGCATTCATTCTTCGACGTTATTGTTAGCGGCTTCAGTTAACCGAAGCCGAAGTTCACATTTCCAGGGATAGTTTAAGCGATTGTGAAAGTAGCCAGTGATATACATACATATATAAATTCCTTCTTTTTCCTATTTTGCCTTTTTTATTACACATTTTCCTTTTGTCATTAAGAGTAAGCTCTCGTCCTTGTTTCCCTTTCAAGTCAATTGAGAGAGAATTAAATGAAAAAGTTTCTAAGAAACAAAAGGATAATGCAATTATTACATTGCGTGTTTCCTCATATGCTTAGCTGCAAGTCGATTTTTTGTTCTTGAAAAAAGAAATTTTAAATGCAACTTAAACTTATATTCATATAAAATGCATTAAATTCATTAAAAACCACCAACCACGAGTCGTTACTCGTGTTTTCTAATTGTCGTCTTCTATAATCTGTTGGTTTTTTGTATTTGGGGACAAAAGTAATAACTGAAAATTTCATGCTCGTATTACAATGCATGAATGAAAATGTTGAGAAACTAATTTAAATGTACACGTACGTGGATATCAACTTACATTCGAGTATGATTTATACTTACATATAAACGTATTGCGCCTTGCAATTTAAAAAGAATACTCTGCGAATAATGCAGATAATGATGATAATTTTGTTGATGTTGATGTTGTTGATGTGGATGATGTTGATGATGGTGATGGTGATTATTATTATAAATGCATGTATGTGCGTGTATGCATCGTTCCTGCAATTGTGCGTGCAGTTGAAAGATTAATGCCTTTTCAACTCATAATGTACAAGAATACGCACATGAAGATGTTATGCGTGCATGTGCATATGAAAAAGTAAAGACAGATACAGAGAATGTTTATATGTACAATAGATATATGTGTACACATATGATTCAGATCTCAAGATAACGCAACTTGAAAAGATTATTTGTGGCAAGTATAGTCATGTTTGGCTACATACAGACGAAGGAATTGGCTTCAAACGCATCCGCAGTTAGCTAGGCTTTTCGGTCAGTAAATTGAAAGAGTCTTGTGTGGAATATCCAGGACAAAAAAAAAAAAAACAAAAAAAAGGACGAATGCTTCTCAGTCAGTTTGGGTAGCAGCTTTCATTATTGGCTTTCCTAAGCGGTTCATTATTTATTAACTTCAAGTTTTCTTCTTTTCTTCGACAGAGGAAAGGACTGACGTAAAACTGACGTTTTGGCGTAAAATGCATTATTCTATTGTGAACATTCTAATAATGGACATTAACTTGTATCTTAAAGATTAAGTTAATTTAAGGTAAAGAGCTCTACTCTTTTATGGGGGACTGGACTTTCATTTCTCTTTCTGTGTGGTCTTTTTGTGTCCTAGCTCTTACGTTTATCATGTATTTCCGTTTGCTCATTATGACAAGTAAGAAAGACGAATAAAAGGAGAATTGATATTTTTTCATCTTCATGTGAACTTTCATAAAAAGAAGTACGAAATTCCTTTACAAAAACTAATTCTAATTATTTTGGCGTAAACATGACTTTGGATAACGAGACGATAAATTCCTCCTTTTAAAGGAACATTAGATTTGCAAGCGTCATCTTATAAATGCGATATATCGAGGCTTCATCATCTCCTGCCATGTCTCCCGTTATTCTTGTTGAAAAAGCATTGCTATTTAATTTCATTTAGCTGCTTTTTGACGGAATGAAACTGATTATGAACGCATCAACTGTATCACTTATGTTTTTGCTAACGCCCTAAGTTACGGGGGTGCCTTTTCGTACTTCACCGCCTTTCATCATCTTTTTCCACTTTCTTTAACAACTCACTTTGTTATGCAAAGGTTTTGTAAATAGAATAAGTTATGCAAGCTTGTTCCCATTCTTTTCTTTCAAATTCGTGTAATTGTGGTGCCCTTTGAACGGCATCTATTTAGGATCAGAATTATTCGCTTACCATATTTGACTCCAAAATTCTTCGGTTTCAAAGAGAGCATAAAATGCAACTGCAACATATCGAAAAATATATAAACCGGGTTAAGAACAACGTTCGCAAATTTTAACATTGTTCTTGTCTTCAACGCCGGCGTCTTCACGGACTTTGCATCGTCCAACTCTTCTTAAAGTTGATCAATGCATTGGGAATTTTTATGTCCTCAGAATTGAAGCAGAGCTGTCGCACACCACCAGAATATAAATGTGCGTTCTTTACAAGCCACTGAAGCATCTACACCTACGTTGGTGGTGGTATGAGCGCAAGAGAGCAAGTTTATGTTGTATTCATTTTCGGGCAACCAAAGCAGCGAAAATAGGAAGATTCGTGCGAGAATGATGGAAGTTAATGGAAGCCATTCTCAGTTAAAGCAGGAATTCAATTCAAATAATTCTAACTCGCTATAAACCGTTTTACCCGATTTCATCTTGTGTGCTAATACTCAATAGATTTCTGTTTTGTTGTATTCATGTTCTGGCCCCAGTATAACGCTTCGAAAACGTGTGGGAATTTCCCAAGATGTCTTTAAATTTGTGAAAACCGTTTAACAATCTTTTTTAAAGGCTAAATGATGATACAGATTGAGGTGAAGTCTAGGCAATGTCTAGACTGCAAATTTGTTTTCAGTTTTCTTATAGCTTCTTTTTTATGGGTTACTCCAATCTTCTGAACTCGACAAATCGAGTCAATGATCTTCTAATTCGGCTGAAAGTATGCACGAGTTTATTGTACTTGTGAATAATGTAATGAATAAATAAATAAAAATAAAATTTACTACAATTTTTGCGTAAAGGTTGAGAAGAATATTAATTAGGTTTGTCGAAAAAATGCTATTATTATTCTTACAGGTTAGTCAGACCAAACAAAAAGATTATAAAACTAAAAGTGCGATAAACACTAGCAAGCAGGACCATCAGCCTTTTGTTTTAAGATAGACTAGATGATTAGAGCAATCGCTTAAATAAACTTATGTATCTAACGTATTTTGAAGAGGTCGCTTCGAATGTGATTCTTCGAATATGGGAAACGTGTCGCGTATAGGATTTTACCCATAATTGTAGAAGTACATTTCTCAAGGATCCATTGGTGCCCTGCAGGACAGGCACAGAACACAGAACGTGAAGTAAGAACATTTTCTGTAAGCTTGATTTGAAGATGATATTTTCTACTAAACGTGCACTGAGCTTTCATTTCGAAAGACAGAAATTCTCATAACCAACAACAAATGTCCCCTATGCCAATTTTGTTACAAAAAAAGTTTGTCAAATTATGAAGAAACCAAAATCTTGTGATGTCTCTGTCATGTTACTCACTACTTCCACTTTATCATTTTCCAAATTTCGTTAAAATAAATTCCAATCGACAGCTTGACCTAAATATTTAAGTGAATATCTCATTGGTCTAACCGTAAGACCAATTTTGTTGTTTGCTTTTTAAATCTGCATATTATTGCAAATGTATTTCGGTGTCTTCAAAGCAATTGTCAAACTTGAACAATATTCCTTTTTAAGAGTTTGGTCCGGCGAAAGGAAATTCATAGTGCACAACACCACGATAATCGAGGAAAGCTGTTAACATCACTTTGATTTTTGAGCGAGTTTGGCGCGGTGTTCTCCATCTTGGGTCACCTATTGCGCGATATTCGATGGATTGATCGTCTGTTTTCGGGTCGTATGCGTAGGTCCAAGTCCCATATACCGTAATAGTACGTTTCATGATCAGATTCAGAAATCACCGCGTCACACACATTACAAAAATCGAAAGGAATGCTTTTGTGATGTGAAATTTCACAAAGATGTCTGTCACAGTGCTACACTGCACAGAAAAACAAAATCCTTGGTGTTCGATTATTCTTGACATGATCTATTTTTTGTGCACAAAATAAAGTGAAAATAAATCTTTAAAATCTTTTACAGTTTTTTTTTTCGCACAGACACAACCTGAATAAAATCTAATAATAAAGATTTGAAATTATTTTACGCAGAGACAAAAAGATATTGAAAAGAAAAAAAATGAAAAAAGAAAAAACAATTCAGTTTTGCTTTTTAACCACAACCGCACTCGTACATCATGTACGATGAGGCAAAATTTATGCACATAACTCATGCAGGAATATTTAAAAGGGCAATTTCGGTGCAACGAGCGGACGGTAAGCGATGAGCAAGGCATTCATTCAAACGAACTAACAAAGGTTCAAATTGTAAATCGGGCCTCTTATGTTAACGTACACACTCACACTCACTTAGATGCGCAAAAAATTGCAAAAAGCCATATGTTTTCATTGTTAGGAATACAACTACGACCACGAACCGAACGTTTTGAGTTATAAAATATATGCAAAAACTGTCAGTCAGTCTCTCGCATTGTCGAATTTATGTTGTCGTTGTCGGTGACAGTTTGGAAACAGAAATAGCGTATTTGTTGTTTTTAGTCCTGTTCGTTTGAAAATTTTTAGTTTTTCTTTTTCGAAAATTGTGTTCACATTTATAATAGTTTGTGACAAACAACACTTCAAATATAGAGAGCGACATGCATACTAACTGGGTATTGTTTATACTAAAACATTGCAAATCTCATCATTTTTTTTTTTTGTATTTATGCATATTTGCTTAAAAGAATTTTATTTACTTAACTAATGCATGCATATTGATGAAAAACATACTGTCATCATGTTGTACGGACGCTGAATTATTAGACTTATAAAAGCAAAAGCTTTTTTGTACTTATTCCATATATACGATATACGAATGCATACAGGCATACATTAATGCAATTCACACGCATCAGTAATATAATACGCTCGTAACTAAGTTTTTGAAAATGAACTCAATTGAAACTCATTTTTGTATTCGAATGTATGTTCACTTGTACAACTTATTTATGGCTCATCGTACGATTTATTCATTCAACGTTGCGTGCATGTGAATATGGATGCACTTGCTGATTTGTGCTTAAAGAAGAAAGCGTCTTCTTTTCCATAAGACTTATCTTGAAAGATTAGACAAACCGTTTAAGTGTTTCGTTCATCCCCTCTGAACTTTGCAATGCAATAAAATTAATATTCATGCAATAGTTTAAGCTCAAGGTTATTGAAATGCAATTTACAATATACGCATCAATTGAGGAAGGGGGCATATTAGCTTTATGAAAGTTTACGCAACCGGAATTACTGGAGAAATTAACATAAGATCTTTGATTCATTTCGATTATTCATATTTGTGGTCATACTTAATATAACCCATAACTTATTGTTCGACTTTTGCGAGTTGTTTTGCGAGCGAGCAAAAATCGTCTATTGCAAGCTTAGCTAGTCAAGCAAACCCTTATTTAGAAATATTATGAAAATGACGAAGCCATAAGCTGTTTAATAAGCAAGTGTAAGAAAGACCAATAGAAACACGAAATTATCTACACGACTTTTAAGCCTCTTACAAATTATTAACTACTATTAAAGATATAAGCGGTTCCCCAAGAGTAAATAAGTATAAGAAGACTTACAGTTTCAGGTTTAAAGTGTTTTAGTGAGCTTAATATATAGAACAAGAACAGAATTTGGGATGATTTGAAATGACGGACAAGTCGAGTTCACGAATCATGACAGCGGGAACAAGAATCCAATAGAAGAAGAAGAGAATTATCATTTACACAGCAGACAGCGCATACTGTGGGTATCATGTTCATAAACGATCTCTCTACACCCCAAAACACAACCTATAATAATTTATTTGGAAATTTGATGTCGTTGAACTTTACCGTTCAATGTGAAATTTTGTCCCATAATAATTGTTGAGTTAAAGTAATTATTTTATTGAAATTATTCATAATGTGCAACGAAGATGAAAGAGGCAGTTCACTTAATTTGTCTGCAAAGTCATTGGCGGGAATATTTAGATGGCTAGCAATTCACATTACAAAGATGTTAGGGTTAGAGTAGAGACTCTTAATATAAAAAGGTAGTAGTCATTTTCTCCCACGTTTTTTCTAGTGTCTAGTATAAAAAGGTAGTAGTCATTTTCTCCCACGTTTTTTCTAGTGTCATTAGTAGAGAATGAGTGTCACGAAAATCCCATATCTGATGATTTGAGTTTGCTGGAGAACGGAACTTTAACGAAATCTTTGGGAAGTAGGAAGAGAAATAAATAAAATAATGTTTTTTAGTTTTTTAATTTTAACTTTATTTGTTGAAAATGTTCATTTCATATAGAAATACTACATTTAGTTAACACATTTTGGGTTCCAGTCTTTTTATGATTTTCTAACCGACGGACATGCAAGTAAGATTGACGGATTTCCAGACTGCATATAATAACCTATGTTTCCAAGATTTAATCTACAAGCTCGGGATCAGACTTTGCGTCCCGTTCGTTATTATGCACTTGATTGTAATCCGTCCAATGACTTAGGAGTTAGTCTACAACACGCTGCTTGTACATTAAGAAGAATATCATGTAGATGCCCAACGTCTTGCCGAATACAAAGGTCGTTTACATTTAATTCATCCAATTTGAGCTAAAAAATGTCAGTTATGATGCGTCCATAATGTTTGTAGTCACTCCATACATACATTCCGCGCCATCATTTAAAACAAAAAAAAACTGCCCAAATCCACACTAAAGACTAACTGTTTGAGGATAAATTTCTTCATCAAGAGGAAAATGCGAATGTTTCGCTCCGTAAATACAAAAATTTTGTCTGTTTATGTATCCATCGAGTAGAAAGTAGTCTTCAACTGAAGAGATAGATTTCAGAAAATAAAGTAAAAAATATATTTTTGAAAGGATGTCCGCTCTTGTATTGTGTTTGAATAACCAAAACATCTGATTTTGTAGTGCGGATTGATGATTATAAACGGCCCAGCTTTCAAATTTCGTATACAAAAATATTTTTAGGTTTCTTCTGAACATTAGTATTCTCATTATTATCATAATTGTTGTTATTATTTTATTTTTTTCTTGTGTTTTCACTGAGGTTAATAAATATACCAACAGATGTGACAAACATTCTACCACAATATACATATGTTAACTAATGCGTTTTTAATATATTCAGCGCGCAGAGCCATCACTAAATTTCCCAATGGCATAGATTGGATGACAAGCCCCCAGCGGGAAAAATTTGTGGCAAATGACAGTTTTCTCTTCTTTTGCTTTCATACATAAACTTGCAAGCGAACGCCTTCATCGCACATAAATCGAAAAATTTATTCAAAGATACTCCAAAAAAATTCCTATTAACATTCGATACTCCGCTAAAATAGATGGAAACGACATGTAAGCTGAATGTTACATAGAGCAGTGATTACTGTACACATCACGCCGCTATCTATAAATTCTAACCATCATTATTTCAAACAAAGTGTTACAGTGATCGTTATGTTATCGTAACAAAAAATAGAATCGAATTAATCCAATACTATTGAAAGCTATCGTTAACTGCAGGTCGGACAACATCATTTCACCTACTTCGTTAGGCTTTACGGATTAACAACATATCTGCAAAAGATTGCCAATATATGTCTCAAGCTCAGAAACGTCTTGGCAAAGTGAATGCCGTCTTAATCAGCCACCGTTGGAAATTGGGACTAGAGAACTGACTTTTAAAACAGCTATTATCGTTCCGGAATAGAACTAATTTCGTGCGAATGGACACCTCCGCATCTACGTGTTTTTGATGTCGCCCATGTCTTGACTTTGTTTTTGTCGTATTCCAGACATTTCATTCGAAAAATTCGCACGCCTGAGTTACACTGCTTAAACACGAGATTTAACGAATAAAATAATGAAACACACATTTGTAAATGCTAATGAGGTTGAAAAAAGTGTGATTTGCTCGGCTCCGAAAAATCGAAACTGATTTTTATTTAAAGTCAAAATTGAAGAAACTCATTTTAAACGAGGCAGCAATAATACATTAGCGACCTTGCGGCTTTATTGTCAGCATAGTCATTGATAGATCGCTGAGCATACGTTGCTGCCAAGTGACAGTAAAGCCGGTCTCGTCATCTTTCCATGTGTTCTTGGCTTTCTAATGGTTAAGCATAAATTTGGCGACTACACATGACATATTTGTGATCTACTTTTCGGTAGGTCACCGATTACTTTTATTATAATAACAGGGTGAAATGCAAAAGTATAAAGAGTAAATCATTTAAAACCAGAAGAAAATGTTTCAAAAGAAAAAATAAAATTGTTTTTATTCAATTTCGCGGAAGAAGAAAATATTTCTTTAAAAATATAAATCTTTCAAATTTTCTCTTTTAGACGACAGCATCTCTCTTTAAATTTTAACATTCTGTAGTTAACATATTATTAGCATCTCTTTCCGTTCTCTTACAACTTTGCAGTTCTCTTATGTATTTAAACAGACTTTTGCTCTTTACTGTAAAACATGATAAAATAACATTATTCAAGCGGACCAGATTCTCTTTAGTCCCCATAACATTACTGTTTAATTTAAAGACTTTCTTGCTTTCTTCGCCTATTTCTTACAGGTTTACAAACAATAACTTGAGCAGGTCAGTTATTCAACTTTATTTTAAGCACGCACACACGTGCATGTAGATGTTTTTGCTTATGAAATAACTCGACATAACTGCAGACAATAACAAACATTTAGAAAGGAATTTATTTATTGAATTTCTTTCGAAAGATTACATTTAAAGGACTTGTTTCTTGTAAAATATTCCAAGTGTATGCTCAAACGAAGTGCAGGCTGCGATCAAGAGTTACGCAAAGTTTAGGTAACGATTATCTTAGCATTCAACAAAATTAACCCAAAGGAGCTCAGGCTAAAATGTATTTAACCATTAATAATAGCCCTTATAAAGTAACCAGTGTTGACGAAAGGATATATATAAACTTTCGACCATCAACTTTTCTGAAAGAATTGCGTTAATGCAACACAAAACTTACCAAATTTGACAAATGATACGAACTCTTTTCCCAACATTCTAAATATCTAAAGCGACCAAACCAGAGGCTACATCAAGTACGTAAGTAAGCGCGGGAAACGTCAGCAATGTAGATAAAATTTACATTCCTATGAATTGTGAAGACTTATCTCAACTTCGAGGGTTTAATGGCAGTGTGGTTGGTAGTGTTATGCAAGCAAATGTATGATTTTATGTGCAAGTGCTTGCTCGCATTACACAAATCATTGTCAAAAAGATCTATCCGAGCTTTTATTGTAAGTAACAACAATGCGATAAAAGCAGCCAAGCGAGCAGCCACCAGTACTCAAACGACAGAATTCTAAACAACACAATTTTACTTTTACTGAGTGTATACTTAGAAATGTACATGATGATGACGATGATGATGGCGACGATAGCGCTGGTAATAACGCAGTTCCGTAGTTACTGTTGTTTGAGAGTAAAAGTGATAGCAGTTGTTAAACATGAATACTGTAAAGCAATGTCAAGAGCCGGATTCATTCTTTTCACCAAATATCCGGTCAACTCATTTTGTGGTATACTGAACACCAAATTTCCCTACGGAATGTATGTTAGCAATAGGGAAAAAAAATTTTAAAAACCAACGTTGGTGCTGTTGCGTTTATAAACTTACAAAGTTTTTCAGAGCTTCCGAGTAAACACCGCCAAAAAAAACCCCCGCTACATTCAGATATTCTTCAGATTCGAACGTACACACAGAGGCATGAGCACGGAATTGCTAAGCTTCTTATTAGTCTGTTGACATGAATTTTGTCCTTTAAAAACCTAATTTGAATTATTTGGAGTGCGACTATACCGATCAACCATAGTGATGGAGTGGATGTACAGCATGATTTTTGATTACTTCTGTTTGTATCTCAATCATTTATTCAGTGTCTTTGCTTAGAGGAAATGCTTGCACTCACTCTTCACTCTTCACCTGCAAATTGTTAAAAATCTTTGAATGCAAATGAATAGCAAACGAGGATGTTGTGTTTGTGTGCTTAGTGCTGGTTCTTTGTGCCGAAGAGTTCACGTCAGTAGGCACACATCACCCCTACAGCGTGTGTATCATCACCACCTTCCATGGTTACTATTGATAGTCTGTTGTTAAATTTTGCTACTTCACTGTGTCGTGCAAGTGTTTAACGGCGTTGTATGAATAATTCATTTTTTTATCTCATCTCTCTTGCACATTATGTCTTGTCATAAATAATTAGATGAGTTTTTCTTTTTTATAGCTGCCTTCACAATGCCCATAAAATATATATTCGCGCTGGTTAGCAAATCTATACAGTCATGCCATAATCTAAGCCATAAACAAGATTGATAATGCCGTCGGTAGCGTCCATATGCTTTCATTTTTATTACTATTTTATTAGCAGAAGCAAAAGGTACATTTTTTTCTTTTTTCTATAAAAGAAAACAACAGAGAAAGAGGTGAGCTTAGTTTATTTCGCCAAGGATGTGGATTAGGACAAAGGTATTTGGTAACCTAAAAATTATTCAATTTTAAAAATCTTAAAAATTTCATCATATTTCTAGCATTCATTTTACATATTCGTACAGAGACTAATCTTAATTAACTATGTATTCCTTTGCTCAATATTTTTTAGATAGCCTTACCATGCAAACACCACGTTGTGCCACTAAGCTTTGAAATCCTTAAACCGCCCCTAGGTTCACTTACGTCTTTAGCCAATGAAGTAATTGGATTGAAATTTCCACAAAGCGAGCAAATGAAGGAACACACACTTTGAAAAAAGGCAGCCAAACAATTGATAAACTAGTGCGTAATAGTGACTGCACGATTAACATGAAATGACGATTGAGAAAATTCAAAGACCTGCATGTGCGTGCATGTCACTTCAGGTGTTTACTTCGATCAACGTTTAAATATTTCACACCAGTTCGGACGTAAGATTAGCTACCTCAGCCCGCTCCTATCTCGTTATGAAAACAAAGTGAAGTCCGTTAATTTACCGGCAACAATGTCGAAGAAATTGCCAGCTGTTTAGTTCTTTTCGCACTCTTTGCAGGCCTGTTTGCTGGTTTATTTAACGAAATAAAAAGACCATCTTGTTGTCGTTATTCTTGTCATAGTTTTGGCCTTTACGATACTTCTTATATACCTATCGGCGAAGGATGGAGAAGTATTCTCTTTGTTAAAACGCACGAAGCAATCGGAAGGAAGTCTCAACCACCATACAAAGTATACATATATGTTTGATTAGCATCAACTCGTGAATCGATCCACTCTTGCCTGTGCGTCCGTTCATCGGTGTCATGTCTGTGAGAACTCATCTCCTAGTCGCAAAAATGTAATTTTCGTTTTCGAATTTAGCAGGCGGGTCATTATTACAAATGGGCCAAATATGGCAAAGGCCAGACCTACAGTGCAACATAAACTAAAAAGGCCTCTTTCTGAAGGACGAAATAAGTTGGGGGTTCTCTCATTACACATAGAAATTTGACGTATATTTTACGTGTGAAATGGAAAAAATCGGCCACGTCCCCCTTATATAATAGAATATCAATTTCGCTTTTCACAGTCTTTTTTCTAGGATAATGATGGTAGGTGCAGGATTTGCGGTCAAAGCAAAATATGAGTTTCCTACTTGTTAGTTTATATTACAAAACTTTACAATTATTGTTATCACTGTTGTTGTCGCTACTGTTATTGCTCAAGTATTATATTTTTTCTGGGTAATAACTTTAGAATTTTTTATGCCTTGGATACGTCCTGTTAAGTAGATTTTAGATCGACTATGTATACAATACATTTTGTTATAAAATGCAATGAAATGAGATAAATAAATATAACATTTTTCGTATTCTTTTTCTAAGCCTGAAGCTTATCTTCCGTCTTAAACATGGACGCGGGAGAGATATCTTGAAAAAAGGACATTTTTATGCGCTATCTTTTGAAACCTACCATCAGTAGTAAGTGTTGATGGCAAACTTGCCAACATAATTTATCGCGTAAATACTTTATGCGAAAAACAGCCAGAACTAATTAACAAATTCGTAAATTTTTTTATTTCCTCTATTGACTTTATTGGTTAGGCAGGACCCATCTTAAGCTACGTGCAGTCACCCGACTTTCGTTCCAATGACTTTATCAGTCATTATTAGCGTTCCGTTATTGTTTCGCAAAGTTTCCAGTGTCTCCAGCAAGTGACAAATACGAAAAACTGTATGTAGTGTAAGAGTCGATATCACATTTCAATTTCATTGAAGTCTTCCGATCTTTGAGAGCGAGGTTTTTGGAGAAGCGTGAAATGAAATGAAAAGCATAAGAAAGGATATCTTGAAGAGGTCTTAAGTTTGCTAAGTACCTCTATATTTGGCCTCAACATAAGGAAGATTAATTAAGACACTATCGTATTATTAAAGCATCGACTTCTTTACAACGAAACCTCATTGGCAGAAGTGTGGCAAAAGGCCCTTGGATAAAACGAATTACAATTATAACAGTTTATCCCTTTCTTTGCATTTATGATGGCCTGAGTTGTTTTCTTAGGGAAAAGTCAGTTTTATATGACAAACAAAAAGTACCGAAATTACTTTGTTCCCAGACGACTACAAATTTTATTTGTTTCAAATATCGCTTGATTCCAATTTATTACCAAAGTTCTACTTGGGTCTTCATAAGGATTCCCAGCTGACGTTAAACTTCAGTTATTGTAACACAATTCTTTACGTAGAGCAAAACAGTGCATAAATCAACGTTTCTGGTCCTTTTTTTTGGTGTTTACTACTCAGAAATTCACCTTCAGCCTTAGACTATAATATCCAATAGTGCATAATGCCACTGTCCCTTAAGAGAACTCTCTGGTATACTAAACTTGTATCCGTAAGTCTTCCAGACATTATACTTAACTTGATTTGCAAAGATTTTAAAATTTTTAGCATAATATGAACAAAAAATGATAATAAAGAAAAAAGGAAAATACACCATTATTTTCGGATTAGGATAAAGAGAACAATCAATAGGGTATTACTTTATTAAGCAAGCCATCAGGATTCTTTTGGTGTCAATGTTAATTCAGCATCTTTTCCCGATGTATTGTGGTCGAGGCGATTATTATTTGTATTGAATATAACAAACTCAATAGATTTATCGGCTGCCGTCTGCATAGATAATCAAAGAAGATAGAAGAAGAACGAATCCCCTTTCTTTTTGGATATACCCGCGTTTGTCGAAATGTGTAAATGCTTTAGGGAGAACGAACCCTTTAAATGCTGCGCTCAGCAAGTGATTATCCGAAGCAAAATATAAGGCCTTAGACAGATTGTCATTATCATGATAAGTGTGTTTACATACGTGAATTATAATGAACTTTGATTTTCTGTTCTAAATGTATTCGCTTTTGCAAACTGTTTACTTTTTTTTTTTAATCACTTGCACGAGTACCTTACGTTTCTGCTGCAAGTCAGAAATCTCCACTAACATGAACCCGTTCATAAGTATAGACGAAGGATATTTATTAGCCAAGCCGCAATTGGCGATTTCGTTATACAAAAAATATCAAAAATTCCAAAAAACGCAATTTCAATACAGTTAGTTGGAAAGCATGACTTTAAGTCTCGGCTTTTGTAACGAAATATCGACAGATCGATGATGTAGCATTCTTGTACTTTCATTTGCTTATTTGACTGCGGACGAAAAAGAGAGAATTAAAGTGTGCGTTGTAAACAATGAAAAAACAAACGGATCGAATGAGACTTACAACGTTTTGATGAAATTGTAGGGGCTACCAGGAGCATAATTGTTAATGTTTCCCTTTCAGTTTTTTTTTTTGCTATTCGCTATATATATACACACACACACACACACATTACTCAATAAGTACAATGCAGGAGGACTATTGACGAGTCCATTGGCTGCATATAAAATTTACTTCCGTTGCTTTGCAAAAACCAAAGTAGCGTTACTGAAATGACTGTAACTTGTAAACTAGTGGTCGTTTGAAGTGAATATAAAAACTCTGCGGATCCACCAAAAGTGGTAACATCTATACAAACTTGTTGAGTGATTTGGTCAAAATTAATCATCTAATGTTTTTGTATGTAATTTCAAATGAAATGTTTATTTATCTGTCCGTTTGTCCTCTGTGCTTATTTGTAAAATTTACAATATACTTAGTATGACCAAAGGATGTAATCTTTGAACGAGTATTATGATTTCGCCTGCAAAGTTTTCAAACTTAAATGCACAATGAATTGCTGAAAATAAGTTGACGGTTTAAAATTTTACAAAATTTAGGACGTGGTAATTAAATTTTTCTCGGGTGTATACATACCTCTTTCATAGTTAACCGATTGAAGGATTTTAATATTTAACACCTTCCTACGTAGCCGATTGTGCGAAATTTCACGTTGCATTACAACACGTTTGCTTTAATTACAGCTAATCTCACATTGAATATTCGACGCAACTTTCATGGGTACGCAGAAAATGCTAATATTGATGATTACGATTATCATAATGTTAACGATGTAACGCAAAGCGCATCAATATCGGATGAAGATATTCGAAATAGCAATTATTCAAGTAGGTGCTTAGGATTGAAAAATATTAAAACGCTGTTTGCACGTAGATATTGCTAACAGTCGTTGATGTTATTGTTGGCGAAGCAAAACGACATAAAAGGGATTTGCATTTTGTGTGCCAAATAACAAACACGCAATTAACATTTTTTTTAAGTTAAGGATGCAAATTCCGTTAACAAGCATGGGGGAAATTTTGCGCTATTTTTTATTACCGGCAAGGATACAGAGGATTTTTGCGGCGCTGAGTAAACTATATATATAACGGGTTAGTGATTAAAATCATGCGCTATTGTATATCCGTGTTTCTATCCCTCTGCTAAACTGCCTACTCAAAGCGGGGTAACGTCTGCAATACAAATCTGTAGCTTTATTAACGCTTTTAAAGCAATTTTCATTAGTCACGACGGATAAAGTTACAAAAAAACCTTAACCGGAAATCCATGTTTACACACAATTTGAACAATAGACGTTTCTAATGCAAATTTATTTAGTTTGTGTTTGTATTTGGATTTCTAGTATGCGTCTTAATTATATGCAATTAGTGCCATCGATTCTCCGGTTACGTGCACAAAATGTTTAGTTTGAATAGGTCGTCTTCTTAATAATTGCTTGCACGATATCCTAGAAGTGAGGAAGCGTGATGTCACAGTTTGTTATTGGAGGGGTCTCTTCCCACTTTTTCTAATCCTTCTTTACCAACTTGCAAGAGAATCCTGAGATTGCTGTGCAAGAGATAAGTCAAGGTCACCGTCAATAATCTCGCATAAATTCGCAACCCTCTCTTCATTTCTTCTACGTCTGTGGACATTTTCCCCATTTTCCCATTATGTTCACCACGAATCACTGCTGACGTGCGTTAAATTACTGTAACTAGATTCGAATTTTGCTAAATTGGAATAATAACCAAACTTTGTTAAAGCATATACTCTTCCATTGCTAAATGGCAGTTTATGCTATGCAAGAACGTTAAAGACAACGGATAGAACAGACAGCTACTAATCTAGAAAAGAAGCAAACTAGAATGGCGCGCTGTTCTAGAAGACCTATACCGTTAAAAAACGAATAATCCTAAATAGAACTATTACCGGCACAAGTGCGTCCAAAGCGCACAAAAAGTAGAAAAATACGTAGCGTACGATACGTTACGATATGGAAACTGCAGGTCTGTGAATGGATCTTTCAACCAACTTAACATGAAATGCCGCACAAAGGTTAGTGCTGGGTGTTAATAATTTCGGCGCAGGTGTTATATAACTTTTTTTGTTCTGCTTTCTATTTTGTAAATATTTTCGAAATTCATTAATAAAGACATTTTTAAATATGTGCTGCTAGTGTAAAAATGCTCTAAATATATATTTTTATACGTTTACAGTAAATAACTAATTAGGGCACTGACAGAAGTAAGACAAACCAAAAACGTTGCGTGGAATTTATTTAGTTACAAGTTAACATTAGCTGAGATTATTTCCCTCCCCAAAAAAAAAAAGGAAATAAATAATGAGCACAAAGAATAAGTTATAAAATCATGTGCATATATAGCTTGTTTATATGTTTATGTATGTATTACAGTTATAACTGTTGTGGATTTCTAAGCAATTCATAGAATGTAATAAATTGTTACTAATGCATTATTGTTTCTTGCATGAATAATAACAATCATTAGTAAGTTGAATGTATGCGAATGTGAAGCAAGAGGTACTCATTCATAAAACTGGATTTTATTATGAACATTCGTATATGGCAAGTGATTCATGTATGTATGTAACTTATGTATATATATATATATGCAAATTTATGTACTTATGCATATGAATGCTATTCGGCTTTTAATAATTTGCATTGTTTTCCAGTGCGTTCTGTGTTTGGCAATCAGTATTCGCTCCCATTTTCCCTCGCTTTGTACCGTCACTTTGTTCGCAACTCAGATATGCTTCATAAATGCTATAATTGTAATTTTTGCGGTTTATGTGGTGCGTTTCAATTGTTTCATGGTTGCTGCTGGTTTAGCAAATGAAATCGTTACAATGACGTCCTTTCATTGCGGCTCTAGATGCTGCCTCTGCCGATGCAGTCGCGAGTCTGCCTGTAAACTATTTTTGCTTTCATTCTTTTTGTTTTTTAATTTTTCTGTTTTTGTTTTTATTTTGGTTATTTTAATATTTTGCTAATTCCACAATATCAGTAGAACATTAATGAAACTCTAGAAGGAAAAAAAAAAAAGAGTAAATAAAAAACTATTTTTTTTCACGCTAATTCTAGTTACTGCTCTCTTCATCCATTATATAGAACAGTTTTTACATGATATTTATTTTATGTAAATTTTTTTTTTTTAAGTTTCATTATTATTGTATTATAACCAGCTGCGCGATTTGACGAGTCAAAGTAAACAAATTGAAGAGAGACTGCGAAATATTTTATAAACACTTACGTACAGCCACACGACAACAAATACGTTCAGATAATCACATGTGTTGTTAGAAAGCATCCATATATGTTCGCGACATGCACATGAATCTTGCGATATATTGTTTTGAAAATTGTATACACGGCAACTTTGCAACGCCTTGTTTCTCTTAAACTACGCGTGTAAACTTTATTTTGAGTTCTGAGGCAATATTTACTCTCCAGTGTGTTTGTGCAATGCACTAATTTTAATAGCAAACCGTCTTATCTGTTGTAGTCGATTTTCAACAAATCTGTTACCGCTTAGTTATTATCACTTTAAAGGGAAGTTGAGAATCGCAATTCTGCGATGGGTTTCAGTTTACCCTAAAACTAACACTTTTACGCATCTATGCATAAAGACAGTGTTTTTATACACTGTTATTAGAAAATTTTGCTAAAAAGTATGATTATTGAAAAGTGATGTAAAAACACACCGGATAATAACATTAGAAAACATCGATAATCTAATGGAATTATTGCGACGATGCGATAATCTCGTTCTCGTAAGATAGAGGTGCGCCTAAAAGAATCGCAGATGGAGTTTAGCGAAAATGAAAATTAGCACTAGCAGACCCATATACTATAATCGACCAAGCTTTTCTACGTTTTGATAGATGGCTAAATATCTCTGTGACCTCGTGTCGTGACCGCACAGTTTCTCCTAAGGGTTACAACTTCGGTAACGACGCAAATGAAATGCAATGGAATAATAATTTTCGAGGAGATTTATAAGAATAAAAATTATTTTTAAGAAATGTAAAAATGGCAACACTGGAGCCATAGTCGAGAAGTACCTTCAATTTAAGGAGTTCCGCGGTAAGTAGTGTAAAAAAAATCATTCAAACCACAAATTTTAATTAAAAAAGAAAGCGGATTATTCAATCTACGTGACTATAACTAGAGAGATACGTACACGACTTCGAAAATATTGATTTATGAGTATTTGAATGAGAAATATTACCTTTTGACAAAAAACAATCTCTTGTTACCAAATAATGCTTGAATTAATTAATCAAAAATCCAAATATTTCAACAAATACATGGAGGAAATCTTATTTGCACGACCTTGTAGAAAATCGAATGAAAAGTGTGAAGATTTTTGGAGCTATGCTGCCATTTTAAAAAAGACTGCGTTGGAAGAAGGCGTTCTATACCACTTATGATACAAGTGTATATTAAGCTTGTGCGGATGTTCGCATTACCCGGAATGATTGGACCATCTTTTATTACACCGATCAGATCCGCCTTCTGAAGAGATTGAAGCTTGGGCATGTTTTGGCCCAACGACAATGCCTATCGAAAGTGGTTCGGGTGGGACAATTTATACAAACACAATTGGTAATTGTTTTAAGTGGATAATGGGCCATGCCCCCTGTTGTGTTTTTACTTGCTTTGTGGTAATAGATAGTTTATATATTTTTGCTCAATAGTGTGTATGCTCACGACCAAAAAATATCGTAATATATTCAATTATTTTCCACGCAGATTTCTGTTGGTCCGTTTGTCAAACTAAGCCTGGCTCGTTTTACACTTCGCGTGCTGCGAACTAGCAGTAAAAACAGGAGCATCGAATCATACCTACTTAACGATCGGTCCAATGAAATTGCACTGACCGATTTTTGTTGAGAAACGCTTTTAAGTTAACATAAATACTGCCTCAAGCCGGCTTTTGGTATCTTAAAAGTGTTGCAAATTAATGTTATTTGTATAACCTTCGTTCAATTGTTTATTTAACTCATATATTGTGTTTTTGGACCGCTTTTAGAGAAATCCGCAAAAGCTTCTTTTAGGGTATGATTTTTTGTCCACGTATTTCAGAAGGTTCGTGCTTCCATTAAACCAATAAAGGAAAGAGAAATTTTTTGTGAAAAATTTACACTGGGGTTATTGCTGAATCGTCAAAGTTTACCCTCTCAATTGCTGACCCTTTGGCGATGGACAGAGAGCAATTGTGGATACCCAACAATAGTTTGCAAGTAAGTTAGATAGTTTCGATAATTGTTCTCACTTTTTCTAAGATGCAATACAATTCAATCACACTTACTTTAATACGGTTCGTTTCAACTAAATTGAATTTGAGCTCAGTTGAATTGAATTTCGGCTCAAGTCAATTCAATGTTCCTTCGTAGTCTGTATGTTAAATTACTTACGGCTTAAAAATTTGAGATAAACAATGTAAATAGATGATGATATATAATATACTATGCACAAATATTTAGGTTTCGTTAAGAAACTTGAGATTTATAGTGATAGTCACTATAAAATTTTAATTTCAAAGACTTTAGTAAAGTCTTTGAAAAGATCAGAAAAAAAATTATTCTCGGTGGCGCGAACGGAAAGAAGTTAACAAAGACACTTTCACATAACGTTTTTGTTATCTGTCGTGTCATTATATCATGCACTGGAACAATCTATCCCACAAAAAAAAAAAAACCGAAAGCGTTCGAAAATCATCAATAAACAACAACAATGTATTCAATGTTCAATACTCAGCAAAACTAATGGTTTATGCAAAAAAGTCTTACGAGAAACAACACAAAACAGATTTCATTTATTTCTTCTAGCAACTGATTGCATTTATTGAATTCTTACTGAATTCAGCATAGACATTGGCAAAAAAATTGTTGCATTTCCTCGTATTGCTATCGAAAATGTATCTTAAATCAGAGACTGCTTAAGAATATTATTTTCTTATAATACCATCATCGCTTTATTTGCCGTCTTTATTAGTTTTTAGTTATGCGAAATTTTTTATTCTCATTTATCTTATGCTGCTTGTGTATGAGCTTTTCTTATGTTACTGTTGTGTTTACATATATGTTCGTGCGCGTGAAAGACTTGTCAACATTGAAATTGCGCGCGAAATTGCTTAAGTAGAATTGAGACAGACTAACTGCATTATACGATTAGAAAAATCCAGAAAATATAAAATGTTGAGTTCCTCAGCTGACTTAATGATAGCTTCGCACTTTTTGTTATTTGCAAAGATTCCAAAAATCGAAGCAATAAAAAAGGCGCTTATATTTTTAAAAAATGTTGCAAGAGTTTCTCTGAAAACTTCCTTTCAATGAATTCAACTTTACTGGGGGTGTCACTGTGGCACACTTTATGACGGCAATAAATGTCGCGTGTGTCGTTATAAATCCCATATAAGCATAGTTTAGTATTAAGGATTAAATTCATAGCTTATCCTTTCACTTATTTTCTATATCTAACATCTTCAAGTATTTATGCGAAACAATATCATCTAAAAAAAAATTATATCCTTGCTTCAATGTGTGCGAAGTTGTTCGCTGTCGATACTAAATGCATTCATAAATTTGTTTCTGTAAACTCAACCACTTTCCTTCTGACATAGATTATACTTCTAAATGTTTATGTAACTACTTGTAGCGCTTCTAGAGAAGTTTCACATTGGATAGAGGAATCTTTATATCACACACGCAGATACACAATATTATCCGTATCAAGGTGAGAGAGGCTTAACACACTTTTGCAGCACACACATCACATTAGCTACTTCACCTTTAAGCTTTAATTTCAGTTAACTGTTTATTGTTTCGCAATTGCTTAAGCAAAGAAAATCTTTCACATGAGTTGAGGGCAGGTGTCCTTATGAGTGTTCACACAAGAATAGGTGTAGGTGTATTTCGAAAAATCTCCATTATCTTATCTCCATATGCTATGGAATTTCATGAGTTCAACTTCGTAGAATTTACATAAAATTCAACATAAAAAATATTTATTTATTGCGCCCTTTGTGAGTTGTGTGCAAGTTTACCTTTCAATTTATATCATAATATATGTGGTTGGTATGTTGAAGTAAAAAACTCATTTTGATATTGCTGCTTACCAACGCATTCCCCGCAAGCCTACTAAACGAGGTTAATTACTATGCTACTGAAATAAAAACTTTTAAAATTATTAAGAATAGTGTGTAAAAGAGTATGTTTCCCACTGAAGATTGACTTACGAGATTCGTATTCATGAAGCTTTCAGTGATTGTATGGAACTCACTTTAAACAAATAAAATTTCCTTTCAAAAGATTTATTCATCATTTCATATCAATTTAAAATAGGAGAAGCGAGAACAGGTGTTAGGTCGCACACTGATATGTTGCGCTATATTAAGGCGTGAAGCTGGTGCAGTAAAATACGTACTTGCCAATGAAAACTATTGCTATATTTTCATCACAATTAATATGTGTGCGGAGGTTGTCGCGACTTTTCTTCAAAGCTTCGCTCAAGCGAAACTTACGACTCTTAGCGATAAATTCTGGTCATTGCTATCATTCCGGCGAAGAACTGAGCCACAACAGCTTAGAGCAGATTAAAAACAAAGATGAAGACAATATTCCGACGATGTGTGAGACCTTGTATTAATCGCCACACTCTGTTTGGAAGCGTCAAATTGAAGCGCCACAGTCATTTCGATTTTTATCGCAACGCTCAACAATGAATCCAACAAAACACCCGTGTCTCGTTATGTGGATAAAAATCTTTGTTCCATGTCCTTTTAAAGCCACGTACTGGACATGTTTGGGTTCAGTTCAGTTTTGCTTTTCATTCGCAGAAGAGCATTATTAAGCGTGTCCCCTTTCCACGAGCCTAGTTCTATCAGTTTGCACGTTGATACGATACACTGAATCATTGTGTGAAGATCACTTATCGTACCAGGAAATCGCAAATTATTCGGACGCAAATTCCTGCTGCACTTGAAAGTGACAGGCAATTGATGAAATTATCAAAATCAAATCCTGTTGAAGGACCAATTGTTTCATTAGTAAATGATGGGCTTTGAAAAATCGAAGTGGCAAAAGAAATGAGATGAAGTCGTGGTTTCGCAAGACACCTCTCCTCGCACACCGCTTGTTAGAAAAGACTATGGTACATCCCATGGTCTAATGATCGCCGGTTAGGCAGCAAAATGGATACGGTGTTATAAAGAGAGGCAGCGGCAAATAAATCGTCATAATTACGACAGTGATAGTTATAGTTAAATGAGGGCAACTTCTAAATACCATACACCACTTCGCCTAGGGCATTGCTTGTTTTGTTTTCCGCATGCAATATTAAAGGTTAGACTTCATCGACAACATGAACAACGAAGCAAAAACAAATCAATAACATTCTTCCTTGGGTGAAAACTTATCTCAAAAACTGTCATTTACACTCTCACTACGGTGACTAGCGGCCAGACATGACTAAAACATCTGAATCAATTACTACAATACAAAAAGTGCGGCTATCTGAAGTACTGTCGGATGTTGCACTCATCCGTGCAACTTACTTACTATGTGTAATACAAGCGGTGTAGGTGCATGAATATCGCTTTATATTGTAATCGTAGCAACTGCTGTTAAGCAATTCTATAACAAACATGTAAATAGTTCGATTATATTGCGGTTTTCCTGTTATAATTTCATAGTAATTGGCTCCATAACAGTATCATCATCTACACTTAAATTTAGCTTGAATGTGAAACAAACGATTGGTTTAACATGAACGTTGCAAACGTTTACTTAAATGCTTCTTTGTTCATTGTAAAGTTAAGTGTGCATATTCAAAAGAAAAGGAAAATTTTCCTTCAACGTTATAAAGCCTGGTTAGCTCGATTTATGCGCATAAGCGGAAAATAATGCTTTTTAAATTGACTGTTTACCTGAATGACTTCCATTATTTACTACACAATAGTTTGTAGACGCAAGAGCATTTTTACTTTCTTTCGGAGAAATGTTTGAAGAACACATCGCTTTAAATAAATAGCATTCGAGTGCAATAACCGCGGAGTTTTCAAACAAAGCGCAAACACCTGTAATGGATGTGTACTCAAAAAGCGAAAATTCCTGAGGTAGATTTGCTTATGCGAGGAAAGGAGGTCGGTTAACGCTGGCATCGATTTTATATTCCTGGGCTGATATACTCAATACATATTTATGATGAAGCAGACAAAAACAAATTTAAAAATTTATAGTCGGCCAACGTCGACCACGGCACCACTTATGTGTACACAATGCTCCACAAAATAGCAAAAGTTAGGACTTGAAGTGGTCCGATCCAACCAATTTCTATAGCGTGCATGCTCGAGTCAAAAAATATAATTTTGACAAATTTCATCTAAATATATGACGATTAAAACTGCATCTATCCCCAGACATTTTGGACATTACACACATCTCCGCAAATATTATACTGTTTCTTGTACATGTACCAACCAACAAAGCAAGACAAAATTACTGGGGATCTATCTTTACCCGTAAGCATTTTGTGTTTCTGTTTGAATGCCGGCTTCTTGTATGGAAATTGAATTCAACAAAACTGGACTAAAATGGAATTAGTTCGACTATCAACTTACGCATGAATTATTGTCTTTAGAGATTCACTTCAAGAAAACAGTTAAGAAATCGAATTCACCAAAAAAGGTTCCTTTTTCCTGGTTGCGAACTGATGCTATGTATACTTTTTGTATTGTTAGTAGTTTGCACTATCATCTGGAAATTTGATTGACAACGTACATGCATAACTAGTTAGTTACATAAGTTGAGGATATGTTAATCTTTTACACCAGCCTCAAGAACTTATCGGATTTACTGACTTGTTCAGAAGTTACGCGTTCTATAAATATTCATTTTCATAGTTAGTTAATGCCACCAAGGAAGTCCTAGTTAAATATCAAAGCAATATTCTAACTACAATCTATCTGTGTGTATGGCTGTGAATTGTTAATTGCTAGTGGAAGAGGTTGGTAGTCAATCGTTGTTCGGAAAGCAAGCAATCGAGTCATCAGTTCAAAAAAGATATCGCTACACGTTGAAGAAGTTAGAGCAACTTTTGTTGTCCCTTATTATCATTTACGTTTGATTTGTTTCCGTCATTCCATTTGCTTTCACGAATAACATCTTTGCTAGTTATTGTATTGTCCACAAATGTATATAAGAATTCATTAAATTATGTCCCTCTCGAATTAAAACCGATCTAATTTTTCCTACTTATAACGCGTATCTGAAAATAACTCCAAGTCCCACCTAAAGGCAATCTCGTATTTACTAGCCGCTTGATAGTTTTAAGACTCACCCCATTGATGGGAAATAAAGCATCGCATGGAAACTAAAGCACAACTCAAGATTTCTGTAAATGCTCGTGTTTTGCTTTCATTTTAGGTGATTTTTTTAACTCATCCTTATTGATTTGCTTTCTTTTTTTCGTTTTTGATTTTTATGATAGCTCTTTGGCTTTTCACTTGTCAATTGAAATGTAATATTTTCAATTTTTGTTCTTTTATAGATATATATGTCATTTCAATTTACTTGATACACCTGCAAAATTCCTACATTATAAGTGAGTCACACACGATATCATGGCGTTTTATCACAATGCAACTTTAATGCGAAAATCAATTTTTCACTTTACTTACTTACCTCTGGCAAATAAATTGAAAACAGATTTATCGCTGTATTTATATGCAGCCACACCGACACACATAATCTTACATATATCCATTCACGCAATAGTTGAAAAAATTTCTCTTTCGATCCTCTAGTAAAAATTTTCACATTTTTCTTTTTTCTTTCATTTTCCTTTTTTACCAAGCTTTTTGTATCTATCATCACAGAAGGAAAGTATATTAATTTTGTAATTGGATGAGTAACACATACAGAGATATTGATCACCGATTGTGTAAAGCACACATTCATTCTTGATCAGGAGCTAATTAATCAATATTTTTCTATCACGTGATACGTGAATACATGAGATAACAAGTGACCCACAAACTGATTCAGAAACGGAGTTGGAAGTTGGGTTAGAAGCTGACCCGGAATAAGCAAAAACTGAGATGGAAACTGAAGGATGAATTCCAGTGAAAATTGAAATAGAAACGAATTTACAAAATCACTAAGAAACTGAAATAGATAAACAGGAATAAGTAGAAATAACTCAGATAGAAAGATAGGATGGAAAAGTTAAACATTTATTTACTGTAATTCTGCAGAAGTCTTTCTCCAGAATTCGAATTTTTAAATACATCTCATTATTCCTATTGAAAATTCGAAATTATTTTCTTAAAGTGTCACCAGTAGGGACTTAAATATGCAAAACGTTAATACATACATCAACTACATAAGAAAACTTGGAAACAGTGCTAATGGCTTATCTGAATCGCTAGGGCTTCATAGAGAAATTTCGTTTCTCGTATTTTTGCCTGCGGTAATGGATATCGAAGATTCATCCTAAGGGGAATATAACGTTATTGCTTGTTTGCGTCACCATCGTTGCGTTACCAACCATGCCTATGAGGCAATATATGAATGGTCGTATAAGGTACGCTTTTGTCACTTTTACGACAACGTTCGCAGGTATTTGCTTTGGTTTGATGTTATATATATATTAATCGCCAGACGGTACAATGAGGTAATTTAACTAGAATTCCTCATTGCTTTTAATATTCCGTCTAATGGAATATGCATGTTTTAGAATATACACGTTAATGACGACCTTAGGCCTTTTTGGCAGCAAAGCAACTCATAATAACGGTTTAAAAGTTCAAAAATAAAAGTAAAATTTTTCTATAAAACTTTATATACATATATGCATATATATTTATTCATTTATTTTTGTAAACGCGTGTTTTTTTCTATGTTTAACAATATAAAACATGACAACAAAATTCAATCACGAGCGTCATCGTATAACGAAGTGACATGACTAAGTCGCAAAGCATGACTTTTTTATTTGAACGGTATATTTAAAGGTTAAAAAATTTAATAAAAATGAAGATAAAATGTAAAACGAAAGAAAGATGTAAGAGAAGGTAGTAAGTGAGAACGCAACGTTTCTCTCGAAGCGCTTCTTGGATATTCATAAACTCAAAGAAGATTTTCCCAACTTTGGCCCGTGTCCAGTAAAGGCTAATTTTGTTACAAATCTTCAGAAGACTCCATTAAACACCTCTGTTAAAGCCACTCATATACATATTGGCATATAATGGACGAGAATTTGGGTAAAATTGGGGTGAACGAGAGATTCCTTTCGAAGAACGTATCTTGTTCAGCAAATTTGAAATATATTTTTGTATAGCTTTTCATTTATTTCCCCTACTTGAAAAAATTGTGCCTAGAGAACGTTTTGCATTCATTGAAGAAGCCTATTATGACTGTGCACGCTGCAGTCTTGTATGGGTTAAATACTCCAAACGACTGCTAAATACAGAAAAATTAAGTCAATAAAGAAGTATTTTCGATTTTCTCTGTTCCTAGATTGTCGGAAAAGAATTCACACACAAACGAACAAATATCTAAAATCTATTTCGGACCAACTCATTTAGTTAATATTTATATATATATTCCCATCACTCAACCCATTTCGGACATGATGTACTTGGCTTTATAAAGCCACCTCTAAACGAATTAAAACTTACTGCTATAGAACGCTATGAACATAATGGAAAAAAAAACACTAACGAATGTTTTTATAAAGTGTAGGTTGAATGACAAGTGCGTCTCTGGCAACATCAGTGGAAAAATAAGCGTTTGAAATAAATGACGATCTTTCCGGATACCTGTGGGTACCTCGTTTATGGTTGTCGAAAGAAGCTTAAAGTAACCGCCCGTCTCAAATCGAAAGATAAAACAAATGGTTTCTAGGCTACCCTCCTGTCGACAGCCGGCGGTAGTCGGGCGTACAAAATAACATTTAGAAGGATTATATATTCAGAATAACGGTGGGATCAAGCGTATCGACAAGTTGTCGACACAAATGATGCATGTATAGGGTGTGTCGAAATTCATACAAAGAAGTCACTTTATTATTAAAATTTTATGAATTCATAAAGTATAGACTACAGGACATCCGCCTGAGTGGTCGAGTAGGCAATGCATCTCGGCTAGCACCTCAATGGTCGTGGGTTCAATTCTCAAGTGCAGCAGAATATTCGAAAAATCCGCTACCCGTAGATGCTTTCCTTTAAAACTATAGTCTTACAATTTATTTCTCTGGCTAAATATAATAATAATAATAATAATAATAATAATAATAATAATAATAATAATAATAGAATATAGGTTATAATTAGGTTTTTTTTTTCTTAACAATTCCGTTTAATTTTTTTCTTAAAGAAAAAAAGGAATGCAACCATGCATTGACATGATTGTTAAGTTCCCGCGCGAGAAAGAGTTTATGGTGGGAGAAGTGTGGACGCCATTTTCGTCGGGGTTTGTTGGCTCTGGATTCTCGCTAAGGGTGGAGGGGAAAGAACAAAAAGAGGCCGATGGTAGTGAAAAGATTTACAAGCGTGGAAAAAAATAAAATTTCCAGAGTTTTATTGAAGATACCCACGGAAAAAAATATAAATTTTCTCGTTATTATGAGTGGAAAAAATTTTTTATATAATAATAATGTACAAGAGGAACAAAAGTGTACATTTAGCTAACTTACATAACAAATTTGAAATTTTAAGTCAAATAGTTAGTCGAAAACTTTCACAACTTTCTCCAGCCGATCTATTACCATCCCCTCCCACATGTCACGAACTAGCTCAACTATGGCGCGTTCGCATAACTCATATTCCTCTTCAAGTGGCACTGCAAGATTGCCCTAAACTTTCTGCAGATAGCAGCGTTAGAGACAAGAGGAGACACACGAGCATAGGGGGGCATGTTTGGGATAGCACATCGGGCAAATGTTCGTCGTTACATGTATGACTTTCTGTCAAGGCTTTCTGTGATTGATTTTCTGCTTAGTACACGCGTAGCTAAACCTAACATTCCTCCTTCAAGGCATGCATGATTAGTGAACCTTAAGCTACAGAGCTTAAGATCTTATTAATCCAGTATTCTTAAACAATTTTAACTAATCCCTTCACAGTGTGCCGCACGTATGATGCAAAATTCAAATCTTATGTGGATTTTGGGCCACCCTGTGACTCTGAAGAAGAACAGCTCTTATTAATTTTTGCGCCAAAAGAACGTTTGCACATTTGCTTCTCGTTCAATTTGTATAGTTTAGTCTGTGAAGTTGAAACCAATTAAGGTTAAGATGGCGTTGAACAGCACAAGGTAAAATTTAATAACTTTATTTAGTTAATCATTAACATCAGCATGATATCATTTTGCGTATATATGCAAATATGGGTTAATGTTTAGGTTTATACGCTATAAGCTTCTGAAATAACAAGAAGACAAAAAGAAGATGTCAAACTCGCCTTAGGAATAATACGATCATACTCTCCAGTCGGTCTTTATTTCTCCTTTTAATAAATGCATTCTTTCTATAACGAAAGATGGAATTTTTCTTATAAGTATACCGTTTTTTTTTTCTTTTTAATAAATCGTTTTCATCAAAAGAATTGAAAATGCAAACTACGCGATCTTTTAAAACAATATAATTGAAACATAGCATAATGCACACTTCATATAAGTGCAATCAAAAGAATGTCCAATAAGTAGCTTATGTTAAAGGATCCTCAAAATTTCGAAAACTTTTTGCGAATCTGCGGACAAATGCACTCGACTTTGGAACGTAATGTGATTAAAGTAAAATTCAATATTCTAGACAACATTTGGATTTTTTGGTGCCTTGCAAAAACACACAGGGGCCGGTCCAGCCCCCTATAGTTATTTCTCTATTTTAGAAATAATTGTTAAGCTTAATATGCTTCTAGCTCGGAGTGAACAAGCCGTACAACTTATCAATTTAGATAAATAATTTATGGAAAAAGTAAAAATGCATATATATATATATATGAAAAATATCAACTTTTTCTCTTTCATGGCACAGACCCTTAAGTAAAAAGTTAACAAGAAAAAATAACAAAAAATTATTCAATAAATTTACATAAAAAGAGTTTTTTTTTTATTTTCCATCTTTTTTTTCTTCATTTCATGTCTGGCAAAATCCATTTTAATGAAAAATTTTAGAAAGACCCTTAAGCAAATAGTGAACAATAGCACAGCACGGGAAACTGGCAGGCAACACACACAAACAGAATGTTCAACTCATTCCAAATACTTTAAAAATGGCATCACTAATAACGAAACATTCGTATTTTGGCACGGAATGTAAAGGAAGAAAAGAACAGCACTAGCCTAAGAAAGAAAGGCAAGAATGAAAGACGATGAATAGATATATATATATATATATATATACACATTTATATATGATGTATATAACCAATATATCAAGCTGTTCTCCTCTAAGCAATGTTGTAGCAACGTAGCAACAACAGTTCATATGGATTTACAACCAATCTTGACCAACATTAAACCAAAAATTGTTGCACACAATTGCAAAGTATTTGTTTTAAATTTCGCTTAATGTTCTTCCCAAAGACAGTAATAATTTAAAAACCATATATATCTGCACATGCATGTAGTTGTAAACCGATCCAATAGATAATATAAAATTTTTAAGCATTTGTATGTCACATGTATGGAAAAATGTAAAACGACTCACGACACATCAAAGCATTTTAGTACATCTAGTACGGAACTCCATATATGGCAGTGGTAGCGACAATCTGTGTTTAGCTGAGAAAAAAGATATTAAAAATAAATATTTTTGTACTTGATTCTCAAACTATTTAATTCATAAATATATATAATACATAAAAGTCAAATGTAAACTATTTTTGTTATTACAAAAGTTGCTCATACGCCATGTGTTTTGTGCATAACATCAATGTAATCCATAGTTCACAACCCTCTGAAGTTCGAGTGCAACTTGTGTAGTTGTATGTACGTAAGAAATTAAATGAATTGCATAAATGGGACCAAAATAAACAAACAGACAAAAAAGACTTGTGCACATGTTGTTGCATCAGTACATGAGAACAGGTTAGTTAGTCACTGATAGTAACGCTTTGTGAATAGCATATAGAGATTACTTTTTACAAATAATGTAATGTTTATAATACGAATTCATAATACTTTCGTTTGCGTAGTCAAAGCGAAGGTGTGCTTAGTTTTCGAAAGGTTTTCTACGCACACAAGAACCGAATGAGCCCCTTCCGCATTATATGCAACCCAGGTGACAGCGAAATTCGCCATTTTTCTTTCACATTTCTCTATTAATTCGGGCTTTCCTACACGTGGTTGTTGAAACCTTTCGTATCCGCTTAGTCAAGCTGCAATCAAAAATCAGTCGAAACCTTATGTAGTTGGTTAGTCACGAAAAAATGAGAATTTTTGGCATTAAATTTATGAATTTTTTTAGCCTTGAGTTACAAGACCCGCTAACGAAAACGTATACCATCGCTCCAAAGATTCGGTTTTAGTCACAATAATCCACTTTAATAAAGAAATGCAATTAATCAGGACAATAGGACAAGTAGGACGATAGGAGGATAGGATATAATAGCTTAGCTTTTATTCATCGGATCACTAAACACATTCGACAGGATGCCAGGAAGAAATGGCTCTGTACAACTCAATCAGACACCAATCGGCAATATCTTGAAAAAGTCTTATTTGTTGTCATACGTATCTTGTATTAAACAAACAACCAAATAAGGATTTGTAAGCGAAGTCAAATCGAATTGCAAGAAAGAAGTTGCACAATTCTTCAAACAATACAGTTACTCAGTCTGCATAATAACGTGTTTGAAAAATTACTACAATGTAAAAATTGCAATATAGCGCAGTTGTTACCGATTTTATTGTTTTTAGCTTTGTTTCTAATTCAAAACATATGGAAACGACACGAGACAGTGTGACCGCGAGTGCGCCATCACGAAGAAAAGTAAGTTCGAGGATTGTACAGGTCAGGATAGCTTCGAACATGAAAAAGATCTTTAAGAAAAGTAGTACCAGACGATGTCAATAATAAATGACGGTTCGCCTTGCTGCACGTAAGCATGAGGCACACATTAACATTTATGAGCATTACCGTGTAGAGAATCTTCGCTTAAGAAAATATAATGAAAGGCTACATATAGGCAAACTTTTACTTTATTCGCATATATTTGGTCTCAAAACCGCGACAATATCAAAAAGAGAAGAAAATTGATTTCAGCTACAACCAAGTTAAACTACAGTTGAATTATAGAAGAAAGTGTTGAATTGGTAAACGAGTTAAATATACCAAAATTTTAGAAACTCAAAATGTCATATGAAATTGATTGTACACTAAGAAAAAAAAAAAACAAATCCTGCCTAATGCTTTTCATGAATTATAAAGTGAGACTATCTTCTGCGTATAATAAAATAAATCGCATGAAATTCAATTCCGCCAACATTTTCTTTTGATGTTATTTATCGACGCTTATGTATAGTAAACAATTTCTGCATCACAATTTATATTTCGCTGCAGGTCTTTTGTCGATACAGAATTTTTATGTCTGTTCACATATAAGGCCGTACGGTATTGAGCAACGGAAATTACAGTCGTGAATTTATGTACGTAACTGTCTGTACATATCTATAGATATACGCCCATATTTATATACGCATGTATATGAGTATAATTTAAAAAAAATAAAAAAAATTGAATATTCGTTTATAACATTGTTTAAATTTCTATCCAGGAAACGCATGAAATTTTTTGGTAAATGCATAACAAGAAAGAAAAAAAAGCAAATTTATTTCTTTTTAAGCCAAACGAATGAATTGTGAATATTTATAGACGCGATGTCATGTGAATATGCATAACTTACAGATGATTGCTTTACGTGTACATGCATGTGCGTTTTTATTCGTATCATCGGGCGAAGTATGTAACTTTCTTATACAATCAAAACAGAGTTTTGCTCATTCTTTCCGACTCACATGCAAATACGCATCGCGAGTTTACCTAAAACATATTTCTTTTCGGGATTAGGACGAGTTCTAAATATAAACAAAATAAGAGATTTTATTACGAAATTATATAACAATTGTTATTTCTCTTGCTTCCCCCCAATAAGAACTCTATCTTCAATTGGTACTCGAAACGAATTTGCTAATGAGATTTGAAAGCATATTAGAGGCTGGTATAAGAGATGGAAACGTGATCGAAATTTTTTTCCGTTTGGATCTACTAACTTGTTTTCATTTGGGATCCCGATGGACACTTGCTTTACAATTGAAAATGAAATGCTGATTATCGTAAAAATCTTACTTAATATTAGAACTGAGCTTGACTTGAAGATCTGCAGGGATTTAAAATCTCAATTGACATCCACGTCACAATAGGGGCTCTGGTTGGGGTCCCGATTCAAACTGTAATTGCATTTAAAGTTGCCGAGTCCAACTGCAAGTCCCTTAAACAGTCCTTGGACATGTAACCAAGATCGATATCCGAAACGGTGTTCGAATTGTCTGAATAAGGAAGTAAGGCGAAAAAGTTTGCCATTGATGGGAACACTTAATTTCTCATAATGGACGACAACTTACAAGAAGCATTTTAGTATCAATTCCGATTCTTCTTTAAACTTGCACTTAACTTGCATATCTTCAAGACTATCAAAAACTGTACGGCTTGGCAACCACTAGATCAGTGCGCTTTTGCAAAATTGAATTTGGTGAGTTGATTTGCAGACACAAGACGAAGGGGATAGGAAAAAATATGAACGAAAGCCCCTTTCTTTTCGGGATTGCTTCAGTTTCTAGTTTAATATACGTGGGTACGTGCGCATATTGGAACAATTTTTTAACCCCGGTTTTCTAATCCCCCAACAAATGTCTGTGCTAAAGTTTAATTTTCTATCTGCGATAACAATGATCCCTTTTGGCCAAAATAGATGCATGCAAAACGTCGCTAGCTCTAGTGTGAAGTAAATTCCATTTTGTAAAAAGCGTCTCATCACTTTAGATGCGAACTGTATTCTCCGACTTTGTACAATGTCTGCATCTCGGCAAAATACGCCGACTCAAGAAAATGCATTTGCCAAGCAGCTGGCAGCAATATCCCAGCTTTCAGCAATATTGCTCAATCGATGAAGAATCTTATGCTTATTAAGAATATTTATATATCACAAGTGAGCAGCAAAACTAGTACAACCTATTTTTCTGTTGTGAGCTTATAACTAGTGTAGGGGAACCATAGAAACTCCTACGTTATGTTCTCGCCTTGTTGACTTACTGTAGATTGCAATACGCTATAATTTTAAAAATGTGATGCCCATGAGCTAAAACTAAATAAAACATCTACGGCCAATATTCGAGTAGGGAGAATTCTCTCTAGAGGACCGCAGTACAAGACCTACATAATCTTTACTTTTATTAATGAACAACAGATTATGAAACATAAAATGTAATTTCACCTAATCGCCGACAATTTGGAAATAATGCCCTGCAAACCTAACAGCAATATTTTACCGAGTCTGACTAATGGTCATAGCATAGTTAAAGTACATAGACACATACGCAAAGTTATTCGCAAATCATAAGGGGTTTCTCTGTCTATCGTCCACGTATTAGGATAGAGTCCATAAGTATTACTCAACTCAAAAGGATAATTCGCATTAAAATATTCATAGCGTATCCATATTTCCGTTATTATATCTACTACTGACGTTTACTGATGCTATACATAGTGCGGTAACATCTTGTTACGGTTGTTGTGAGCTGGTGCGTTCAGGTTTTCGGCATTCCTTTAAATGCAATTTAAGAGTTTTCTTGTAACGTTCTGTTCTATTTTGCATTTTTCTACTTTAAAAAAACTCAATTAGAATTAATTAGTTATAGATTGTGTTGTTGTTGTTCTTTCAAAGATAAAAAAATGTTACATTTTTTGCCTACGGTTAACTAAAAAGCAAATATGTCGCTCACAAACAAAAAGTAAAAAGTTCTGTCATTTCATTTCAACCGAATTTATTATTGAAATAGCCAAACGCATTGCATGATAGCATCAGAAATCAATGAAACCAGACATAAAAACTATAACTCCCTGCATTCAAGTCTCTTGCTTACAGAGTAACTCAGTCGAGTGCAGCTCATACGTATACTTACGTGCACGGTAAGCCGCTATAGCTTGCACATGCATAGTTGCTTGTTTTTTTTTTTTTTTTTTTTTTTGTATTTGTTCAATATATCGCTTTTCTTTTATAGGTACAACATGTGCATAGATTATTGTTTTTTTTCGTTTTGTTTCATTTTTAGCTTCTTGATGGGGAGCCCTAGTAACAGCCAGTTGTTTTTCTCCCTCTCCTCTTTGTCAATAACTTTTTTTTGCTATCAGCCCACAATCTGCCACATCTATGCATCTATATTTCGTACAAAAGCAAACAAAAAAATAAATAAATAAATAAATAAAGATAAAAATTGAAACGCAGCAGCAACTACAAAAATACCAACAAGTTGCTCAACGACGATTGACAACATAATATTATACATGTTTAGTACGAAAATTTACTGTTCGCATACACCTATGTACGCTATAAAATTTGTGTACACAACAAGCAATTTTTTTCCTTTATCTCGGAAAAAGAGAGTTACTTTCGCACATAGACGCATGCACACCCCCTGCCCCCTTCGCACATGCACATGCAGGCAGTATAAAATGGAAATGTTTAACAATTTCAATGTGTCGACAGCTGTCACAAAAATCTTTTGTTAACCTGCATTGTGTAGTGTATATACTGTGTCACATCTCTGTGGCCGACGCGCTTGCAAGCAATGTCAAAAAATTCTATAATTTCCTTTCTTTTTTTTTTTTGTTTGCTTCTTTTATACAGGTGGCCGAGTTTTTTTCCCTTTATTTTACCAATTTTTTTTTTTTTATTATTCTGGCCACCTGCCAACTGCGGTATTTACATGAAGTATTTATTGAATAAAGTTAATTTTTTTTCTCGTAAAAAATCAATAAACAGTAAGAAGGAAAGTGAGACTGTGTCGCTGTCGATGAGAATATAAAACTAATATAAAATGTAACTGTTCGCCGGTTAGTCAACGACTTATAATTTTCACTCACCAAAAAAACTTGACCAAAATGATCTACACGTAATGTATTGAAAACTTTTTAAAATTTAATCAATACCTAGGCAAATGTGAGATGCCCCGCTTCCATTTCAAATTCATAAGATAACTCGATTTAATCGCGAAATTTCAGGCTCCAGGTTATTGTTAAAAAATTTACTAGAAAGTTTGTTTTCAACATTAAGCAAAAGCCAAGTTAACTTGGCCGCCAACTGTTTTTGTTTTAAAGTAGTCTAGTGACATTTATGGAACCATGGATTTCGCAATCCCCTATAAAACTGAATCGATGTGTGCTGTTCGTCACTTTACTACACAATACTAGCTAATTGATTTGAATTGTTACCGTAATCGAAACTGAAATTACATGGTGTCGCAAATGTACATTCCGCTGGCACTTCGCTCCCAATCCGAGTCTTATTAAAGGATTTGAATATAATTTGATTTTTATATGGAAATTGTTGTTGTTGGCTTTTTGTGGCAAATTGTTCTCTTTTATTCAAATTTCAATTTTAGTAAGAACCTGTTTCCATTTTGATAAAGTTTTGATCGCCGAAATCAATGACAATTTTTGAAATTTTTGTAAAAAATCTTTTTCCGTTTTTCTATCTGAATATATACGAATATTGCAAACTGCTTTTTTTCGTGGAAAAGCCAATGATAGTCGAGCTTTTTAAAAAAAAAAATTCCAAAGGAAAATAATATTCAAATACTGACACAGAACACTCGAAACTCAAACGAGGACTGCCTTCACAAAAAAAAAAACAAGCGCCCACTCATTTTCCTACACGTTCTTTATTTGAATATCTTTAAAATAAATAAAACTGACAATGATCAAATCTAGCAAAACTAAAAAATTAGACAAGCAATTCTTCAACAATAATAATCAAAACCAAACTCAAACTATTAGATTCCTATTAAATTACATGTGACTAAATTCATTAATAAAGATGCCAAAGACGATCGGTCCCACGATAGACGAATAGGGGAACAAAGAATTAGAATTAGAAAGAATTAACTATAGTAGATCCTACATATATGTATAGCATTCTAATAAAGTAAAATAAATTTTTTTTTAACTGACACAAATATACGAAGCTTAAGTGTAATTCTGTTTTACTTTATTTCCTTTCTAAGATATAAGGATTTAGAAGCCACGTGCCAATAACGTGTATTCATACCGGATTTACGGAACTTTGCATGTCAATCTGGAAACTAAATTTCGCGATTCGTGACAGTCGCAAAAATGAAGATAGGAAGCTGAAACTTGGCATAAAGACTCGTGAATCGATTAAAAATATAAGATTAAAAGAGAGGAAGAAAGGGATACAGCTGTAAGGGGAAATTAGGACACGAAGGAACGCCAAAGGGTAACGCTTCGTATGATCAGCTAAGTAGACAGATAATGAATAGAGCGATAAAGGGCAAGAAAATGAGGAATACGGTAGACTTGTAAGAAAAGATGCAGTAAAAGCAGAACAAAGTACGTGATAAAGAAAAAGGGAAGAGGATTATAAAGTAATGCGGGATAGAAATATAGAGGATAAAAATTCCTGGAATTGGCTTAATTAATATTCATCAACATATTTGATTCACCGCCTAATTTGTTCGAAAGCATAAACGTGACTCAAGTTGTTCCACTTACAATCTGCGTCAAATGCAAGGGTATTGAATAGTGAATAACTTCTCATTGTTCAACAAGCGTGACCGAAACTTGTTTTATAAAATAGTGAATGAAGCTGTGGCTTTACGACTTACGTAAAAATTTAAATCATCCCATAGAGGCATATTTGAATAGAACAAGTTCTGAGCCAAAAATGCCATTTGCGGTAAGTCTGATTTTTTCTGCGGAATATGTTACCCTTAAGTGGAATATGTTACCTTATCAGCTGTATTCATCATTAGTTACTCTCACTAACATTGCTTTCAATTTGGACTTGTTGTCCATCCTTTCATCTTTCATTTTTACGGCAATAATTAGAAGATGGTATTCTTTGATAATTAGTCTCAGAAGTCCACATATGCCTACTGCTTAAGAGAGAGATTAAATAAAATATCCCATGCAATATTTTATTATCATGACTTAACTAGAAAATCCAACAAAACTTATTCACGCATTCAATAGATATCGAAACTTTTTTTGCCTTCAGCCACAAATCAAATTTAGATCGTGAGTATTGTTTAAAGCAAATTTTATTTATTTTTTTTTTCTGCAAGTAAAAAATTATAACATGAGACAGAAACTATTTGGTTTCAATAAACTATTGTTGCGATTGTATCTGAAATGCTTGATAGAGAAAAACTTCGAAAAATTTCTAAGAAAATCTTCTATCTTATATTGCAATATGCATTGCAACTTAAAAATATCTAACGTCAGTACATAAAATCGTTAACATGTTTCACAGAGCATATTAACATATCTTTTAAGACGTTTGGCATAAAGATGATGCAAATGTGACAATTCAACAGAACGTGTTACTCTTACTATCACGACCAATATGGCAACGGCATAGTAACAGCAAGCATAGGAGAATAGGGCAAGAAGAAGGATTTTTATGCTGTTGTTAACGTGCACACCTTAGGGGGCACAGCGTGCAGAGTATAATACGTATTCTTTACAACATAAACTAAAACATATCCTACCAACGCTACGAGAAATGCTAAAGATTTTTCAACACATATATGTTATGTGTGCAAAAGCAGAAAAATGCAAATCCGGCAGCACTTTTTGTCCTCGGAAGGCACGTGATGCCAATAGGTAATTGCTGTTTAGCCACTCTTGCAAACATGTTTAAAAAACCCCTCGAGTACTGCTCTAATCCGTAAGCAAACTGACTTTCCACTTGATTTTGACATCGTTTCTCTTTACTCGATTAATATCATTTCATTTTGAGTACTCTGTACAAATATATCATTTTGTATAAGATACATACCTGGATAGGAACATTTATGGGATAAATGACATACCCTTGGCATGTACTTAATATTCAAGACAATAATTCACTTTTACACATCAGTTTCTTTTTGTCTAACATAGGTTAACACATTTTAGCTAGTTTTTTTTTTTGTTTGCCTTAGTGTACTTCAATACAAATTGTTTCGAACTTTTACTTTTTACTGCCACTGTGGTCATGACGTCGTCGACGTACGTCGAAATTTTCTTTATTTTCCTAAAAGCATATCATTAGAATTCTTTTTGGATGCATTTCCACTACTTAAGAAACATATTCACTTACTTTTGTTTGTTTGTAGAAGAACAACAATAGCTACAAGAAGAAGTTTATTAACTTTGCCTTAATGCTCTTTATACGATTCATCATTCATTTTCTATTTATGACATACAAAAGTTTGAAAACAAATGCTTTGATGTGTGTTTAGTTTTTTTTTTCTTTTCATAGAACAACAGAATACGATGCAAACAGTTTTCAGTAAAAATAAGCACTTGGCTGAAAAGTTTTCCCGTTTAGCGGCATATTAATTAGCGCAATGCCTTAATGGTATGACTGCAGTTGTTTGTTAAGGCAAAATTATTTCACTTGAACCGAGATAAATTGAAATCAGAACAATTTTACGTACTCCTGTCATGTCTCCCTTTATAGAACAAAAGCTAAAAAAGTAAATAAATAAAGAGCAGAACGATTATTATAACAAAGGATAAGTGCTTACTACTTTTTTTTACTTTCTTGCCAAAAGTACTTCAGAGTACAGAGATTGCAAAAAGTATATTACAGAAGGCATACGTTTTCCCCACAATCCAAGGAAACTTTTTAATTTATTATACGATCGCGATTTCGGCTCTCTGTCGACACGTGCACAAATCCATTGCATCTTTTCCCCTTCTTCATCCATTTCACCCAAAGTTCTTTCCTATGATAACTCAATTCCGATCAGCCTCCAAGGGAACAACTTCGTAACATATTTTGATCAAAACCAAATACATTTTTTTTAGAACTTTTGGAGTTGTTGGCCGAAAAGGTAGAATAAGATGAAGAAAAATGCAATCGGACGAGATAATATGTTGGCGACGGTATCCAAGCTTCCCATCCAAACTCAGTCAATTTCTGTCCAACTACTGAAGATTTGTACAGTTTGACTTTGAAGCCTTCGGTTTTCACGACTTTTTTTATTCATCTGTACTGTACGCTTGAACTCATTTAGCGTCTCAGTCGAACCAGTTGTTAACAGCAGAGAGTGCAATTAATCGCCTGGTCAGATTGGCTTAGCAGTACGATGCGCTCTTCTCTTCCAAACACAACAAAAGCAAAACATTGACTTATTATTCATAAATCGTCACATTTTTTGTGCGCACTAATTCGTTGTTGATCACGATATTCAAATTAACGTCGAATGTGTCCCACATTTACCCACCGGTTATCCATCTTTTCGACAATCGTTCGAATTTCTTTCATTTCACCCATTCGCAGGTGAAGATGTGGCCACCGAAATATCGAACTTCTTCTCTTCACCTTATGCCAAATATTAAAAACTATTTTATGGTCACATTGCAACGATGTCACGAGCTGATATTTTTCGGTCTTTCTCAACGTTTTGAAGAATTTCATTGACATTATAAACGATTTGTCAATCAGAAAACAGCGCACCCTTCAATCCTTTTACCCTTTGCACTTCTAATTTTTTTTTTTGTTACCACTAGCCCTTTAATTAATTTGCACAAGATGCATAAAACGTGAACTAACCTGGCTTGCGAATTTAAACATTAGGAAGACGACACGTTTAGTATTTGAGAGAAAAAGACCATGTGATGTCGATCCATGACCGACGTAGGAGTGAAACGGATAAACATTGAAATTTCCAAGGTGTAAATTTACTATTTAATGGTCCTAAGAGGAGTAAGGAAATAAAACGATATCTGAAATATTTTCGCTCCATTCGCAACATTTCTTCTGCCATTACAATTTTGTGTACATTACTTCTGCATAGAAATTAATTCACATGAACTTTTCTAGAGACTATGTACTGTGATCATTCTTCACTACCACCGCACCGCACCGCAAGTGACGACTGCGTCTGAAACTGTGGCCAGTTATGCAAGGTCTACTTCTACATCTAAGTGTCAAGAGTTCATTAAAAAAGAAAGTCTTAAACTAGGACTTATCTTATAATTATTACACTAAAGAAGTGTTTAATTGAATCCCTAACTTCTGTCAAAAATTTTAAATTGGAAAAAAAGCCTTCCTAACTTATACGATAATAATTGTGATGAATGAAGAAAGATTTTCTATCATCTAGAACCGTCACCGAAGTTAGGTGATATTGTATGATTAAGCCTTTGTTGTGCCTATATAACCTTTACGGTTTATCGTAGATGAAAATCTCATTTGGAAGCAATGGGATGCTAGGGACATGAGTCTTATCAATCATAGTCATAGTTAGGCAGAGCGAGTGTCGACTAATAATACGAATATGAAGCAAACACTAGCTCAGTCAATAATGATCTCTGTGATATAAACAAACATCCTGTCATGTAACAAACTCTTGCAGGCATCTGCTACCTTAACAAAAAAAAAGAAATTTAAAGGGAAGCACGGAAAAAATAGAGAAACTTTTGTTCGTGTCTTATAGCGATTCCTGAGTAAGGCGACTTGTCAAAACGCAATTATTTTTTATTAATTCCGAATATAAATGTAGAGTCCAACATTTGCTGTACTCTATTCCAGTTTCCAAATGTCCGCACAATAATTGTTATAAGCTTTCCTTTTGACTTAGCATTGTGACTGACTTATGCCAAAAATTAGTTTATATACGTAACATGTAAATAGTATAAAATCCATAAAATCCAAACAATCTGGACATGATATTCAGCCTGTCTTTGGCTTTCTTTTATGACCTTGAGAATAACAACTGCAAACTGAGATAGGCATACACAGATAAGTAAACGAATGGCCAAACAACGACACGAGCGTAGGTGAATCGATTCAAAATTTCTTTCTAATCAATCACGTATGCATGTATTTGCAACACATGCACATGCATATGTACGTGGAAAATATATATCTGTATGCACATACGTACATTACAAGTTGAGTTTATACATGACTTTTAGGTGCTGATTATAAAGAATATAAAAAAAATAAAACGCGAAAGCCAGTTTTACTTACACCAGCTATGAAAGTCTGCTACAAATCCAAAAAACAAAAATGCATACAAATTACTCTATCGCCTTGAAAGCACTTTACAAAACGAATGCTAAATTCTTGAGCACACAGACAAAACGAAAATTTCAAGTAGATTCATGGACTTTCCAGCTCAGGAGCTTACTACCTGCATATTTACGTACATGCGTTTCGGTTTATGAATGCATATCGTTGTAGGTGCAAAAGTTTTTTAGCTTCAATTTAATATAATGCTACACTAAATGTCGATATGTTGTCGAAAGCACGTTGAAAATTTGTTACACTCCTAAAAAAACTCTTATGTGCACACATGTTTAGAAAGATATTCAAAATGTGCTTAAAAGCATACGCTAATGTATGTATGCGAAAAAGCCGTAGTCGACCATTTGATAATAAAGCGGAGGTTGCCATGGTAATGGTTGATGGTAGGATCTGCAGTATTTTATACAATTACTGCCGAGTTCGGGAACACAAATGCAAAACCTCTAAAGTAGTGACCACTAAGGAAATCGATAAGCTTTAAACGTTACAGAAGTGTATTAAACTCAATTTAATTAAAGTAAATTTAAGTAGCAAAACAATTTATAAAAGAATTTTTCAAAAAATATTTTAAATGCAAGCAAATTTTCATTTCGAAAGTTTCAGATGTGCTGATCAAGTGCGTTCAAGTGAAAGAAGAAAATATAAACAACTTTTATAGAAATCATTCGCACACGCCGTTCGATCTTTCTAACTGAAACAAAAATCAATAAAATTTCCACCAGATAAGCTGTTTAGACAAATGTATATGCTCTACAGTCTCTAGAACAACTAAGTTCACCGTATTGCGTAATCGGATCGTAGCAGGCCATTGAGGCAGTGTCAGAGTTATTTATTGACATGTGAGCAATATTGTAAAGATAATATAAAAAGAACGTACATAAAAAGTATTGAGCTGATAAAATAGAATACAATCCACAATAGGCAACATGTCAAGGCCAGTCCAATTTGACAGCTGATGTCTACAGCTGCGCGTGAGCAAAAGTAATCGAAAAGTTGTCGCGAAATCCACGCTTTTCTTAATTAAAATACGACATCTAAGATGACACTCGAGAGATGTCTCGTTCGGTTTCGTTCTAAAAATTTGATTGGACACGTTGCTGAAGTGAACGATCAACTGCAAAAAAAGTGTATTAAACGGCATGGACATCGAAGAATACTAACGAACATTTTACGAAAACGGGGGGTGAACAATAGTTAATTAAAACGAAAGCTAACGTTTCCATGCAACGCGGTCTAGCTAAAAAAATTTATCGGCGATCGGATTCCTAGTTGCAAATCTTTACTGAATTGCCACGCACTCGGGAGATCTTTGCAGCAATTACTGACAAAAAATGAAATGTGAAATGTGTAGAGCTATCCGCTTCATTTCAAAACCCATATTTACGTTATAGTTAGTTATGGTAGCATACCGCACACCCGATTAATGTGAACGCGAAGGGCTTTACCATAAAAAGCAGCAAAGTAAAGGTAATTTCAATTTTACATTAATATAATTTAAAAATTACTAATATGTTTCTTCCATTTTAGATTGCAAAAGGTCCGCCCACCATATGAAGAAGGAGAAGGAAAATCGTGCGGGAAAAGCAGCAAAGTAAATGTAATTTCAATTTTATATTAATATAATTTATTTTTAAACTTATTTACTTATCTGCTTTCTTCTATTTTAGTTTACATTGAAAAGGAACGATGCGCCGCCGCTCATCGCCGTATGCCAAGGTAAGTGTGTGTTCATTCTTAGTTACTATAATTTATAATTTATCCATTTCTTTTCATTTCATTTCAGATTAAAAAGCCATTGCCATACAACTGCACTATCGCTTCAGCGGAATGCGATACTTCCGTAGGCCAATGGTAAGTTTGTGGTCACCTCTATATATACAATTCAGTAAACACAATATTTTTCTTTTGCAGACATCAGGACATCAGCAGGGATCCAGATCAATTTATAAGTATCTTCTATGCATTTCTTATTTATGTATATTATGTATATTATGTATTAAGGGGGCTTGTAATTTATTTATTATTATTTTATGTATACACACAATTATACTTTTAACTCAAGTTTATAATGATGTAAGCCTACAGGGGGAGCCAGCCATTCAAAACAATTGGCAACACGCCTATACGGTACCTCAAGGGTGGTATGGAAAACCGTGTTTAATGTATAACTTTGCTTAATTTTGAAATGTTTATGATGATGTTTGGATAATTGGCCCCATATTGCCCGCATAATATTTAATAGAGGAAATTATGATGAATTATAACGTTGAGTAGGCGAGACCGAAAAGTTTCTTAAATAGTATTTTGCGTTAGACTTCCGACTACGGGTTTGGGATACGCGAAATATTGCGCGCATTTTATTTTAGCTCATTCTTATATATATTTGCGCAAACACAATCCGACTGCACAGAACAGAACTCTAATCGTAATGCTGCTCCTTAATGACAATAAATTTATTCATATCAAACCCTATATTTGATAAGAAAAGTTCACCAAGAACTTTAATTCTTTGTCTGGACGACGTTTTCGGATCAAAGTCTTGATTTTAAGAGGCAAATATAGGTAAATTAATTAACTCTAATCAACAAAATGTATACCATTATGCACTACGAATTTCTGCATTATAAACGCGGAGGCATGGGCTTGAAATTTACACCCGTTTTCAACCGACATCGTTCTGAGATTTGGTGTAAACGTGTCTAAATATATTAGAGCAGCGCATGAGCATCCGGAAAGATTGCAGCTATTGCAAAGGACAACTTAACGGCATCTATATTTTATTTAATCTACAGTCTATCGTTGGTCGCCACTTTTGCTAGCTTAAAAGCAAAATATGAGTGTCGTGCGGAGGGAACTTTTGTGCAGGTATTTAGGAAACAATAAATTTTTTATCCATATTCATAGCTCAACAAGCTGTGTTAGAATAGAGAATATATTGTCAAATGAAGAATCAGTGATAATTATGAGGAGCACTGTTTTCTGAGAGGGGAAGATCACCTTTTCCACTTCAAGTCTGTTAATGTTGTCTTGGCGAATTCTGCCACACATGTGACCGACTTGTTATACGCTGCGATCAGTCTTTGGCTTAATTGCATCAGCTGTTCTTGGTGAATGGTGAAATGGTCTCAGCTTTATCGTCGATGTATTGTTCGCTTCCGTCGTAGCTTTTTACGTATTAGGTATCGTAAAGGGGCTTTATCCGTGAGGGTTCTATTGAACTTCCACTGGACTCGATTTGTTTAAAGTTCAGAAAAACTATATTGTCTACGGTCTAGCGGGATAACTTATGGTTGTAGGAAAGAAAAAATCACAATCTTGGTTAGCCTCCTATATACGCGTTATACCGTTATACACCCATTGTGTTCGCTTTAGGAAAACAATGAAAATTTATTCAACATTCATTTACAACTCGTATCAATAACAAACAAACACCGTCTGCTCCTCGTGTCGTGTGCGCCCTTTCATTACATATAACATAAGATTTTCACTTAATTAGTCAAATCAATTAATTTTAATTAACCAAAAAGATATTTTTGTTGGATGATATCAAAAAACTTTCACAGTTTTTTTTTTTAGATAATTATCGCTCGGTTTGCAATCAATAATTTTTAAGAATAATCCTAGACATTCAAATTTATTTCAGTCACACTATAAAAGAAACCAAGTTCAAGTTGAGCAAGAGTCCTTAGAGACAAATATTTGCCTCTAAAAAGTTTTTTGGCAAGATTCAATGGCAAGGTTGTTTAATGTTAGAAAAAAATTTAAGTGCACTATAAACAGTGTAGTTATATCTGCTTTTCAATGAGTCTTCAGTTGCCGTTTTTTCTCTGTTGCACTTTTTTTAAAGTTGGTTCTTTAAAATATCTTGAAAAAGCAATTTCAGTCTTGGCTGTCTTGCGACATAATCCAACTAAGTGACGTTTACAGTTGACATACGCTGCTGTATTCATTGAAAATGCCAATGGCTAAACTGCATCAAGAGTAGGAAGCACCGCAAAAGTGACACTACGCCACAGCAACGGCAGCAACAAGAATATTTAACAATGCAGACCTTACTATAATAAAACACGAACAATGAAGTTACGACAATTTGATAAGTCACCCACAGAGGAAGAAGGGCTTGCTGCTGTTGCTTTAACGCAGTTTGCTGTTATCTAACTGAATGAACACAAGTTAAATTCTATTATACTTCGTTATCAGTAGGTTTTGTCAATATATGTGATACGCTACTACGGTTTTTAAACTATAAAGAGAGAGTAACAGAGCCTTCGACACGACAAAAAAGTTATCTAATGCTCACCGTATTCACGACATCCTTTACTGCGATTAAATTTTAAGGCAAATAAAATCTGCTTCAACGACAGCCATTTAGTGAAATGATGGTGTGAAAGCAAATACCAAAGAAATATTCAAAAATTGATGGCAAGAAAACTATTCAAAGTTACGAAATGATTGGTGTATAACTGCAAGATAATAAACAGTAAGTATATATACTATCGACCTGAGTTAAATTAGCAGTCGCCAATCCAATGACCCAATTACACTAACGAAGAAGTTGTCAAAAGAAAAGAAAAAACGGGTAATGACATAAGATATACACTACTTAGGATTGCACTGCGTGATGTTGACAGAGTAAAAATAAACTCATTTGTCACATTTGTTGATTCATTTGTTTTAATATTTAAAATAGAAGGTTGCTCAACCACACAAAAGTATGACTTCAACGTAGTCAGCTTGGCCCACATTTTGTTTCCCTACTCAAATCTGTACGCAGCGTAGACAAATATACAGGCTCAGGTAAATTGGGGGACAAGTGTAGTTGATCTTGAAAATCGAAAAAGCTCACTTTGATTCCATTGTTGGTTAAATATCTTCAAATCTGCAAATGTGGTGAACATTTTTGGTTTAAAAAGATCTATTCTTCGCATGACAAACATAGGGAGTAGCTGCGAAGCAAGCAGAAAGTCGGGAGACCAGGCAGGCGTGGAAAACAGCTCGTAAGATAGGGTGATAGACTAAAAACATAGTCAAGCAATGCGGTCTTACATGTTCATAGAGTCGGGGCAGACTTGAGTAAATTTTAGATATAAAAAAGTTGAATTGTGACGCGCTTAAAACTCATTTAATGGACCCCTATAGATAGGCGTCCAAACGAACAGAAAGAGCATTAAACTCTCTTTTGTCTTGTACTCGAAGTATTATTAAAGTCATTGCCCTTTTACCGTTTATTTCTTTTTAGCAAACCATTCCTTTTTTAGTCATCAGACTTTCAAATGTAGCTTTCTGGCTTTAACCAGTTCCTAAATGGTTGACTAATGGTTGGCTCCTAATTTTTAGCCATTGTTTTTCATTATAGTTCTTCAGGAAAAGATTTAATTATGTGATAGAACAATATCCAGCGTTGTTGCTACTGCTGCTGTTGTCGTTGTTAACAAGTGTGTACAGCACAACCTTTTTACAGTTATATGCAATAGTTATTGATATGTTATTGTGTATGTGTTGTATTCGAAAACAGAGTACTCCAAGCAACGCCCAAAGGATATTGTCGGCATGAATGTGAACAAACGAAAAACCAGCCACACATGCACGCACATACTCTCAGAACCACATTTACTTTAAGTTGCTTTTAGTTGTATGTTTTGCTTTTACATCTCATTTTTGGTATATTTCCGTTTTTCTTCTATTTTCTTTCGTTCATTTTGAAACCCTTTTTTTTCGTCATCTAACCGACTTTCGGACATTTTCATACCAATCAGCGGGAAAAGCGAATGCAATAACTTTGCAACGCCGCTCCTAGTATCTATATGATCCTTCATCAATTCTTGTGAAAGTCTAAAAAGTATACAGCCTTGAATAAATCACGGCTCGTATATTTAGATATAAAGCTTCGCTTAAACAGGCAAACAAATTCGTAAGTGAAGTGAATCTACCATAGCTTGCCTTTAAATTTCGTTTAAGGCTAAGTTGTTTTTCTTTGTTTGCTCTATTCCTGTTGTCGTGATGATTCAAAATTCCCGTCTTCCGCGGCAAGCAAAAGGCAATTGGCTCCTAGGAGACCTTCTCCGTAACTGCTGAGTAGTGTAAACCAAATGACAAAAATAACATGCTCCCGATAAGAGCGTTAGGAAGAAACTAATGCAGAGGAATAATTAATTGACCTTTAAACTGGCAATGGTTGTTTTTTATTTAGTATATGTGTGTTGCATACATACGATGTATTAACTTTTTATCCATTTCTACATCACTGGCACTAATGTTTGTATAACCAAGACTGGCTACGCGTGAACGTATAGTTAAGGTGAATCGCCTGCACCCGAAGAGCAGCAGATGAATTTTTTTTCTTTGTCATTTGATTACAGTTAAGTGTTTTTTATTTTATTCATTTTTTTTTTTTAAGTAAAGAGTTAAACATTCTTTTGTTTAAATGAAGAGTTGAAAAACCGTTCGCAATATATTGTAGCATTATCGACTCATCGACTTACTTCGACTTCCTCACTTATTAATCGCTTATGCACTTTCTTAAATTTCGGCGTAATGTAAATGTAGCTATAACCTAGTTAAGATAACCTACTTTAGTTATAATCCACATTAAATGTAACTTAAGTAATAACCTAGTTTGAAAGTACTAATTTGCTTGAGCTGGCATAATAATTTATTATATAAGATACTGACCACAGTTCCGTTGAGTGAAAACTAAAGTAAGAATTAATAAGTCAGAATAAAAGTCAGATTTAAAGTGAGAATTAAAATCGAACAAGAATTATAATAAATATCAATTCAAGAGGATCTTTATTGTGTTTTCACTACAATATAGTTGCATACATACTAATACAAATTGTAGTCATATCGTAAAAGACTACGATCTCTTGATGTACTGTTAGACTTCAGAATTTCATAAACGAACTCACTTTTGTGAAAAACGACGCTTAGAATTCAAGCAATTGCATGTAGGTAGCCAGACAGACAGATGGATACATACGTACGGTCTAATCGTCATGTATATATATATACAATTGCGTTTGTGTTAATACATATATGTTATGGGCTCTTTGACTCTTAAAAGCAAATCTTAAAGTATCATCAATCTTTTAGTAGCAAATAAGTAAATTTACTCTTAAGAAACCTATGCACCTTATCACTTACTCACTTGTTGATAATGTACATAAGAGAAGACAACAAACCCCTCTTACCAATTAAGGAATCGAGCAGTCAACCAATAAAATAGGAACACCAAGTGAATACGACAAAAGCAATCGTGCAGTTAATGGAGAAGAACCGAGAAGAAGTGGAGGAACTGAGGAAAAGAATAACCTCGCATATAACATAAAGAAGAATGAAACTCCGAATATCCAGCTTAATTTGCAAGAACTGCATAAATCTGCTTCATTTTATACGTTATTCAAGATATTTTAAACGTCACCATAGAATCAAGTAAGCGAACAAGTGAATAATTAAAGGCAATTTTGCGCGAGTTGACTTCGTCATGATAAAGGGAAAGAGGACGGGGAATTGAAGTGTAATTGAGCTAATAAAAGAAGGACAAAATGAATAGAATGCAATCTTAGGATATAACAGACATAAGAGAAAAACACTTCGCGTATTACAGGAACTTCTATTAAATTTTAGGAATGCAAACAAATCGAACAAAAAGTTAATAACAAATTAAAAGTAGTTCAAATAGCACTAAGCAGTGAAAGTATGTTAGGAGTGTATAATAACATCATAAGAGAGTAAAAATCGCTTTTATGTAGCCGCAACAATGAAAAGGAATCGACCGCAACAACAAAGAGGAGAGAGGAAGAGCGAAGAAAAAAATTCATAAAGATCGAAATTAACAAACAAGTACGCCCGAGCCACGGAATTCTCAATAATCATAATGCAAGAGTTGGAAAGTCTGCAGAAACTAAGGGCAGAAAAGCAGCAAATAGGCAAGAAATTTGGTAGATTAAGCCGGGGCAAGCATATCGCAAAAGAAACAACGAAAGATCCAATACAACGAACGTATACAATACGGAAGGCAGGTCATTTGATTGCTTGACAATTGGTCAACATGGAACCTCGCTATAAAACCCCATCAAACAGAAAACCGGTAGGCTATAGAAGAAAACACGCTTCACTTTTCAAGGCCATCGTACAACAAAGCTTTTATTAACAATTCTTAGGAACACCTGTTTACAATCTTTAATATTTGAAACACAATGTAGCACTTAATTTGTGAAAAGGAACACACTGTAGAACTTATGTGAATAGAAACACACTGTAGAACTTATGTGAAAAGAAACACGCCGTAGAACTTTTAAAATCTTAGGCGAGTATGAGGTTTCCCATCTTGACATCTCTAATATTCGCTAATAGAATTTTGCCGTTGACTAAGAAGTCGTTCTGGTGCTTCTTTCAAGGTATAGAATTTTAAATGGCGTGAATTCATGCCAGCAGCAACCAGAAATAGAAATCGAAATGACATGAATTGACGTCAACGAACGTGCACGTGTTAAGTTTGGGCAGATGTAACATCTAGAACCACTTACGATAGATCCATATTTTATTACACTCATCGATCCCGAACAATGTTTTCAATCGATGCAAGCTTTTCTCTCTGTCTGTCTGCCTATTCGTCTGTCTGTCTGCTCGACTGATGTTTGTCCAGGAATCCTTGTTTTCAAAATTGATTTCGATCAAATTTAGTAAACTGACACCTTTTAGCTCAAGCACAAACCTGCTGATTGGATCGGACCGCTTTTTCGGCCACTCCCCTTTGAAATTCCTCAAACATGGCTGAGTAATAGTACTTCAGCATTCTAAATTGATATGAAACAGTTGCCTCGAATGGGGCATTTTTTACCTCACCTCTCGCCATCATCGTACGACTTTTCTAACGGAAACTAAACCTTCATTAAGGTCTCCTATTCAATATTTCGTGGCCACAATTGGTGCCTAAGAGTGGGTAGACATAAAAATTAACCTTGCCGGATATGAACCTAGGAGGTCATTAGGTATCACATCGTATGAGAGTTGAAATGAAAAATAACCCTTTATATGGCAACAATGCCCAATTTTTGATATTCTACCATGAAATTTGGTTTCTAGTATTAATGTAGCGTAAAAAGGGAATTTGGATCACATAGATCTATTTTTTATATCTTAGCATATGTGTAGGAGTTCCCGTGAAAAGCAAACCTTCATACACAGATAAAGTTTGTCTAATTTGTACTTTTTTATGACAAAAGCAAGTCAAAAAAGATAAAATTTTGCACATAAAAATTAACTATGCTAAATTCGGATCTGCTCAGTTGACGTGTTGGACTCCCAATATGAGAGTGTTTGTGAAAATGATGCATCATTGTGGCTGTATTAGTCTCAGTTAGGCAGCCTTGGTCTTCATAATATGAATACTTAGCGCTCGATCCAAGCTGACGATAACTCTCTTTTTTTTAATTATAACCACTAAACCTCAGCAAATTAAATTTTTCAAATTTTTTGAAGCAAGAACAAGCGCGCTGCCATTTATATATTATATAAATATTATTTATTAATTTATAAATAAAGTTAACAGATACATAAATGCTGCCAAATATTCGTTATTGTATGTATATATATATTGTATGTATATATAATTCATTATGAAACATATACTTATGACTACACAATTGAACTCTTCTCCTTCTAGGATTTACATCAATTCAGTTATATTTGAGTTGTTAATGCTGGACAAAAAAGCAAGCAGACATACTTTGCTAACATCTAATCACGGGACGCTAAGAAGGTTTCTAAAGGTTCCTTTATCTTCAATAAATACAATAAAATTAGTTTCAAATCTTAAAAGAAAAAATCGCACCAATACAACTGCTGGCCACATTGCAGAATGTTAATATCGCTAACATCTTTAATACAACTTTTAAGAAAGCAGTAGCTGTCAAACTGATTCTTTGGGAAATTTTTCCGTTACCGTAGAAACTTTACATGTTATCCATATCAAGAACATAGAAAACTTTCTGTCGAAGCCTTTTTAAGCTTTAAAAAGTTTAGTTTGCGTTAATGGCTTTACTATTATGTTGAATTACATCCTGTAAAGGTATCCACTGAGCTGTAGCACTTTTTGAACGAAACATTTCTTCAAAAAAAATTCTTTCCTCATAACGGATATCTGGACCACCGCCTATAACAGCCCGGCCCAATATTTCATTGGAACCTGAAATTGAAAAACTTTTAACAAATATTTTTCAATTATTTTCATTTCATTGCTTACCTAACAAACTGTCATGGACTACCGTCAATTCAATGTTAGCCGCTTTTAACAATTCCTTGCCGAGATCGAAAGTTAAAGCTTCATTATAAACTGGATTAACGTTGTTACGTACGACACCGGTCTTACGTTTTTTAATCTTCTTGCCGCCAGCCAGTAAAGTGACTTTTATATAAGGATCTGAGGAGTTACGAGAATCATCAACTATACGCAAATTTCGAGCTTTAATGATAACTACTGTCAAACGTTCAGCTGATGGTAGGTAAGCCAAGGTAATCATAACATCGCCCAGGTCTACTTTGGAATCCTTTAAAATGTTACAAAAATAAAATTTTGCATTAACTACAAAGCAATTACGAAGTTATTCACTTGTTCCGAGCAAGAGCCTAAAGGTGTCCAAATTTTTGTCCTTCCGGTTAGATCGATGCTAGCCAAAGGTATTTGGATGCCGCCAATACAAACATGCCGTGAATAAGCGTCAAAATCATATAGAAGTACTTCAACTGTACGTCTGCTGATGGCTTTAGGACTCTCCTCAAAAACAAAATCCTCGTCGAAAACTATTTATTACAAAAGGAAATTTACTCTAAAAAATTGCAAATGAAATAAAAACTCTAAAAATTTCTTTTGTATACCAGGATTTAAAGTTTTTTTGTGTATACGAGTTTGCCAGAAATTCTTCCTTTCCGGTAATAAACGTATCTTGGCGTAAGGATCTGCAGTACCACTAAAATCGCGCGGTTGTAAGTTTTGAGCCTATTATTAGGAGTATTAAATATGTATTAACATCTAAACAGGAACTATTTAAACCAACCTCTATCAATCTTATAGTTAGCATACCAGCATTTGGATCATATGTTATGCACAAGTGGAGACTGCCCTTGCTATTATCAAGTTGGCCTGTGTCACTTTTTTGCAAGGAATTCTAGATGAAATGTACCATGATTAGCATAAAAATCATAGTTTAGCTTAATTTCTTCATTCTTCTTACCGTACGATATAAATTCATATCAATTTTCGTATAGTCCAATTTAGCATGCATTGACGAAACCTTAGGTCGGGCAGTAGCCAGACCCATACATTTATCAGAACATCCTGCAGGCAGAGAACTGGCCGAAGATATTGATAACGAGTTTGATTTAAGACTACCAGTAGGTGATGTGGGTGTGTCGGGCGGTGGCGACTCTTCGGCAGATGATGAAACCTGTTGTTGCACTGTCTTAGCCGCTGATGGTACCCAAAATGTAGTGTCTTCGGTATTAACTGAAGTTGGACTTTGATTGCCTTTACGCGAACACTCACTAACATTATCCACATTGCAACCAGACGTTGTAGCTATCAGCATATGGCGGCATTGTTCATCTTCCTCTTTAACGTTAGCGGTTTCCAATAGATTTTTCTCAAACCAATTTAAACGGTATTTCCTAGAACATGTGGCATACAATGCCAAACCTATCATAGAAACCGTCAAAAAAGATGCTGAAGCATAAATTATAATCTGCGCCACAGAAATCTTATCCTGGTGTATAACAATATCCATGGTGAACTTTTTTGGTGTTACAACAGAGCTGAGAAAGAAAACAAAATGAATTATGGGTTATAAGTAAGAGGTTTTAATCTAAACTAAAATCTCTCTTAGGTCCGTTTTTGAAAGCTTAAAGCTTAAGCAAAAGGATTTACTACGCAAGCGACGATAACAAAATATTTACAAACGAAATGTTACATGTTGAAGTATTGTTATCATGAAATAAATAGAAGTAGATTATCATAGATAATTGATGTCCCTCTCAAGTATTGAATATGGAAAGATTGCTTCTTACACGCTACACCAATTATGCAATAGTTTGTGCAGTTTGTACTGCACATATTCTTGTGTTCAAGTCGTGACTTTTGAGATATTCCGACGAGATTTGGTACAATGATGCCGTTCGTCCCAAAAAAGAACGTTACTGAAAATTCACACATGCAGCCTTATGTTCAAAAGTTGTTATTTGAAATTATAAAGCAATTTTCATAATTTCGCAAACCAATACTGCCGAGTAATAGTATTTCGGAACCGTAAATTGGACCGAACAACTTAGGCTGGAAGGGGCAATCGTTTAAACCCACTTCTAGATGACCGTTCCTACGGAAACTGAATCTTTACGTGGTAGGCATCCCCCACATCCCACATCATCCCACATCACAGAGCGGTTCTAATGAAACTTAAGCCTCTACATGGCAAATATATCCCATTTTAGATATTTTTTTGAGAAAAACTGGTCTATAGTAGCAACGTCGTGCAAAAATTAACCAATGGAAATTTGGTTCGCAAAGGTTTATTTTTTAGAATGCGGCGTATGTAGGGGTTCTCGCGAAAAGCAAGCCCTTATGTCTCCCTCCAACATGAGAGCTTTCATGAAAAATATGCCTTAACGTAAAAACAATGTAAAATTGAAAGTGGTTGAAGGAGAGTGGCAAAGTGGTGTAGGGTGTTTAATAGCGGCTTTGTCGGACTATAGTATTCGTACTTGTTCCATTTAAAAAACCCTTTAGCTTAGGAGAATGGTAAAATGATGATTTCATTCGAAGTATACTTTATAGCCACCGCATATCCTTTCTCTTAGCTAGAATATGAAATTCCTACGGAAGAGTAGCTGATCTTTTGATGCTACAAGAAAACACGGCCCACTTTTTGAATAGCGTTATAAGTGGAATCAAGGCTCTAATAGAGAATTGATCATCATTTGAAGCTAACAATAACTGGAAGGGAGTGATTTTTTGTGAATGCAGCGAAAGCACATTTCATTAGGGTATCGCTAACATTTCTAGAGCCAAATTCCTCATGTGGAGCTGAATGTCATCCTGCTGAGCGATCGCGATATCATCACTGTCAACATATTGTGTCTGTTTTTCGACGCAATTTCGTTAACTATAAACGTCTACTTAGACTGGAGCGGGTTTCATTTGGTTTGGCAAGAAGCACTACCCCCAGCTAATCCCACGAAGATTGCCCTCATGGATGTTCCGCTTTATCGCCAATTCTAACGAGACTCTTTGCCAACATCCTAGTTCCTTGTGCTTGCCATATTCAACACTTTACGCTACCCATCACGATCTCTTCAACTTGGACAGTACAAGCAACTTTGCCCGTATTTGCCGTTTTCCGTACGGAGCTGGACTTATTCGAAGACCCCAAAAAGCATGTTATGTGCTCTTCAAAGGGATAACTTATACCACTGGTCAAAGCTACAAGGGGGTATTTTATTTTACTTGCTTCTTTAATAGGGAAACTTTCAACTACTTTCAAATTTCTGATTGGTCTAAAGCAATGCACACGCCCTTAGTTATGGTGCCTTTAATAAATGCATATTAAAAAAAAATTTATACAATCTATTACTTCTTTTATATTCCTTCATGTATGTATGCGTATTAAAATTAATACGTCACAAACTCATAAGTACATTCTTTATACCTAAGTATATGTACACCCACGTTTAGCGCATTCTGATCCTATATAACGCAAAAAAAGTAAAAATCGGTTCTATTTGTATGCCGTACACAACTTGTGTGTGGTACAGGCTATATTCAGTTAGTGCAGACGTATACGACACGCAAACGAGCTTAAGGTAGATCTAAGTCTCATTATACGGATCGATTCAGAGTCATTTTCTGAATTGCTCTAAATCTGTCTGTCTCCTCGTCTGATATCTATCCATGTAATTTGTATCGATGCTGCAGCGTACGTATCTACATAAAAAAAATGAACTGTACCAAATTTGGACTATCTCGACGCATCTCTTAAATTCTATCCTATATAAGGATTTTCACGAAAATTGTTGTTTTTTAGGGCAGAAAAACATAAGTTTTAATTTCGATTGGTGAACGAGTAAGCTTTAACAACAGGCGATAGAGAAGAAGGGATAAGACGAATACAAACATATGACTAAGAGGTGTATTTTGACATTGTTGACATCATATCAGTTTTGCTATCCCCCAAAGGATAGTCGCAATAAAACACTTCAATGCCAACTTTGTCATAAAGCAAGCTTGTTAAGTGATGGAAGCCATAGATAAAAAAAGAAAATTGTGACTTGTGTCACAAGTCACAAGTCCCTCTGATGTAACTTAGGACGAGGCTATAAAAGTTACACATACGAAAACGTCATCTATTCCAATGAATGGCAAGTGATATATGAGGAAGCAATTAGTGTCTATACAAAAAACCTTAGAAAGTGAAAATTTTTAAAAGCAAAACTTATTCGTTGTTCATCATAACGGTAATGTATTTCGCACATTTTCCATTACTATTAAAGTATCGATTGCAACTGAATCTTTAGAATTTTTTGCTCTTGCGCATATTCACTAATTACTTCATATTACCATTTCTGTGGAATAATCTTCACTTAGAACTCCCAGGTTGAACTATATTTAGCAACGATATTTTCCGGAAGATATTGAATATTGGCAGATTGAACTCGGTATAAGCCAATTCTTCTTATTGAAATCAATTTAGAAGTTTGCGTTTGTTTCAGACAACAAAAATGACTAAAGACTTATCGCATTTATGTTAAATTATGTTAAAATAAACGCGAAAGAAAATTTGATGCTCAATTAAATGGATCCATGTGCATTTCATTATCACTTAAATAATATCACTTTAATTTCTAATGAGTTACTTATTAAGCTCTATTTTGTTATTAGTTCTCTTTCCATATCTACAGCCAAACAAAGCTTCGATTTTTATACCCACCACAGAAAGATAAGGGATAAATTTATTTTGTCAAAACATTTGCAACAGTCAGAAGGAAGCTCCAGGGACCTTACAAAGTGTATATATTCTTGATTGGCATCAATTTCTGAATCGATTTAAATATGTCTAATGTATAATGTTTGCTGTAAACATTCTCCTGGCCGCAAAAATGAAACTGCCGGCATCTAAGTTGGCAGAAACATTGGAGGCTCTTGCAAACTGAACTTTGTCCAAATCGGTTGAAGGGCATGCCTACAGTGCCACGTAAGGTGGGAACATCTCTTTTCTTCAAAAGGAATAAAAAGTTGTTTTTTTGCTCATCACTCATAAACTGTTGCAGAGAAATTCATAAAAATTTTGAATATATATGCTATGGTACCTGTTCAAATATGGGAACAATTGACCACGCGTACCCAATACATACACTACATCAAAATTTAATTCTTTCTTTTTTAATACTTTTATAACGCGCAGAAGCAGGCTTGAAAAACCTCATAAGGTCCGTTTCAACTTCGGGATGCACCTAAGTCTGTCTGTCTGCTCAGTTGTGGTAAGCATTCTCCCGCTCGCAAAAATGACGATCTAGCTTACAAATTTGCAAAACAGTTTCAAAACCAACCTTTTCTTTTGTTTAGTCTTTTTTAGAATAACGATGACCTTCCTTAGTTGTTATCTATTATAACCACCAGGTATCTTTGCCGCGCGGTCATTTAATTAGATAATGAAAATTTTAAACATAAAATGTTTTCAAATCAATTAAATTTCACGAATAATAAGAAAGCTTTATCCACTGTCAGATAAGCTTTTTATTTCATTACAACATTTTATAGACCACACGTTTTTTAACTATGATTTCATACACTTTTATAGAGCGAAAGTAAAGACCGTAACGCAAGAAGATTCACAAAGAAATTCTCTTTAATTTACTATCAACAGATATTCAAATCCCATTAAAGCGCTGACTGTAGCATTTCACATTTGCTGTAGTTACTAAGCAGGCTTACGCGTGTACAAAGTTTACCCCTTGGCCTTTGTATAGACTTAAGGAGTACATCGTGTTAATGTTTGTTTTCTATTGTGTTGCACCTTTTTCCTTCCTTTTTATTTCGAATTGCTTTTTGTATACTCAACCACTCGCCATTCAACACGTGCACATGTTAAGCACAGTCAAGCGTGTAGGGTCCCTTACTCTTATAAGTATTGTAACAATATTAGCTCCTAGCCTGAACTATTTACAAAACACTCTAAGCAAACGTCATAACTCACACCGCGACGGTATGCCTTGTAGTTCAATTTATCGGGTGAGGAGTAGTTTCGATTTACAAAAAAAAAAACGATTTTTAATTTTTTCTCGACGGCTGCAACTCTTGAGTAGGCTTCAGCTTCAACGTTTTACAAACATTAGCGTCGCACTCTAACAAAAGGGTATTTAAAATTCGTTATAGTCCTCGCCTAAATATTTTACTGCTTTTTTCTTATTTTCTTCTGCATTTTATTCTTTGTTGCTTTTATTTCAACAATAGTGTCGGATCATAGAAAGCACATTTTTTAAGGCAGCGTAGTCTCGTCCATATATATGTAAACAAATTACTACGTCGAGGCTGGGAGTTTCAACTGACATACCAAACCGTCGTAAAAATGCAACTCAAGCTGAGACAACTAAGAAAATTAAATTCGGTCGGGAGCGAATCTTTTATACCCGTCACCGATTATCCCAAAAAAAGAAAAAAGAAGTAAAAGAACCAAATTCTCTTGCTCTATAAAATGAGGCGGGCGCAGTTGATTCCTTCTATTTTCAAAATAAAAGTTTTTGTCGTAGAGGCATGTGAGTTTTGTAGACGTGTCCTTGAAAAGTTTAGTTCTTTTGCAAATTTTCAGGCGATACCTTAATTTTCGCTAGCGGAAGTATATTTACCACAAATGCTACAAAGTTATGCAAACAGACAGATGGACAGACAATCAGGCGGACATGCTTGGGTGCATTCAAGGGTTGTAACTGGCCGAGAATTTCTATACTTTATGGGGTTTCTGAAGCTTATTCTAAAGGTTATAGTGATCAAAATAGTTAAATTTTGATACTCTATAATATTGAGTAGGCGTGGTCGATTTTTGCCCATAGAATGTACTTTCAAATTTTTGTACATTTATATATTATAGTTTATGAGTAGTAAGCAAAAACCAATTTTTCATTTCATTACACGGTGTTGCGGGCGTATGCTTCGACCGATTTGGGGCATTTTCAATAACGACCTGCGTGCAAGAGCTCCCAATGTTTCTGCCAAATTTAAAGTCGATAGGCTCATTTTTGCGGCCAGGAGAATGTCTACAATAAATTTTGTACATGCGAACAGGCGATCAGACGAACAGACGGACATGCTTAGATCGGTTTAAAATTTGATGCGGATCAAGGATATGTGGGGGCTTTGATGCTTCCTTCTGGGCGTTGTAAACTTTTTGCCAAAATGAGTATACTCCTCGCCATTCAGTGAGGGGTACGAAAATACTTGAGAAATTTTCTACCTTTCCTTCCAAAAAGCGGAAAAAAAGGCAGTTTTTCAGTAAACATTTTCATAATTTCGCTTTCAGCGAATTTTAACACGTTTTTAAAATTTAATTCAAGGGCCAACCGATCCAATTATTAAGTAGAGGGAATCCAATAAGTTGAATACTCTTTGCTTTAAATATTTTCTTCAATATTATATCATAACTATTTAGTTTCTAAATATGATTAGTTTACTGTTAAAAACAACAAATTCGATTTAAAATTAAGCTGTGAGAGTAAAACGTAGCTATAAGAGAAGCAAGACATTAATTACCGGCGTTTTGGGAAAACTTTTATCACTACTAAGTGTTTTAAAGTTTTCACGTCTTTAATTAATTAAATGGAAGCGAGTAAGAAAATCCTAATCGCTTTACAGCGTTGTGGTGGTTATGAACAGACATCATGATTTCAGTAATTAAGACCACTTTCAGGGAAATATGTTCAGGTTCATGTCGAAATTAGAATCAATTATAGTTTGTTTTGGTTTTTTTTATTTCGCCTTCAAGCATAAACTCAAAGCACTATCGGTTGATATTATGTGAATTTGATCGGTCTCAGCAGCAGCTAAGCGGTAAGAAGGAAGAGCAACGTGGAAATCAGAAATGCTTCAACGGACTTTCATAAGTCACTTCTGATTCGTACCTATTGCGTACTTGCCGTAGGCGGCGCACACTTCTTTGTAAATTTGGGATGCGTTTTATTGTTTATTAAATACATGATAGCCCTTTCTTTTTTTCATAACGCAAATACGTCATATATGATGCGGATCTCACAAGTTACCTCAAGATGCCTGCCTAAATTTCTATTTATCGTTCAAGTGGCTTTCTAAATTCACATTCCGGCAGCTTTGCCTGAGTTGATAAGTGCATCCTTCACTGATGGTCTATTAAAGGCGCTCGATCATTTAATGTATAGACGCCTGCCTAGTAAAAACAATCTAAGGTATAGTGTGCGATGATATGTGATGATGTGGTTGCAGACGTATACCGCCAGTGATTGATGACTGGAACTAGAAGGGGTTTGCCCAAAAAATCCATTAGAAATATTATTTTTGGTCTTCAATTTTTGATCGTTGGTCAAATTATTCGAAACAATGTGTGAAGAGCCTTTTCAGAGGGCTGAATATATAATTTTGATCACGTGGTTTCTCTGGAACGCACCTTACATGAAAATTCTACCTAGTTAGTTGCGTCTTTTGGCGTGTGAGTTTTGAGTAATTTCTTATTGGTGGAATAAAATCATTTCGATCAACGTGGACCAATCTGGTCAGAACCAATTATTCTCTCACCTACGGTCGGAATTGCAGTAATCGTATGCATGACATATGCTATTTGTATATGTTTCTAGCTTATGCTGAACCCCGATAAAAAAAATGGTGAAACTTAGTTTGTAAGCAATATCACCGCCTCCAAAACTGGAGAAAAGACTAGTTGGAATTTTTCAGTGAAATTATTTGAATTCTTTGGCGAATGCTGGCCCGCCGTTTCATAGAGTGTTTTAGTAAAGCCCTGTAGAAACTAAATGAGTTCGTATTTTGTTTTCTTTTGTTTAATGTGACATCACAAACCAACCGTCGACATGATAGTCGCGTTTCTTAACTATTTAGCTATGCGTCAGTCCACAAGTTAATATGGCGATCCTATAGACGTATAAAAATGAACTTCACGGTTTTTATATAATTCCTTTGCCTCAAGTACAGGACATCCAATATTAACCTTAAAAAAATAATTACGTTCTCTGTGTACTGTTTGTTATATACTTGCGAAGTCCATTGACCACGCTTAGTGTACAACATTGCGCAGAAACTTAAAGTGAGTAATTGGCTTCAGATATGAGCCCACGACGTCGGCTGACATAGCTCCCTGCAATGCTCTTAAAAAGGAATGTCACTATGCTTGAAGTACTTGTAGTGCAAGGATAATTTTGAACGTATGAGATATGAGAATTTCGTAAACATGTTAATGGACAGTTGAGTTGACCCAAATAATTACGTTTATTAAATACACACAAATTTGTAAGCGTAATGTACGAAGCGGCTAGCACACCGCTTCCCATAGTAGTACACATGAAAACTAAACACTAAACAACATGTTCCAAGAGCACTCTAAACGAGTGCCCTATGTTACCATGATAAGGATGTACTCATATAGCTTTGTAATGACAGTAGTTCAAGCATGCAGAAAGCAAACGGAAAAATTTTTTTAAAAATAAGAACAAAAGTCAAGAACCAGTTTAAAAAGGTGAATTTAATAAAATTTTCAATAAACACAAACGTAAAAAAAGCCTTTCGTGGGACATAATTATTGGATTTGCAGCGACAGCAACATTATGATTTCTGAACACCTAGCTGCAATGAATTCATTGAAGTGAATAGCGATAAGTAGTGAATTTGTACCAGACTATTAAAGTTGTAAGCTACAAATTCTTATGCAGTTCACATGTAACAATTTTCTCAAACACTATTTCTTAGTTATTCACCCATTATAGTCACACCACAGGGATATTTTAAATTGGTGCGGATGAGGGCAATACCCAGAAGAGTTTAAAATCGGCGCACCTTTTGTAATATCGACCAATCGATCCAGAGAGTGTCTGTCCGCCAGTCTGTCCTCGTTTCTTGTGTTTAGTTTAACTGGTTGGGTGAGGTGTTTTAGTTCAAGGCCCAGTGCTATTGGAAATGATTCGGAACGAACACTTTCACTTATCTAAATGTATTTTCACATTTTAGAAATAAAATTTATTATTTTGCCAATAAATTTAACTAGCTTTCTTATTTGAGCGAACATTTCAAGTGAATAGAAAATTATTTTATAATTTTATAAACCATATTTTCTTCCAACTTCCCTCACAACACTTGTTCTTCACTTCTGTTGTAATTTCTTCGGTTCTTGGCTTTTGTCCTCTGAACGCAAATAAAGTCCTTAGTCGGAACAAATGGAAGCAAGAAACAACTGAATTAAGTGCAGATATATTTTATGATCCGTTTCAATATTGTATTCCGTAATTTCATTCAAGCAAAAACTCAAAATTTCCTCTTTTAAAACCATTATATAAAAGCAATAAAAAATCGTAATTGGTATGAAAATTGCGCTGGAAACAAAGAAATAACCATCTCTCTCTTCTTCACAGCCAACAATAGAAAAGAAAGCGAAAACGTTGATGAAAACCGCTACAACGTATATCGTCTACGTAAAAATGTGCTGGCAGTCAAAAAGAGAATTTTCTTTTCCCATAGGGGGAAGTCGCAATTGCAACTTAAAAAAAAGCTTTTGTGGCCATCTTTTTGAGATGAAAGGTAAGGCAATGCAATAATAATATTCGCAAAGATTATTAAGCGATTGTTAAAAAAATGTAAGACCGTTCTCGCGAGCCATGTTCAATTTAAGGCACTTTGCAGCCTTTGCGTCGAATTTGAATCTAAGAAAGAATCATTTAATCAACATGACTGCAGCGAAATTTAAAAATATTGATATTAATGCGATTGAGAAGCGTTTGAGTGAAAAAGTGTAATTTTTGACTAAAAAAAATTTGTTGGCAAAAAAAATACAAAAATAACAATTTTTTTGATTTAGAGGATGTCGTTATAAAGATATTGTAGATAATTTGAAATTCTCGCCGCCGGTTTCGAAAAAAACTTTTAAAAAGGCTTTGAAATATGTTGTAGACATGGCAGGCAAAAATCCTTACAATAAATATTTTATTATTTTTTTCATTAGAACTCTAAAACTATTCCTCTATATACAAATATTTTCGTCATTCTCTTTCCCGGACGTTTTTGTGTTCGAAAGTGCCTCCCTTGTTGCATCTGGCTAAGTGTGAACTGCGAGTTTTAGATTTTACGTGCAGAGAAATGATAGAGTAAACGGCACGAAAGTCGAATTTATAATTAAAATTCCGAAAAGTTTCTTCCTAAACTTTCGATGTGTTCGCAGGCAAACTGGGAACCTCCAAATCGCTCCCAGCCTTCCTTATATCTATTCAATTCTTCCTTAGAAACGCTGTTAAATGAACACAAATACTTTCCGGGCATATCTATTAGCGTTCCAGAGTAGTTAGAAATCAACAGACAAAATATAATTTTCAGCAAGGTTTTCTCTGACCCAAGTCCTGTTTTTGGCAATGGGTGTTTTTTTTTGGCGGTCAGTATTTTTTTCCAAATGTTTTCATTTTTCGTTATAGTTCATTATGCACCCTTTCTCTACACGTTGAAATGGGTGAAGTCATTGAAATTACTCTCAATATAAATTCACTATTACTCCTAATAAGATCAGTTTTTCTCCAGGCACATTCTCAGCATAAATAAAGCGATATGTTCTATTCCTATTTACTCTATTTGCGAACGCAGTGTTTTCATATCCATCACCCAGTAAGGAGTTGTATATTTATTTTGTCAAAACGTTTGGAACATCCAAATTGTAAATCGATTTAGGCATGTCGATCTGTCCGCCTATGTGATGTCTATTGTGAACAGTCTCCTGGCCTCAAAAGTGAGGCTATCGGCTTCAAAGTTGGCAGAAACATTGGAGGTTCCTGCAAACAACTTGGGCTAAATCGGTTGAAGGTTACGCCTACAATATCGCGTAAACCGGGAAGACCTCTGTCCTTCAACAGAAATAAACAATTGGATTTTGCCCGTTACTCACAAACTACGGCAGATAAATTTACAAAAATTTAAACACATACTCTATAGGCGATGCTATATTATCTGTACAAAAATGGAAAAAATGTACCACGCCCACTCAATGTTATAGTGCATTAAAGCTTTTTTGTTTTCAACACTCTTGAAACTACCCCTTAGCCAAATATCCAACAAGCCCAATTAGCTATATAAATTCTTGATCGTGTGCCCAACTATGTAGTATCTCTGATAACATACCGCAAAAGAGTTGGAACATGACCCAACCTGGTCAAAGAACACGTCTACAACGCCTATGCAACCGAAACTATGAGCACCTTTGCTTCTCGTATTTTATTATTATATTGTGAAAGTATTGTTTTCGTTTGATTGATTTCATCCAAATTGCTTTCATAATGTATTACTAATGGAAAATCATTGAATTCAAAGAAATGTCAGAAACTGGCGTTGCTTACGTATAACTTAGTTGAAAGTCGCATACTTCGGCGTTTGCCAAGATTTAATGACTTAGGTGTCGTTTTTGATTGTAGGCTCTAATTTTATATTCACATGAAGACCTTCAATGAGTTAAATGCTATTCTTGCCTCTAGGCTCATTATTCATAACGAATAAATGAAATTTAATGGGCCTTGAGTCGAAAAACAATATTAGAGTTGAGAAGTCGAGAGTATTGCCAAAGTAAAATGTAAATAATCCTACCCTTAAAGAAATAGATTCAAATAAAGGAACTTGAAGTTAAGGGAATTTAGAAGTGTATTTCTCTTGACAAAAATATGCACGATCTAGTGATATGGACCGAGACGTATCGAGAAAAGTGAAGTTCGTAGCAATATTAATTTTTAATGTCAAATTTCTCCAGCGGATGGAGTGAAGTCGTTCTACGCTCTAACAAATATTTTTTAATCAAGACTTCAGTGACAATTAACTAGAAAAACAATTTGTGTCCTTTGCAATGTTGTGCTCCATTTATAACGATAATAGCTTTTAAATAATCGCAATTTCCTTCATATACGAAAACCTCTTATTTACTAGTTACACGAACAAATCGTGGCATTAATGTTTGTATCCACCGATACATCCACATAAACTAGGACGAAATTTATATATTATATGAGACCGAATTTTATACACCCACCTATCATTTGTCACACTAGGGCAGGTATTAATCATTCTACACTAATTTTAATTTTTTAATTTATTGCTCTCTTGTCCTATTACATGCATAATAATAAAATACTGATTTCTATCGGTTCATACTTTGGTTTTGCAATTTTTAAATTCTCAATAAAGTATTTGTAGGGTAATTATGCGTCGCACTTTCATGGAATAAATTCCATAAACAAATCCATCATTTCAGTTTTTACTGTAAATGAAACAACGCTATAATATATTTACGTAATGGCGATATAGTTATTATCTACTTAAAAAATAGAATAAAGTTTTAGTACTTCAGTTTATATGGTGCTCGTGGCCGTCTAATTCCACTGTAACTTAAGAATATTGCATAAAACAAATGATACAAAAAGTGTTTTAAAACTTTTGTGTGACTGCAGATAAAAGCTTGGGGCGTTTACCAAAAAGCAGATATCTTACATACTAAAATCTTCCGCGCCCAAAGGTTTCGTATATAGCCGCATAGAAGTAACTCGGCTAAGATTTAGTTCTCATCTTTCATATAACATTCAATTCACATCAGCTATTAAACTTTAATAGTTTAAATATTAAACTTTTCAATTTAATTTATTACATACTTTTTAAGCTGCGACCTTTCGCGTTCTACGCTCCAAGGTCTCTGACACCCAAATCGGCGCGATTTTTAAGAAAAAATTAATCCACCACGTCCTGACGTCCACCTTATGTAATTTACAGTTAATTTACAGTTAAGCGACTTAGCTTATTCCATTCTACTCTCAAATTACTCTCTTTACGAGCAATTGACAGAAAACTTCAAAAAAGTGAAAAAATATTATATCACTATATAGATCACTTGGCTGACTCATGACCGATTTTATCCATTTTTGAACATGAATAGTAGAAGCCTCCGCAAAATAAATTAAGAAAATTAAAGCCTTCAATCTCTTATAATTTATAAGTAAGAGTAAGACAGTGTGGCTTGTGGACTTGGTTTGCCGCGACCGTGTCCTTTGACGGATTTGGCTGACTTTCAGCATCAAGCTTCTTGCAGGAACTTTGATGTTTCTGCTGAATTTAAAGTGAATGTCTTAGTTTTAGCGTTACGGGCAGTGTCGACAACACCCAGATACACAAACGGACAAACATGGATAGATGGATTCAAAATTTGACGCTAATCAAGAATATATGTATGCTTTACGGAGTCTCTGAAAATTTTTTTTCAGTATTACAAACACTATGACCAATCCATCCTTCGAATGTGGTAGAATAAACGTTAAAAAAGAAAACATTAAAATTATTTTTATTTTATTTTAGACGTTGCTTGACAACATTGTAATTAAAATTCATTTCATGGAATTGATCGTCTTCGGATTTCTGTAAAAATTCAAATCTGGAATAACAATTCTAAGCTACTTTCCCACATAAATCTGATCTTGAGAAATAAGGTGAGCGAAAATTTGTGATTTGTCAGAGTAAACCAATAATTTAAGAAACCTGCGACGAAAAGTTTCAGCAGAATTACATCGTTCGATCTTGAGGGCAAGGCCATATAAGTACTTTTGGAGATTAAAGGATTGTTGAACTTTCCTGCTGACAAATTGATGGCTTGCACTATTTTCTTAAAACAACATATTGTCCATCGATGGTAACTGCAAGCTCGTTCTCATATTCAACAGCGACAATTTCAGTTTACAAACCAATCTCAAAGGTTAATGTTTTTTCATGCGCAGATCTTTTAGGAACAGCATGTGTATTGTCTTTCCACTATAGGGCCAACATTCTGTGTTTAAAAAGCAATTTAACCAAACATGAGCTTCATCGCACGTGGACAAAACGTAACCGTAAGATCATTGTGCTTGCAATAAGTGTTAACAATGTCTGCACGCCGTACAGCTATGTATGTCCATAAATAATGGCAAGGTCCAAAACAACATATTGAGAGAGAAGAAAATTTGAACCAAATCTCAATCGAAAATGTGTTTTTTTTTGCGTTTGTTTTCAGAAACACAAAATGGAGGATTCTATCATTCAAAAGTAAACATGAAAAAGTAGAAGAAGCTTTTATTTGTGCTTTATAGCGAATCTTAACTATAAGAGTCTAAGGCGGCTTGTAGAAAATCAATTGTTGACCTGGATGTAAGTGTAAGTCCTTAGTCTTACTTTACTATACTCTATATTTATTACATTGAATATCGAAAGAGATTTCCAACTAGCTACGTTGGATTTATATATAGGACTATAATATAGGACTGTAGGATAATAATTTCAATATAAAAATAATCTTTACGTTTTTCTTTCAAGTTAACGTTGCCTTTGATTTGAAGTGATAAGAGGTAACAAACTTTAAAGAGATGTAAGGAAAAGTTGATTTTTTTTTGTGCAGGTGAAGGTCTTCCAGCAACGGCAAGTATGTCTTCTTTACATTAAAGGGGCGATTTTTGCTTAATTACGAAGCCTTTCAACCACCTCACGGAACGCAACCCAAATCGATTAATTACTTTCGTAATAAATTTAAAAAATTCATATACACTGTACAATTATGTGCTTATCTCTGACGATCTTCCAAACAAAACTGAACGCAATTGTCAATTTTGGCGAGAATTTCAGGAAAAACATGGCCGGTATGATCTTTTACAAAACAAACCCTTTTTTGATAATCCTTTATATGCATTCGTATTCACAACCGTATTCACTAACGTATCTATCCATTTAATTTTTCAATAAAGTTTCCTTAATGAATTCCTCTTATCAAGTAAATATTACACATATTTATCTCTTTTATCTGTCTACCAAAAAAAAAATGAAGGAAAAAAAGATTTATATTGCAATCACATCTTATCTATTGCTGACAAAACAGCAGAGGATTAAAAACATTTAATTAAAATCAAGTAAAACATTCCGGTCGAGTAAGGCCGACTGTTATATACCGTGCACCATATTTGCGCCACAAAATCCTAAAAATTATACCCCGTTTCCATGGAAAGCGGTAGTTATAAGGCACACACCCAAGCAAAAATCCCCTCACCTTTACAAGCATTCTTGTCTTTATTGAGACGATCACTAATTTGCTAATTAATTTTTGTACGAAAAATTTCCATCAATCATCATAACAATGTTGTATATCTATAAATATCAAGTCATGTTACAAATTTAATTTTTTTCTCGAATATTGCATATTAAGTGTAGGGGACAAATTTATTTGGAAGGATGCATACTGACAACCACCGCTACACCTCTTGTGGATGTTGCATACATTTAAACAAACTTAATATACCTTTTGCGCAAATAATGTGGGGCAGAAAAAACAATAATCTTACTCCTTCTTCTTATTTTTGTCACGCTTACACGTCACCTTGGTCACTATGAATTCTTTCGCATATATAATGCTGTAATCAACAGTGAACACCAGTATTCAATTTAAAATGCGCAGGGATAACGAATATAAGAAATATTTTTCTAAATTGCATGCAAAGTATGCATACGCACAGTTCAAAGAAGGCCGATAACGGGTTGACCACGAAGAGCGTCTCGGACGACGATCAAACTCTATTGACGAAGGTCATGTTAAACACATCAGTGATTCGTTGCTCAAAAACCGTCGATTAACAATTAGGGATGTTCCTAACACAGGTCGATATTTCGAATGGACCCGTCGGTTGGGCTTGAAACGCGCCCAAACCGAAAGCGCTCAATTTGTACGTAGCTCCTCCGAGACCATTTCGTTGAAAATTCAACCCATACCGTTCCACAACCTCCGTATTCGCCTGACTTCTTGTGCCCCATGTGACTTCTGGCTACTTTGTAAACCCAAAATATCACTCCTGGGACTACGTTTTGTTTCGAATGAAGAAATACAAGCTGAATCGCAGAAAGCTTTGAAGGCCGTTCCGCAAATCAACTATAACAACTGGTTTAAGGATTGGAAGAGATGTTGTCATAATTGTATAGTATCTGAGGAGGATTAATTTGAGGACGAGGAAGTAGATTAGGTATAAAAAACAAATCTAAAAAAGATCAAATTAACGGGTCTTGTGTACAAATGCAAGTGTTGAAATCTCCCACAATTATCATTTTCCTGTCTGTGTTCTTCATACTCGCTGTGAAATTTTCCACTTCTACATTCAGTTCCTTTAAAAGAAGCTTTTTAATTAAAGTTGTCACACTTAAAATTGATCGTTTGAAGGGCTCAAGCTCTTTCTTTATCAAATGTTTTATTCTTGGCAGTGGCTCAGGCTTGATTAAAATTATAATAACACGCTCAGATCTGCTTCCATTTCCATTACCTTCCATCCTCACGCTTCCTACAACTCTCATAAAGACAACGTTTGAGCGAAGAAAATAATTTCATACTATAGTCAGAAATCCACGCTGGTTAATATCCTCAACATATACGTGCAAGTTTTGTATGTTTGGAAAAAAAATTTTAGTCAAACCGTTGCTGCCAAAATAACCAAAATTTGTTAATAATTTTTTACGCTGTTGTAGTCTTGAAATATCCATTTGAACTGCATCACTTCTCGAAATTGGCGTAGGAGGAGTGAAGTTTTCTATTACGTTTAATTTGCAATCCTTTGCAGCTCTACTGCGATGCGCGGTTCATTCGTTGGGGTCGATGTGCTGTCGGTGATGAGTACATAGCCCGTTGACTTTTATCTAGTGTTTTAACATTCGCAGGTACAACAGCAGATCGTCCACTGTCGCTGATCATTCCTTTTGTATTGCAAAGAGCTTAAGACACTTCCAAATAGTGTCCAATACTCTCTTGTCGAATGTCTCTTATTCCGTTCAATGTTTACACCTATTCCCATAAACTCTTCAGCGCCTCCATTGACTAATTCATCAGACGTGTATATATTGACCCTTACCATGTCGCTCTGCAGTTTTCAAAATTAAAATATGAGTGCTTGCGATTCTCAAGTTCGAAATTCCTTGCTGCTTCTGATATATGGATATCAGAAGCAGCAAGAGGATAGCAAGACTATCCACAGCTTTGATGGAATTTTCTGTGTTTGAAATAAATTGCTCTGTAAGGATTTCAAATATCCTTTTTTTATAACATTTATTCATATATTCATCTGGCAACTAAACATCATTATACCATTGCAGTGTTTATTGGGGAATTTTCAAAATTTGCAAGTCTTTTTCCATAGAAAGACTTTTCACAAAAGAAAAATATGGCATTATATGAGAAGTGGTCGAAAAAATTGTCCGATCCGAACTTTCCCATAGCGTTCGTCCTTGGCTCAAAAGAGATGTGGTGTCAAATTTCATAAAGAGATCTGAAAAATTGCAACCTGTACAATGAACAGAAGAATGTAAGACGGACGGACAAGCTTAGATCGATTTGATGAATTTAATAAAAGGTGGGTCTATCTGAAATCCTTCTGGATATTATATACATCCGCACAAATATAGTACATTCTTATACCACAAGTGGTGTAGGGTATAAAAAAATATATATTCGAGATAATCTCAATAAATGGAAAATCTACAAACCTTTGTGAGCAACGCAACAACCAAAAATTTTGGCAAATTTTCTGCAATTTGTTGATGAATACTTTCGGAAAAATGCTCCCATTATATTGGTTAAGCACAGATTCTTTTTTTCTCTCTCTTTTAAACACAGGGAATTCATATTTATTTAGAATTCATTATCATTCCATCACCATCATTTCATCATCACGCTTAACCTTGATTTCCTGTGCGTCGTTCACATATGAGCACAAAAAAAAGAAGGAGAAAGAAGGAAAAACATAAAACTCATATAAATACTAGACGTTCATTATTTAAGCGCAAGCGGTGTTTTTAGCTCATGATGTTCAGCTATTTACTGAAATAAAATGTAAACAAGTTGCTTTTGTTGCTTTTTGTTCGTACATGGCATGAAGTTTTTTTAATTCAGAAACACACAGGATTCATGACCGTAGGCCGAGGTCGGAAAATTAATTGAAATTTTTCTGATAGTTTTTGCAGTTTGAACAGACAGAACAGACGTATTGAAGCAATATTTAAAAGAAAAATTTATTTTGTAAATTCATTTAAAGACATACGCCCACCAAGAAAGCGTTTCCAAGACGACTCTGTTCGTCTCAAGCAATATTTTGCTCCTAGGTGTAATGAGCTTTAAATGCACTGAACTTTCCTTACACTTCAGCACTTGCAATCGTCGTGTTAAAGGCAACTCGGAACTCGATGATTACGGATTGCTCTTTGCCATTGCGTGCAACTAATTAACACATTTGCTATTAAATATTAACGTTATGTGACTAACAGTAACAAGATCTTATAAGTTACAATTACTTTGCCTTCTATACAAAAGTTGATGGTACATCGGCTCTGCAATTCATTTCGTAACAGTCAGAAAACGTTCGAAATAAATGTCGCATATCTGCGATAAGCACCTGATACTGACACTGGCCATTTGCCCGTTTATGACTTGGTTTGCAAAATCTTAAACATGAGTTCAGACAACAACAAAAAAAACTTAAACTTAAACAACTTTACAGCGTGCTCTTAGAAGTGAGCTTGATTCGCCCACATGTTAGACGTCAGTAGCCAAAGAAATACTTTCGTGATGATCCTTTATTTGTTGAGTATACACGTGCATATTAAATATAACCATTACGCTGGATCGGCCTTTTTCTACAACAAGTAGAACTGTCAAGTAATACTTCTTGTTATTTTAACGCTGTCCAGATGTCCGTCTATCAGAATCCGGCTGCACGCTTATAAGCGCCAAGATCAGTCAGTAAAGCTCGACTTTTCCAGCCACCTAAGAATTCTTTATTCTTTTCATAGTACATTTGCATTATGATCCTCCTTGACCATAATAAAATCTTAAATTAATTTATTTTTATACATCCATCACTTTGTTCCTCGAGATTTCAAGAAAAAAGAGATGAAAAAGGGCGAAAAAATTCGTTTTTTCGCATTCGACGTTGAAGTTCACAATAGGGACGTATGTTTGAAGATGTCAGGTAAATTTATTCCATTTTTTTAGTTCGTACTTATGGTCAAATCTGTAGCTTTGCTGCCCATTATATTTTGGACTGCGATACGCTTACTGTAGCGTATCTAACATACCTTGTAAAGCGTATTTGCAACGTTTTGTTTTTTCGACACACGTACATAAAGTTGTTTTTCGTGTAAATGCCGTTGTGAAACGAACTCTAAAGATTGCAAAATGTCTGCTTTGTAGATGACACGAGGATAAGATTTTGTGTGCAAATCATACATTTAAGTCTCTTGGGATAATGAAAGGAAGAAGGAAAATGAAAGTGCAAAAATAGGAAAATATAACTTAAATTTAAAAAATGTCTTAGCAGTAAAAAGATATAGTAAGGCATTCTGTTGACAAGTCACCAAACAATAATTTATATCTGTGCAAGTTTTAATGCATCAATCAAAGTGGAACAGCTCTTACACAACTTTTCAAATTAAAAAAAAAATACGTTGGTTTAGGAAGAATGAACGCAGCGTCCATATCGACACTTACTGCCTCCATGAACGGATTAAGTCTAAATGGGTTTGCATTACCTGATGAATTGTGTATAATAAGGTTTCAAAGTTTTTCTTTGTTATTTTTTTTATATTAACCTTGTAGTCGTTAAAGACGTCTTTCTTTGGGGAAATGCGTGAATCGTAATGTATGACCACGCCTTAAATACATTTTTGCTAAGTTTTTAAATTGCTTTATCAACTTGCGCAGTTGTAGTGATTAAAAGAACAGGCGCTTGGTACAGAAACGGCTAAGTACTCATGACTAAAACCGCCAAAAATCTCACGCTAATCAAAAATGTGTATACCTTGTAGGATTTCTTACAAGACTTCGATTATTCGAAATGTGCAATAACAATTTGTATGACACAAGTTGTACTTAAGGCAAACTTCAACACTTACGTTACTCTAATTATGTCAGCAATTTGCTGGACTTTCAATGCTTTTCAAATACTTACAAAACAATTCCAATTTAAATGAATGTATGCTAGTTAGAGCACTGTTTAGTGAATGCTTACACGTCAGAATCAAAAGAATAGAAAACATTGTGTTTGGGAAATGCTATTACTCTCCATAACGCGACAACTATTCTTTGTCAACCGCAATGGAAGAGAAAAGAGTCATTTTTGTATCCTAGGCTGAGGGGTTGAACAAATATTGAGCCTTCTAATGGGCAACTGTCCTTTTTAAATTAAAAGCTCTTGTTAGATTCCACTATGTGTGTAAACCATGTTGCAAGGAAAGGTGTTTGATAGGGAAGAGCATAAGCTCAAGATTTTAATATCAACCGATGTAACAGAAGTTAAGCTTAGTCGGGTACAGTGAACTTCTTTGTTTCCTATCCTTGCTCTAATCTCAGTCGGGTATGGTGAACTTCTTTGTTTCCTATCCTTGCCGACGAAATTTCATTATACGATGAAACTCTTATCAGGGAAGAGAGAAATGAATCCCAAAACCAAACAACGTTTAAAGTTGTGCATAGTAAATGAAAGAACTTCGTTTAATTACCCTAAGTGCAGTCGTAATATGGAACCAATTCTGATTCTTGCTACACTAAATGTTTGTTTACATCGCATCGCAGCAATTTTATAAAAAAATCTTTTATAGATCCTTAGTGTTTTCGAAATGTTTTGGGCGTCTATTCAAACATTTGGTTACAGGAATTCTCAAATCTAAATTATAGAAATGAATTGGCGTTATTTATACCAAGGATATATATTCGCGATAAACAATGGACACAGGCCGTTAATAATATCAATATAATCTTTACTTTTCTTTCTTTAGTTATGGGCTCCTTCCAAAATAAAAAACCTTTGTTCCGAGATTATATTCATAAATCTTGCTCCTTATATGCCTTTAAGCAACAACTGCTTTCATGCTGCTTTTAGTATGTTCTCTTCCTTTAGCATATACAGACATGGAAATTAGTACACCTCCGCCTTTGAGTAGAGAAACATTTTCCCTTAGTTTATTATTATTAAGCAAAAAACTTTGAAGTAACAACAAGTTGTTGTTTATCCATACATACATATATATATCTAGTTATCTATATAGATTGGCAAGCATATGTTTTGCGTTCTTATGAAAATTGAAAAAGGAAAACCAAAATTTTATTTAGTAAATTTGTATCAAATAACTTTCGCTTAATTTGACATAAAAGAAAATTCTGAATCTGTCAAAGACTTATCAGATTTTAAACTAGAAAAGTTTATTATTAATTACAATTTTATTATTTTTCCTCTTTACAATGTCCTTCAAGTTTATAATGTTAAAACAAACTTACCTACTTGTAGGTATCAATTTTGTAAAATGAATAACTCAACTATTGATAACAATACGATTTTTTAATAGTCTTTTTTTAAATATTTATTTTCAAAATTTTGTTTGTGTTTTGCTGCGATGTTTGCTTCTGATTCGCTGTTGCGTTTGGTCGAGAGGCAAAAATAACACTGAATAGAATTTTGTCAGCTGGTCAACGTGTTGGTATACGCACTCTTGAAACACACAAAAACATTCATTGAGAGAACTATAAGTAACAATAAGCGTAGCATATGTGAAGGCAGTTATACTGTTAGTGTGCAGTTACACTGTTAAGTCATTGTGTAAACATTCATTGAGAGAACTATAAGTAACAATAAGCGTAGTATATGTGAAGCCAGTTGTACTGTTAGTGTGCAGAGACACACTGTTAAGTCATAGTGTAATATTTTTAAAATGTTTTTATAAAACAAAGCTTTTGTTATGTTTACTTGGCGAAGCTTTCGAATTAAAGAAAAATAATAAAAACTTAAATTTATTTAAAAGCAATCGTTTTACGAGACACCAACAAAGACACAACGTCTCTTAAACCCATTCCAATTTTAGTTCCTTTTGGCTTAACTGCCTAAACTAACATAAACATCTTCTCTCTTATTGAGCTCATTTACTATTTATGTATTCAAGAAACAGCTGCCACTTACACATACTACACTTCACTATATAAAACGCCATAAAATATGACGCGAGACACGTTTTTCTGATACGTCTTAGAGAAGCAAACGTGCGTAAACGTGCGTAATTGAAAAAACACAAAATACAACGCTTTCGCGAAAAATTCATATTAATTTCATATTAAAAATTGAAAAGCTTCAGCTGGTGAAAGCTTTCCGTTAAAACTGTTTACTTACATAAATTGCTCGTTGCAATCAATTTTCTATGATTGAAAGAGAATTCATGTTAAGAAAAGTGTGTTTTTCGGTCTACAGTTGTCCAGAGAATAGGAGAATAATATTACATTTATGTCTCCGGTAGGTTTATCTAGAGCTAAAACTATCGAAGAAGTGTTTAAGCTGATTTCATTTATTCTGTCGAGGCCTGAAATGGATGTATATCAGTAAACAAAACCGTTCCCATAGCTAAAAATAAATCGGCTTCGAAAAAAGCAAACACTTCAATACACTTACAGCGAAGACTTACGATTTCGAACGGATTTTTAGTTGATACCTCACGGAAAGATTATAAGAATAAGAAAATGAAAGCAAGCCGAAGACGAGTGTCCTTTTCGCACGTTAGCTTTAAGCGCGCTACAAAATGTCTCTTCCTATAATATTTTATTTCTCTAAAGCAAGCAGGGAATCTTCGAAATGACCTAAAAGCAAGTAAATAAGAAAATGACGAGCGACATCACGCAATTGTGATACCCTTTACTTCCACTGAGAATATGAAAATTCCATAAAGTTCGAGTAATGACGTTTAACAATGAAGGAAACTTTAAACTTTACTTTATTATTATTATATAAATTTAGCCAGAGAATAAATTCTAAGACTAAAGTCTTAAAGCACTAGCATCATCTAAGGCTTTCGGATTTATTTTTATTAATATTATTATTATTATTATTATTATTATTATTAAAAACTCTACCGCACTTGAGATTTGAACCCATGACCAACGAATTGCTAATCGAGACTCTTGTCAACTTGGCCACTAAGGCGGATAAAAAAAAACTTTAAAGGAAACTTTAAACTTTACTTTAATTATACAAGTTTGTTCGAAAAAATTTGGATCCCCCATGCACTTTCAACAGTACATTCATGGAAAATGTTAGATATGTTCAATTATGTAGAATAAATGTTTTCCCTTTTGTTAATCGGGCTCAAGGATATTAATTCTGCGTAGCTTTATTCATTTATTTGCTTTCCAAAGACCTAATATTTTCTATTTTTTCTCACTGTGATATAAGTTTTGTCAACGAAAAATTTATAGTTTTTATGAAGGTTTCCTTTTGTAAGAAGAAGTTTTTCTGATTTTTGTATTATCAAGGCGTTCATTCCTTAAAATTGCCAGAACCGCAAAGGTACTAATTCAATAAAGAAGAATCTGCCATTAAAGCTAATCCAGACAGATGTAAGTAAGTACTTCCTTACACAGGGAGTACTTTGATAATGAAATACAAACCTAGTTGGTTTGTTGCATTAACATATGCGGTCTGTGTTTCATTGTAAACATAAATTTGTTTTTGTTGAAGGAAAATATTTTTTAAAGAATTTATTATGAAACAAAATTCACTCCCTGTTTGCAATTTCTTGGAAAGCGGAGGTATATGCTTTATTGCTAATCCTGGACATCTGGGACTTTTTATAAAGATATTTTCGGGCTTATAGGTCAGATCTGTTCAACCTTCGAGTCTCATAAAGTCGTTTATGCCTCTTGTTTAATACGACACACGCGCCGGATATGCGTAGTTTTGCGTTAAGTCTACCACGAATATCCTAATTAGTCGATATATAATAGTTCACTAAAAGCGAAAAATAAACGCCGGTTTTTTTACAATCATCAACTTTTTTTGTCTCCAGAATCCTAACTTAAGGCGTTCATTGAATTTGGTTGGTTTGGTTTGGTTTGGAAACTTTCTTCGGCAACAGTTGGGCTCTGCCCACACATGACAGGGGGCCTTCGACATTGTAACTAAACGTCTTAGTTCAAGACATCAGTTTTGAAAAAGAATCTTTACGAATTTCCAGATCTTTATGATTAGGGGAATTCACTTGCGGGCTTTCCCCTAAAACATTACGATGGTTACAGGGTTAAGCAAGTTTAAAAGATGACGAACATATCTATTCAACAACAAAAAAAAAAAATTAACGAAAACTCATATCCGTCGACTGTATCGTAAAGTAATATTATAGCACAAAACCTCACTTCCGCCTTTAAAGTAGTATTTACTGTTCGTTATGACCTTGAAATGATTTTTGCTGTTTTTTGCATAAAAATTAACCAAAATATTTTCCATCATTTTTCAAAACTTTTACCAATTTTTCTGACATCATGGCGATAACACATCGAACGAACTTTTATTGGTTTGACCGCGATCCAACCATCGACCCATTTCCACACTTCTTCAGATTTGGAAAGCTACATGCCAGCCATGCCACGCTGGATCTGAACAAGTGGTATTCAGAAGGCACCACATCTGGTGAGTAGGCTGAGTGTGGAGGAACTTCCTATTCGAGCTGCAATAGTGTATCCTTGACAACTCTTGTAACAAGTTTCCAAAAAATGGCAGTTTCATCTCCCAATACACTACAGCTTGCTGATCCCACCATAGTGCAGCAGACTTTATGGTCAAGGTATATCCGTAGTAAACCCACTTTCTATCGCTAGTCGCAATACGCCACAGAAAACTCTTCCCTTTTTTACACGCAAGCAAGCACGCAAGCCGCGCACACAACCGGTGCAGGATGCATAAGCTTGGCAGACATGCATAATTGGCTTTTCATCCAATAAGTCTTGCAATTCTTTGTCTTGGAACTTTTTTGGTCCTCCAAGCCTTTCTTTGTCATTGACATCAAATCCATCACTTTTAAACTATTGACATCAAAACCAACAACTGGGATATGATGGAGCAGCATCGCCGTAAGGTTCTAAAAGCGTTTAATAAGATTCGGCAACAGATTTCTTTAAATGAAACAGCAAAAATAATGAATGACGAAAACGCAATTTTGAGCGTTCCATGGTTAGCGTTTGTGTAAACTGAATAACTCAACCGCACTACATGGGAAATTGTTGTTTTAGTTGAACAAGTGTCAAACTCATCGAATTTAACAGTTGTGTACATGGATGCTTCGCATTACTTTATCATTTTCATCAATAGATGTCCCTGATCGTAATTAATGCAAGCACCTAATATTTCAAATCCAAGCCAATGTTATAGAATTATTACCGTTATTTAAGAAAAACAAATTTTAATTGTTTAATCGACTTCCACGGCATGTGAGGCATCCCGAGTCGTCCAACATTGGTTGGCATCTAAACATTTGATAGTCTCAGTGCAGCCATTCAAAATCATGGAATGATCGGCTCCGGTAATTTCAGCCCTCTAACTTTCCTTATCTAGAAGTAGCTATCTGTAAAAACAAAACCATTTCAAATCGTATTTAACACGAGCTGGATTTTTCCTATAAATTGGGCGAATTTCTAATTCAAACAACCCATCCTTGTATGTTGGTAAACAACGCGCGTAGACATAAACATTTAAAATGCCTTCGCCATCGATATAGAAGGAAGCCGTGTGCACAGTTTCTTGTTTATTCCGTAATTGTTTTTTGTATGTGTAGAAGGCCTCAAGCGCTAGATTGCAAGCCCGAGGATGACATTCCAGTTAAGAACGGATATTAAGCACACGTTACTAATTTTTATTTTTACATCCACCACCGAACGTTCTGAGTGTCATTCAACCGATTTTCCCCTTATTTAATACCAACTTGCGTGCAAGAACTTCCAATGTTTCTGCAAAATTTAAAGTCGATAGCTTCATTTTTGCGGCCGAGAGAATATTTACAACAGACACTACACTGCTGACCAAGAATATGTATACTTTGTAGAGTCTCTGATGCTTTCTTCTGGGCGATGCAAGCATTTTGACAAAATGAATATACTCCTCGTCCTTCGGTGATGGGTATGAAAAAGAAATTGCAAAATAAAGAGCGAATAGCCAGTTCTTGACAGAAATTAAAGATGAGCTTACGTCGTTATCCTGTGAATTTACCGGTAAAGGGTATATAGTGTTTCAAAACGAATCGCAAATCAAAGCTTAGTTTTGGGGGTACATTATAAAAGAATACTTCGTTGAATGTGGTGTTTTAAAACGAAACTTTCTATTCTCGCGAAAATTCTTTCTTTTCAATCAACTTCCAAAAATCAAAGCAAAAAATAAAAAATATTTTAAAGCGGATTTATTCCTTCAATCTTTTATTTCAATACAATTCAGGGTGAAAGTATAGGAGTATATGTCTGTTCTTTCCTCTTCACTTCGGTAACGCCACCAAAATAAATTGAGGGAGGTGCATAAATCGTCGTTAAATCCTCAATTTTACCGTTTGTAAGATAAGACAAATACACTCAGTAGAATGATGAGTTTTTATTAGTTGTATCATGAATGGAAAGAGTGAAAGTAAGCTTATGTTTTTCGGCTGATTTGGAATCGCGTTTGCGATAGCATTCAGCGTTTGTTGATGGGTTTTTGTGATCACGTAAGCACAACAGCTATTAAATACATTCTCTCATACTTCTCAAATTACGCGAAAGCAAAAGAGCACACGTTCGTGGTTCTGTGCTAGTGTCGGTTGCTTGGAGTTGCATTTGTGAGAGAAAACAGCTGTAAATTGAAAACGAAATTGTTTACTTGCAAACAGCTGAACAAAAAAAAAAAAAAATTAACGAATAAAAGCAAAACAAAACAGAAAATTAGGGACCAAATAAATTTGAGCTATCCATAGACGCAAAGATCGCAAAAAAGCAACATATGTTTCTTTAAGATTTTTGCAGAATTGGTTTTTAGTGTGCATATAAGCCATATACCTTATTGACATGATCCATTTAATCTCCACAAAACGAAACAAAAAAGTTAGGTTTTGCGAAAGGCAAGTAATATATTGTTGAATGTTAATAAATAATGATTTGGTGTTCATCAATATATAAATATTACACAAAGTGCTTTCGCACATCGAATTGATGGGAGAGGATCACCTTTTTCTACCGAAAGATATGTAAGTTTTGCTGATGTATCTGCGACATACATGTAAATATATACATTGCGTCTATTTGTTTATATTATATTTAAAATGATCTGCTTTTAAATCAAATTAGAGCAGAAACATAAATGATTAAACTAAGTTCCTCGCCACCGTCCGCGAAATCGCTTGGTATAGAAATCGGCATTTTTCCTTTCCAGCTGCACTACCTTGGCGTTGAACGTCCTATCGTTCTCGATTTTCTCCTGTAGTAATTAAGTTTGATCATATAATAACACTTGTTGGACGGTCTCTCGGAAGCGTCTTTCATTATCGGTTTGCTTCTGGAACGCTTTATAACTTACATCTTAAAGAAATATTTATAATTCCCAGGTGCATGGTTAGTCTTTGCTTTATGGCGCCAATTCACAAAATGCGATGATTATACGCTTCTATTGTGTAGTGTTATTTGCCGACAGTGTTTTTACAACGACAATGGTACCAATAAATATAAGAGTAGAGCAAGCGTATAACAAATTTTCTAAACTTTCTTTTTTTTCCAATTTATTCGGCAAATATTCATCCACTGCTTCGTTAAGAGTTAATTTGTTTGCTTATTTACCAGAGAGCAGAACCAGCTGTTATTTTTCGGATTTTGACAGCGACAATTGAATGTAAATAAAAATTTGCCTGTTTTTTCGGCTTCTTCGTTTACGCATGAACGATGGCTACGAAATTAACACGAAAGTCTTACGCGATCGCAACTATTGTATGCAATTTAGCTGCTTTTCCTTATCATTGCAACTCTAAACAACCAAACTGAAGCACGAACACAAAGCTCGCGCTATACGCTGCGCGTTACTGGGTCCATCATTCGAACAAAACCTCGCACCCCGCCTGCGTTGCTAAAACGCAATCATATGATTATTCTTTGTTTACGTAAACGTTTATGAAGAAGCATAAAATAAATAGAGTTCTTTTTAAAGCAAACCCCGAAAATAAAGGAAAGAAGGCACTTTTTACAAGCAGAAGACGACTTCAATTATTTCACGCTATAGTTAATAATTAATTAGCAATCTTTAATATAATAATGGGCTTATAAAAAAAACTTGAGCGATAAAAGAAAATGAATAGCGACGATTTAACTATTTGCGTTATCATAACAAGTGGCCGCCTTTGAACCTATGTATTGTACAGACGTCGATCAATTCAAAATAAATCTTCGCATCGATCGCAAAACATTTGACATTGTTCTTAACACGGCTGTAAATTTCTTATTTGTTATATCTGCAATTCAAAAAGACATTTATCTTGTTTTGTTGATAGATACTTGACTCATACGCGCGTTCAGATAATTACCACCTATGATTGGAGCGTTTACAGTGCGATGCATTATTTAGGAGACATCGCGGATCTTATGGAATGTACCAGTTCCATTTGATGTGTCTTTGACGAACAAGTCGAAGTGGGTGGGAGCGTGTCGCGGATTATTTCGGCAATATTTGGAACTTACCACACTGCGTAGGTGCTATAAATGGAAAGCGCATTAATATTGTGGGTCTTCCTAATTCTGGCTCACAATATTATAGCTACAAAGGAACTACGTGTTGCTGCGCTGAAATATGGCAAACATTTGATAATACATTTTAGTCACGTACGCAATAGTTGTGCCAGCAGAATTCGATGCAAATTACACTTTTACAGCAATTGATGTTGCAGCGTACGCGTCCCAAAGCGGCGGCGGCATTATGCGTTTTGGACAAAGGAGCATTTCCTCTACTTAATGAAGTCTTAACCAGCGATTCCATTAGCACATGACAAGAAAACTTTCAATAAAAGTTCATCCCGGGGAAGAACAACCATCGAAAATGCATTCGATGAGTCCCGAAAACGCTGTAGCAGTGCCAAAGGCCACCGTTGTGTTACGCAATTTTTTGAAAATGCGTAATAGGTCAACAAGATTATCCGTAAATAATGCCAGCAGAAGTGTCTTTCATCTTTGTGATATTTCGAAAAATTATTCAAAACAAAACCCTCTTTAATGATAATGAAGTTTATTTAAATAAAAAATTACCGAAACATTTATGCAATGAAAACATGAATTTTCTTTCACAATAAAACAAGAATGAACTGTAGCATGGATTTATGGTATAGCAACAAAATATAGCATTCATTTATGATGAAAGAACAAAATGTAGTACTCTTTCCTTTCGCAATTTCTTTAGTCTAGTCCTGCTGCTTGTTTTTCTATGCCACAAAAACCATATGACTTCCGTTTTGTTTGTCAAAAACAACGCAGGCACAAGTTTTAAAAGCCAGCAAAAAACTCGCGCTAACGCAGAATGCAACGCGAATTACATGTTAAAATGCATTCAAGCACAACTTTATTTTGACAGTTCATGCGCCCAGCACAACGCATAGCGCAAGCATTGTGTTTGCGCGTAACACAAAAACGTGTGCTCGTCTCATTCGACAGATATGATGATAGTATACGTAATGCAAATTGCCCGAGAAGATCTGAAACAACTGTTTGAAAAAAATTTTAGAGATGAATATCGGGAGCATTTTGTTTATTCGCGGATGAAACCCGAATTTATTTATGAGTGGAGTGTGAGAGACGGATTTTTAATTAACTCTGCCTTGCATGTGTTCATGATCTAGTGTAATACTCGCATATCTATGCTGATATAATAGCAAGCAAAACAAATTGGGATGAATGACAATTAACTTACCTTAATCAACCCCTTTTTATACCTCCCGTAAAGGTTTCTATTAAAAAGACTTCTGTGTAAAAGTTTAAAGTTTTAACGAATTTCTCTAATATACAATTGGTCTTTTAAATTTATTTCGTAAAATTTTTTAAGTTTTTTTACATTTATATATTTAATAGTTTTTTTTTTATCGCTTATGTCTCTAAACGATAGACATTTATATAATACATTCTTAATTAAACTTTTCAAAAAAATATTCATTAATTAGTGATTGGCTTTCTTTGCTTTCTTTGCAGCATTGAATTAAATTTTTGTTTAAGTACGTGTGCATTATGTATTCACTACGGTTTGTCAACATCCACCATCGAGGAGTATGCTCAGCAAGAGTAAGACGTTGTTGGTAAGGTCGGGAAGTGCATCTTTCTAGTTAAATGCGTCAAGATTCTGTTATTATTTTATGTTTATATTTAATTTGTCATTTTTTTTTGTCAAAGTCTAAATTTACAACATTTGGTACATGATTCTTTTAGATACAAACCATAGTCATTGTGGATGGACGCATAGTTTTATGATATTCGCACAAAATGAAAAATCTATCAATCAAAAACATTGCCGGCTCTTTATGATGCTAGCACAAGAAAAAAAAACAACTATTGACCGGAAAGATCTTATTACGAACCTATAAACATTAATAAGTTTGAGTACTTCACTCTGGTATGGTGGGTATGAACCAATTCGGGTCAAGCCGATTTTTCCGCTTTTCTTGCTTTTTTTTCATTATTTACTTATTTTTGGATTTACGTAAGTATCCTTTAGTTAACTGTTTGTGTTGTTAAAATCTTCTTTTTTCAAATTATATTTAATGATTTCATCTTTACAAAATCTTTAAAGGCAATTCAACTGTTTAACAATAATGTATTCATTTTTTTCGGAAAAATTAAAGGCAATATAAAATGTCAATACAAGTTTATGTTTCTTTTTTTAAATTTCAATGTTTTTCATACTCACTACCGACAGATAGTTAGAGGTGCTATTCACATTTCATTTTCAGAAATGCACCACAAATGTAAATGTGCTCATTATACATAAGATTCTCTTCTCTAAAACCCCAAAGACGAAAATTTACGCATTTGTGCTTATGGTGTTGTAGGTGCACAGATGAAGTTTGCAAATCCGGGGTGGATCCATTATCAAAAATTTGTACAAAAAAAAAAAAGAAATAAAAAGGATGTTTAGCACTAATATTTGTCAAAGCTATCCAGAACATCGCTGCCAAGTTAATCTGGTTGAACACAGTTCGCTTCAGACGATTTCGCAAATAAATAATTTTTACGACACTTTGCACCACTTGTGACGCAAACGCATTTAGCTTATGCTACCCACCTTTTATTACACCGATTGATTAAGAGTCACTTTGTGAATCGCTTTAAGCTTATCTGTCCCTCTTTCTGTCTGTCTGTCTGTCTTACGTTCTTAATTTCAATCTACACGTCGCAAATTTTGAGATATTTTGATGGAATTCGGCCCAATGACACACACACTTTAAAAAGTCATCATAGCAATAATGCAGTGTACTTTGGGTTATTAAATGGCGGGTGTGCCCCACTATAGCGCTTTTACTTTAATTAATTTGTTTGCGGTGGTAACAAGGTGAACAGCAGTATTCCTTGATTTCTATATATGGTCCTGAATAAAGTCAAGGAGTTTTATTTCTTTTTTTCTTCTTATACTTCCATTGACACTGCCAGAAGTAGGAGATACATTAGGTTTATTTTTCTGTTTACAGCATCTAGGAAAATGGATAGAACTAAAGCTTGACGATTTTCCCAATATCGTGGCCGGACCAAAATTGAAAAGTTCACCTTTTTACATATAAACAATAACAAATAATAATTTAAATATTTTGCAAATCCATCTTAAAGATTGCCGCAAAATAGTCTTTCTCGATCTAACTAATATGTGCACAATAAAAATAATTTTCAATTTCTTTGTATATAAGTTGAAGGCGGTGAGTATATAAAAGATTCGTCTAAGACGAATATGGATTTCCTACTTGTTTCGTTTAGTTTCTTTTCACTTTCTTCTAAATAACAGTTTCTTACAATAAACTCTTTAAAAAATTCAATTGGCTTTAAAAAATAAATTTCCTCTAGAAAACAATATATTTGGCTTGGGTCTATAGTCGGTTGTTATTTGTAGTAATATCTGAAACAATTTCGTTACAAAACTTATTCAATGATGGACACTTAGTTTAGTAATATAGACGCCGTTTTGTAATTTTTTTTTTGTTTTTGTTGTTTTTTAAATTTATTTTATCTTCGGAAAATATTTATCCATCCCTGATTGTTTTTTGGTTGTTTAATAAATTTGGCTATACATAGATCATTTGTTCTTTGTTTTCTATTTTCTAGATGGTGTTTTTACCGTATTTTCTTGTAGATAGTTATACATACAAAACGTTTTTCAATTACTTATAAAACGTGTTAACAAAATTATAAATAAAGTCATTATAAAAGTCATAAAATTCAAGTTTAAGGACGTTGCTTTACCACAATAAGTATAAAAATCTTCCTAAAAGTTAGAAGAAAAAAAAGGCGGATATTAATCAAATTGATCGAGGAACTCTTTTTATACCCATCACCGAAGCACGGAGGTATATTAATTTTGTTAAAACGTTTGCAACACCCAAAAACTGCGTCAACTACATAAGCCCATAAACCGATTCAGGCATGTCCGTCTGTCCATCTACCAAAATGCAGCAATCGAGTCCACATATGGCGCGGAGATTAAAAGTTCGTACACGCAGTTCGATATTGAAATTGAACCAAATCGATCGAAGAACACGACCGGTGTACAAGGTAACACCCGCGACTATCGTTGTGCTCAAGTATAAAAAAATGGTTTTTTTTGCTCGTTAGTTTTAAACCACTATAAAAATTGGAATTATATTCTACGGTTGGTCCTGCAGCAGGTGTACAAAAATGAAAGGATTCGATCGATCGAAATTTCGCTCTTTTCTCAAAACATTTGCAACATGCAGAAAGAGGCTACACAGACCGTACAAAACATGTTAGTGATCAAAACTAAGCGGCGATGGGTATAAAAGACTCGGTCTTACTTATTTTTTTTCTTGTTTAAGGCGTAACTTACATCCGGATGTTCCGTATAGCATTCTTCAATACGTCGTCGCTCATAGAAACTCATATTAAGTTTATAGCACGGAAATTCGGTCTCGTATTCAATAGGTTGTGGTTCGGTGGTTAAACGTACACCCTTCGAAGGCATCAATACATTTACCACGACCAATAATAAATTTGTGTTTGGTATTTTCTTCAAATAGAATGGTCGTGAATTTGGTACTTTAATGTAATCGTTAATACCCTCCAAAGAATTCGGTTGTAAGGAATACAATGTGGATTGCTTATCACAATTAATATAGACTGGTGGTGGTTCGGGCTCTTGGAAAATGAGTTCACCTTCTTCATTAATTTCTTTGGTCTTTTGTTGTGCACCGGAGAAACTGTCAGGGACCGCTTCGTAATCATCTTCAATTTCATCTAAATATTCTAAAACTAATGATAATCGACAAAATCGACAAAAACAAAACAACAAAAAGTTTATTCTTCCTTGTTTTTTTTTTTTTTTTCTTTCTTAAAACTTACATGGGGCTCCATCCACCCACCATTTTATATTGGAATAATACCAGAATAATGCTGATACTAGCCACTGCCAACTCAAAGTCAGTAACTGTAAAGGCTGAAAATGGTTTTTCAATTAAAATTTACACAGTCTACTGCATAACATCTTTGGAGTGTATAAATATATACTCGGTGTGCATCAGTAAAATTTTGCCTAATATATCGATTACAGGCTGTGCTTAACTAAACTTAAATACCTCAACATTAGTCGAAGTTGACTTGTTTGCTCGCCTGACTTATTAAATATCAATTTTTGCACCAACGGAAAATTAGTAATGCGGAGCGACACTTTGATTGCGTTTGATAATAATGGGTGACATAAAAGGTCTACGCGGTTTTTTGCCATCAGATGGTGTCGATGCCTATACATTGGGCAACACTCTGTCTCGGGACTGTCTCAAACGAACATGTGCTTACGAGGTTACATTTCAGTTTACATTTTTTATGAAGATAGTTTTGTAATGTTTTGCTCGTGTAAAGAATTTTATTGATTTGAAAATGAGGGAAATATCTGAAGAAATACACTATGTGATGCTTTTTTCCTATAAAAAAACTAAATCATGCAAAAACATGACAAAAAAATTGTGAAGTGTACGGTGAGAAGGCACCGAGTTAACGAAGGACCCAGGAGTGGTTTGCTCGATTCCGTTACGGAAATTTCGATGTCAAAGATGTACTCTGCGCCAGTCACTAAAAAGTTCTACGAAATTTAGCAACTGGTGGAGCAAGACCGGCGGGCAAGCTGCCAGGAAAAGCGGACGCACTAAACATCAACGGCATGACAGTTTGGAATCATTTGAAAAGTGCAACCTACAAAAAGAAGCTCAAAAGAAGACCAAAAAACCGTTGGAACCTTTTATGTCACCCAATAGCATAGACAAGTAAATTACAAGATGGACCAACCGTTTGTTCAAAATTCAAACTAAGACATTGTTACAGACATTTTGGGTTTCTGTTATCAATGACGGTACTTAACCAGAGACAACGAAATACATAGATGTTCCAACACTTTGTTCAAATCTGGGATTAGGATATTCTTGAGGACTTTTTGTTTTTCAGTTATCAATAACAATGAATTAGCGGACATTTCTGCGCAGGCTCTTTCATTCTCATTATTTGCGTGGAATAGCGCCATCTATTTGTGAGGTTATATTACAGACAATCCATAACTTGTACATAAGCATACGTTTAGAATTCCCAAGACGATAGTGTGAAAGCTTAAAGTACTTCTTGCTTAGCAATAAAGAAGTTACATTACAAGTGACGACGAGGATTAAAAATTAATAAGTGCTTATGCGTAAATATGCATACAATTATTTTTGCACAAGAATTTCTTTTTCATGCAAAGAAGATAATACTTTGTTGTGAAACAAACAAAAAAATTAGTGCGGTTGTTGCACAAGTTATAAAATAGCGGCGCAAGAAAAACAATACGACGGTGTGCCATAATGGATTTCTTTTTACATTACCAATGGCAACAGGTTTCAAGGAATTCCGCCTAGGTATTGATAAGTGAAGCAATTGGAAAGCAGTCCTAGACTCTCATTTTGTGGAGATTGCGGTTGAAAAAGACAAAATGAAGTAAACAACTTTACTAAAGACTAACGGTCTTGAAGCATACGAGTTGTTATCGCGTCACCGTGTTAGCCGGGTCTACCGGTTATAAAGTCTACAAAAATCTGAGCAATAATTTAAATCAGCAATATTCCCTCCGCCAGTGATAATTTTTCGGGACCTACAAAGCTTTTTCGAAGTAAAGGAAAAGGACGAGAAGTCAGTGTCTGCATGGCATGCAAAACTCGAGAGAGAATAAGAGAAAGAAGAAATGTGCACTTTGCGGATGGAGAAACCACAGAAATGACAAATGCAAGTACGAAAAGAGCAGCAGTGGAATAGCAACAACACAATAAATACGGTTGCAGCGTAAAACATAATTTATTCAGATAATTGTTGTAAAGAAAAAATAGAAACTTTCAATGACAATTCTAATTTTTCTGTTTACAGTGTAACGGACGAATATTTGTCTGAACCATTGACGCTAATAATTGCTACATGTTCGTTAATATTAAAGGAAATATTCGGTAATTTTCTTGAAAGAAAACCTTTTGAAATCGTTTTTAACGGTGTATCAGTTAACATTGGATAAAGATTCGCAAACGTTATGCGCGTGGAGCACGCATGCGAATATTTTCAAGATGACCCGCGTACATTTTGGAGTTAAGCCTGCCTCTGCTATGTTTCAAGAACACACAGTACAGTATTAGACTAGTACTGGAAAAGCTTCATTCAGTTGATTTTCGGTTGCAAATCAGCAGTAAAGGGGGGTTTTTGAAAGACAAAGTGTCTTGTTTAGAGTTGAATGTTGATCGCAATAGTTTGAGTATGAGTAAGGATTGCTTCGGGGTTGAGGGCGCAAGTGCCTCGAAATGTTTCTGAAGTTAGACCTTTCGTAGGTGTGATTAATTATTATTCAAAATTTATTCCCAATTTATTCGTAACTTTGGAAATATCATCACTCTTCTTTATGAGCTTTTCAGAAAGAATGTACAGTTGACGTAAGTGGTTAAGATGTCAAAGGGTTTTTGAGTTTCTAAAGGTTGGAGATACATCGGATAAGTTTTTAGCTCGTTTTAACCCAGAGCAAGACTAGTCAGATGGTTCAGAAAGCCTGTAGCTTCTGTTTCAAGGGCGCTTACTCAAACAGAAACAATGTATAGCGCCATGCAAGAGGAAGCCTTAGCATAAGCCAGTGTAAATGCGCATCCAAAATATAAGAAAAACAGACCAGATATACCAAAAACGGTAAATGAATGAACGTTCGTAGAACTACGGTGAAAGTGCGTACTAGCAGTAGAAAATAAATTGAAAGTTACATATAGTGTTTGAAGTCGAGCAGAACTTTACATACACACACCTCACATTACACCAATTTCCAAATTCATACTCTCACATTGCACCAATTTACGATTTTCCGTTAAATTTATCATAGTTTCTTTTTTCTTCCTTTGACTTTCTCACTTATTGCGAAGTTTCCCCTTTGGTTAATATCAAAACTGATGCCAGCATCAAAAACCACCCGATGTAACCGACATGATATATAGAGCTATAAAAGCTACAAATGTTCGAGAACGACACTAACATAAAAGCTGTGCTCAGATAATTGTAACCAATACAAGACTTTGCAAACCAACACATGCAATCAATTATAAGTCGCTTAAATCCGGCAGCTTCTTTGACTACCAATTTTTGGCATATATCTTCGACAGTTACGTAACATGTGGCGCTTAGCAAGCAGAAATAGTGACCAGGCCGCAAACCATGCCAAAATGCCGAGCAAAGTAATGTAACGGCCGTTCTGCAAACAAAATCAGTGTTGTATGTGACAGTAAAAACCGATCTTAGACAATCTTGAGGTTCCCCCTACACCTACCTATCTCTTTTACTAGGAAACAGTCTGTAGATGTTCACTGCTAACCAGTATTGTACACAAATATTTCAATGTTTCATCCCTTCGCGCAAGGTGAAGGAGGTGTCTCGACCTCCTTTACACGTACATTAACGATTGTATTGAAATTATACGAACGTTTATCGGCATCACGTTTTAAATGGAAATACTGTTTACAGGGATCTTCTCCATTTGTAGCGTCAGATTCCTCAGGATAAGCGTCAAATCCGGCCATATTACAAACGCACTCACCTTAGCGCTGCATTTAGTGTAACAACCAATTGAGGCAATATTTGATGGGAATTCATTTTACATTAGAGCCTGATCACAAACCAAACTAGAAATTTTTTGTGAATATAAATGTTTGCCAGTAATGCCAGAAGCTCGTGTGGCCATTGATCTTATCAGGTTTTAACTGGGCGGTGACGTATATTAAGGGTACAGAAAATTCCGCATTTATCGGTCCGTTTCCTATAAGGCAGTGTGGTCTCAGATTCTCACGAATTGGGATTTATTAATTAAATTTGTAGCGACAATAAATTAAATTTAAATTTCAAAGATATTTTCAAAGATATTTCGATCGTGACCGGGTACTAGCAATAATACAAGTGGCAAAATCAAAGGAAGGGGTCCAGAGTGGAAGAATTTTCGTGTTAGAAGGAGAGAAAGTTGTTTCTTTTAAATGTCGTGGAAAGGCCATGTTTTCACAGCGTAAAGTATAAAGAAAGAATTTCACTTCTTGCTTAGCTCTGCAACGAGCAAGATTATGGCATGGTCAAAACTTCTGCTAATACTTTCTTGCTATGATGTCATATTTTCTCAAGCGCAATTTGCAAAACAGAAGCAAAAACAATTCCTTGTTTTTGAGAGAATATAAGCTACAAATGTGTATGTACGAGAAAACCCATACAGTAGGGAAATAGAAAATATGAATTGTTTTCCTTTCATCGTTTATTTGGTATTGAAGGATTCTAAATTATATGTTCGCCATGGCTGCTAATTAACAGCATTACTACTGCTGTTACTACTTCATAACAGAGATATAAGAAGTCCGTAAAAGTGCCTTAGTGCGAATTCTGAAAACATCGTTGAAAAACCTTGTCAGTTAGTTGCCTCTGACAATAGTCATCTATCTATCATCTACGTGAGGCATAGACTATTTCCAAACTAAGTACTCGAGCGACAAACTATTTATAAAAAAAAAAAAAGAAAGAAAGTTATGTAATTCAAATTTACACGATTCGTCGATTTCTAACCCCTCCAAGACAGTAGCACATATTTCCGAGACGCCTGTGGAGTAGATGCGATGCCGAACACATTTCGAACGCTTTCAATGCTTCTGCTAAGAACTGAAAATTTTGATTTTGTTTATGACTTTGGTTATGAATTATGAAGTTTTCTGCTTTGGCTGTAAATTATAAAGCTTTCAACTTTGGTTATGAATTCGGCTAAAGCGTTATACATTTTCTTGCGTTTCTATCTTTGACATACGCAGCCAAACAGACACTTTCGAGTATAAAATCGTCGACAGAGCATCGCACAGAATATTTAAACCTGGACTGGTCCTAGCTCCTGCAACAGGTTAAGGGTAACAAATAATCCAAAATTTATTGTAATTAAAAGAAAGTACCTGTAACATAAGTCAAGACCTTAAACGCCTCTTTCTCGACAGACGACTTTTCAAAACTGCACCCGCAACGACTACAATTTTCATTCTTTGCCTTCGAGCTTTTATCGTGTCTTTAAAATCCCCATCATGTAGGAGATTTTCAAAGAATAATTTATATATTTTCTAATTAAAAATTTTCGCAAAAGAAGGGGTGGGTCTCTTAAATTAAAGATATGTTACGGGTTTAAAATATTTTAATATTTTTACAAAATAATTTATATTTAAATAATTACTTTCGAGAATGAGAATGTTATTCTCCCTCAAAAAAGTTGGACAAAAAATGCCTTTTAGTCTACTACCGTGGCCTGCTCTCTTAATGTCTGCACGTTTTCGTCCGAAATTGAACAACGAAACTACAGTAGGTTCTCATTTCCTTAATAAGATATATATGCTTGCTTGCAGTTATATAATAAAATGCTTTCGATATGCTTTAGTGAGACTGTCAAACAATTTGGAGTCCAAAATGGTCAAAAACAGCAGCTTATTACGTTACCACAATGTTCATAATACGTGAAAATATTTGTACTTCACTTCTTATGTACTTACATGCGCCAAAATATTTCCTTCACTATTTTGATCCGGCCCAGTGGGACACAGAGCTTGATAATCGTAGACTTCTATACTTTGGTAGATCCCTTTCTCCACCATGGCTAACATGACATCACCTTGGTATTCGCCAAAAAATTTTCCTGTGTGATTAACATTACGAGCCAACATAATGTAAGCGTTATTATCAATGACGTAACATTCATTTTCGTCGCTATCACATGTTTTTATGCAACCGTTACACTGTAAAAGAAGTAAATAGGTCTTAAAAATTCTTCTTGCTTTCAATTACATCTAAATTTTCTAGTTATCTAATTCTCAGTGTTTACTGACAGTCGTCCTCTATTCTGTGTCCAACCTGTACGATTCAACATTACGTAATTTCAGTTCATGCCATAGCAGCATTTCCGTATACTATCCGTAGTGTTCACCTCCTTGCTGTTTCCCTTTTCACTTACTTCTGTTAACCTTCTTGCGTGTAATACTCTCTTTTGGCCGCAGAGGGTATGTTTTTCAGTTCCCGCACAATATTTGAACGTCGTGTGTTCTTCTTTCTATACCTTATTTTTATATTCACAAATATAAAAGAGTACATTAAGTTTGTGGGTATCTACGCAGCACTCAGAAGAACCCGCCACTTGTTATACCGGCCAACACAGATTCAGAAAGTGACTCTGAGTCAATTTAAGCTTATCTACCTGTTCGTCTTGCTTGCGTGTGTTCAGCCTGCAATACGCAATTTTTGAGATATTTTGATGACATTTGGTACACGGACGTGTATGGCGCAGAGGGGTATTGAAAATAATTCGGATCGGGCTGCTTTTTTCACCACTTCCACTATAGGTCCTTATTTTGAAAAGTCGTTATATAAACAAATCTATTAAGCGAATTGGTGTAGGGTATTTAATCATGGGCACTGTCTAACTGTAGTCTTTTTACTTGTTTCCAGATATATAATTTTTTATGATGGATTTATTTATCTGATGTGCGCTTTTAATTATGTTCTCCTATTGTTATTGTTCGTCTATGGCAGATTTTCCAGCTTTGTTATCCGGATCTTTCCTATTCCACTACAGGCAACAATTTAACAAAACGGTCTTTCGATCGTTTCACTGCGATTTCTTTTCGAATGCCACTTACATTATCTACTGAAGTAATATTGAAAAATCTTTCCAACATTAGAGCATGCGAGAATTGAAAACCAACAACACAAGCAGGCGCTTCTTTGCCGCCATCTCTGGGGAAGATAGCATGTGAAGCTGTCACCTTCAAATCACTATCTTCATCGGGGTCCCGTGCATGCTTTACAGAATAAACAAAACTTTCGGTCCGTTCTTCGTGATGTTGCAAAATGGCACTTTTATACCAGGTTTCATCGATAGCTTTGGTATGATAATCGCCAAATTCCCTGTCAGTGTCCACCTCCACTTCGCCGTAAATAAATTGCCAACGCGTCAAACCGCTCATAGTCGCTACAAAACGTAGTGTGCCACCGAAACTCTCAATTAAGGCTTTTTCTTCTTCATTCTCAAATTTCCACTGCCCATAACTGGAATTTGTTACCTTGGCATCGAATATTAACAAGTGTACTAATTCTTTGTTGCAGTAATAGGCATCGTCGTGTAATGTTCCGCGCCCACAATTGACTAAAAAACAAAATTGAATTAGACAGATTTTTAATAACCGCATTTTACAAGACTTACACTCCTTATCTTCATCACTATCTACTTCGTCATCTTCATATTGTTCTGCCCATTTCCAATCTTTACGTACCATCTTACCTAAGAAATGTTTTAGCTCGGCTTCGGGAGTTTTAAATTCGTGACCCTCTAGATAATGATACTTGCAGTACACCCAATCGGGATGAATTTTCCAATTTTCACCCACAAAAAAATTCGATATATTAACTTTCATATGCACATTTCTTAGGACTTCTTCGCCCACCTTAATCCACGTTTTACCATACTCGCTGGGTAGGACAATGCCCAATGAGAATGGAGTATTGGGAAGAGGAGCAAAAAAATAATCTTGCTTCTCTTCGGACACGCGTCGCATTTTATCGTAATGTAGTTTAACGCTAAGATCTTTAAATTCACCCGTTTGATGACGTACCATGGCGCTTCGTAGTTCTAAGATGGAGCTACCGGGTTCACGAGGAGAATTATCTTCGAAAAGTTGCTCAACCTCAGTTAAATCTATGCTATTGTAATTAGGATTTAAAATGCCAGCCGTCTACAGGATATAAGAACAAAAATTTAATTGCAAAAAGGTGTAAGTACAATAATATACGCTCACCGTTAAAGGCCTTAAGTCCGGATGCAGTAACACATAACCATTATTGGACACCACAAAGGAGTAGCCGTTCACTCCAAGCTGGAATCAATGGGGATTTAAGAAAAGAAAACTTTCTATGACTTAGTGATACCTTATACGGCAGCGTCAATTTGTCAATATCTTCGACAGGCACATCGGTCCCGGCCACACCAAGTAAACGAGCCTTTGCCGAAGAATTCGGTTTCATATAGGAACGATCAAATGCCGGTACGCCCACAGCTATCATTAGTCTTGTGTCTGTTGCGTTTTCACCTGGCACATACTATAAATATGTAGATATCTATACTGGCTGGCGCTTACTATGTTCGCCTACTTACACTTTTATCGGTAAAGGAATGTGTCCATGTGGGTGGATGTTCGATGTTTTGTAATACCAAGGGTGTTGCTATAACGTCAACATATTTTAAGGCCTCTTCTTGGACTTCGTCTAGAGTTTGTACGTGTGAGTAGTAACCGCGATTTAGGCAAGCCATCCATTGTATCTCTCTAACTTTCGTTACTTCTTTTCCTAATAAATACGTGAATATACGTACGCGCATATTCATAGTACCATTTTCTCCATTGCCCCAGTTATACTTTTCGAAAATTTCTGTGGTATTGCCCGCCACACCATCCGTGACCAGCATAATGGCTTGATTGCAAGTGGATGTTTCATTACAACGTCTTTGTATATAATACTGAGGGGGAAAAATGAGCATTTTATTTGCTTTCTTTTAATGCACAATTTCCAATTGTCTCCTATTACCTTCTTCAACAACTGAAAAGCCTTTTCGTAAGCCAGTGAGAGATTAGCGTATCCGGTGGGTTCCATTTTGCTGATAGCATCATTGAAGACATTTTTGTTTTCAGGCGTAGCTTGAACTAAAGCCCCCTTGAAACATGGGATCAAATCGCTTACTTTGGCTGAGTAATTAAAGACTGTAAAGAAGTCATTATTGGAAAACGTGTCCAATATGCTGCGTATAGTGAATTTGCCGACATGTCGTCGAAAGCCAGCCATTGAACCCGAATTGTCCAGCAAAATAACGATATCCTTAGAACAGGTGGCCGTTTCAATATACCAGGAACGTTTGCGACAATCATAGGTATCGGCGTTATCGCTATTGTCGTGCTCTTGCCATTGCGAAGCCGGGTAATGACGTAAAATGCCAGTATCGGATCCGAAGTATTGCCATGATAAAGCTGGATCTGCTTGATAGTTTTGCCTGAAGACCTCATCTAATTCCTCTGTCCACATAATAGCTTTCAAAGTCTTCGCACCTTTAAATGTTTGACATGAAATTGCATAAGCTGTATATAAAAAAGTTGATATATTAGGTAAAAGAGAAACTTCGAAGCGTTTGTTCGTCAAAGCTTGACCACACTTTCCTTGGCCTTTACATGAAATTCATTAAACTAAATATGTGCGATCTTGATCAACAACTTCCTGAAAGCTTTCTTGTAAAATGATTATGCCATACCTCCAGAGCTGAGATGTCTTCTAAGTCGACTCTATACCATTAAAAGAGGACTGCAGGTCGCAGAGCAAATGATGGTTGGACGGAAGAAGGTCCTGACTGTACGGAGGTTGGTCATCGAAACTTCCCCTTCAAGAGCCATTAAAAACGTGTACGGTCCCGCATTGTCATGTAGCAAGATGACGCCTTCCCTATTGACTAATCTGCGACATTTTATTTCTTTGATATTTTAATTCACTTCCGCACTTAACCCATAATATTTGGTGATACTAGAAAGTCAAATCGATCGACTTGCTAGGTTAGATGGGGTTTCCCACCGGTCGTACCACTTTCTGCATGTTGGGCTACAAATTATCTCGACGACGAAAAATTCCGACGCTTTATGTTTAACCCCTATTAAAATCTTTAAAAAAATGTTTCGAATTCCTCTCGGTTCAACTTGCAGATAGAAATTCGGTTCATTCAATTTTTCGCTCATCTATGTAGTACCCAAATGCCGAACTCCTTTTGATGGTCAGCAAATGGTTCAACATTGCTTTTGGGTCAATTAGTTGAAGAATAGAGCACAGCGCATCTTCAACATAGAAATTTCCATAGCGGAAACGGGTACAACAATTGTCTTCTGACAAGTCTGTGAGGCTTTACTCTTTCAGTCGCAGCCAAATATAGCCGAAATTCGGTTTATTTTAAAGGCCCAACTAATTTTGACTGATTCTATAGGTGCGACGTGGTTTTCTTGTGAGCTGTCAACTTTCATAAATATATAGTGCGTTTTAATAGAATTAAGGTCTCGCGACTCTTAAAACCCTACTATTGGCAAAAACGCAGCGAAGTTTTCTTTTACCTGATACATATTCGTTTAGTAATTCACCTCTATCATAAACATTGGTGGGCACATGGACGGAACTATGCTCGGTATCCACAGATATATTATAAAAATGTGTATCCGGGTTTAAAGTAAAATTCAAGTACATGCGTACATCTTCTCTCATATTTTCTGGCAGTTCTTCTATAGCTTTACCCTCAAATTGTGAATATTTGCTTGAATAATATTGAAACTCGCTCAGCGCGTAGGTTTCATTGTACTCGAATTCCTCGTACGTGGACTCAGCTTTACGTAAAATGCACTTAATTGCGTCCATTTTGCGTGCCAACATTTTGCCCACATTAGCTGTTATGTATTTTATAAGTTCGGTGCCATTTTTCAGTTCTACTCGGGCGTTGTACTCTTTATATTTCTAAAATGTGAAATATGAATAAAATGAAATATTTCTCCGACCAAATTCTGACAGAAATACAAACCGCTTTAATTTCTTGAGACTTTGTCATACGTTGAGCTAATTCCCAAAGTTCATCACCGAATTGCGCCGCCCATTTTCCGACTCTTAAAATTTAAAAAAAAAAATAAAATACTTTTTGTTATTAAAATTTGTGCAGGCACTGCTCTCCTTGCAAATATGTTAACCACAAAACGCCATATACCTAATCGAAGGTTCGATCAGCTTCTATACATTCATTGAAGAATAAAAAATGTTAAACCCATACATGAGCGAAGAAACAAACAGCGTTAATAAATTCAACTAAAGATTAACGTACATGTGTCCCAAGTATAACACGATAAATACGTACGGCGCGGTATGCAAACTTTTCTATAAAGGTGTTATATAGAATAATATAATTTAAACTTAAGTATAATACAAGCAAAGGCCAAGCCAACGTGCAACGTGTACGTGTAACGTGTTGTATCGAAGCGAGTTTAATGTTGCATCGAAGAAATGTTATACGAGACTTTGAAATCAAGGCACTATTTAGCGCTTTTTGTCATAGCCTAAATTTCCTTCCGCACACATCATGGTACACCTACACCGCTGCGTTTAATACAACTATTCACGTACAGACTTTTCAAAGTGAATGGTTATATTGAGGGTGGTCGCAAAAGTGACCTGATCCATACCATTTTCAAATTTGCTGTAGATTGAACACAAGAAAACGAGACGGAGAGACAGATAGATAGAGGGACAGAAAAGCTCAGATCGATGCAAAATCGATCGATGGTTCCAAATCCATTGGTAGACTAGAAGGTGCTCTGGATGTTGCATACATCTGCACAGACTGAGTATACGCTATGCCACAATTAGTTGGTATAAGGGTATAAAAATATGCAATTTACAGTTATCGTGAAAAGCAAGAATTAAAGGTATATTTTAAAAATAATGATGACGATCACAAAATTAATTTTCATCAAAAATCATAGTAAATCTATTTTTTTTCCTCAAAGTTAGTTGAAACTCCTCTTGTGAAGGATAAACTAGAAATTACAGCAAAATAAAATCGATAAATAGTCTAACAGAACGTGTATTCGATTTTTTCGCAAATTTTGTCCCTTGTTGTGTCGAAATCGTGCTTGACAAGCGCTAACTCTTTTTTACTCTTACAATTTGTGCATCTATATGAATTTATTTAAAGTTTATGTAGGGTCACAAAAGTGTTCAATTTTGAAAAGTCTACAATAAACAAGGAAGTCTTTGCCCATTCATTTATGTGCATGCGCGTTTATTTATTGTAAACTTTGCTTATTTATTAATGGTAAGATATCTGACAAATTAGTAAATTAGTTTTTTTCAATTATTGAGGTCTTCCTCGACAATCATAGTCTCACCATAATTGAATGCTTAATTTGGAAGTGACAACCAGTGCATCAACCGAAAACTAGGGCAAGCATTAAAAGGCTTGAAAGGCTAATATTTCGCCGGCTTTATGGTGGAATGATTTCTTAATCTTTAAATTCAATTTTACTTTTAATAGGTAAAATTTGAATGTGACCATCGCTCCTTGAGCTATACAAATTTACTGACTACGGTAATATAACACTTCCAAAATAAATAAATACCTCTCATTACATTGCCAAAGATAAGAATCGATGAAACAACTATTTTTAACGGTAAAACATCGGACATCGCTTGATCACACTCAATCTGTTTGAAAATGTAGGCCCTCTAGGTTTTTTCCTCTATAAACTTCTTTCTAATAAGCCATCACTACGCCGACCTCTTTCATTGTCGTTTCTGTGCGATCCTATATTGCAAAGAGCATTATCCAAATCATAGTGGGACTGAGAAAGATTTGACAGTTTCTTGTTTGAGATATCGGTTACAATGGGGTTTTTCTCTCATAAGTATCCACAATATTATTGCGGCAAAATAATACGGATCGGCCATATTTTGTTTTGCATTTATTCTTTTAAGAAGAAGGTAATGAGCGTAAAAAATTCGGCCATAGCCGTATACAATGTCTTGTTGGTACTTGTAGCTAAAAAATAATTTATTTGAGAAAATTTTTTGTGCCAAAATATCTTAATCTTTAAAGACTGTCCGTCTATCTAAGTAAGGGAAAATACTGAGAATATTCCAACTTATTGAAATAAATTCGATTTTTTTTGAATTGAATTAAACTTTCCTTTGTTCGTTGATATCAACCTACCCATGATCGCTGTATCATAGTTAATCCATTTAGAAAGTCATACAACTTTAAAATGTATTCGCGACTTTTTCTGTCCGACGGGCAAATGTGGTTCCCGTTAGCAGAACTTAAACCTACGTAAAGCTCGTCCTTTTGATGTTGAATATGCTAATAATTTATTATTATTATCAACTTCTGAACAGCCAGTGGAAGAATGCGTTAATTGAACCAAATAGTTTTAAACACGTAACTATTCGTAATTGCTTGCTAGTACGTATACGTCTAAATATGACATATCTGAAACATGTCATTGCCACCAGAACAAGCAATTGGCATAGCAAATATTTTTATAAAAGCAACAAGTAGTTAAGTACACGTGCGAGTTGTATTCTTTTTGTACGCTTGAATGCGTTCTCCCATTCTTCGTGCTGTTTAGCGGACGTCAGAATTTTTTTGATTGCATTCCCTTTTCGCTCAATTTTATTCAGTTTATTTTGATTCCGGTAATTTTGCTTTTATTTAGCTTTTCCATTACAATTTTATCGTCAAAACTTGTTGTGCTTTTAATATTTGCATTTTCCCGCCCTCTTTCTCACTCTCACCTTGCCATTATTAGATTATTTTCTCTCTTTCTCTATTTTATTACTCTCACGTTTTGCTTGAGTAAATGCTCCTTTACATTTTCATCTCTGTTTTTCTTAGAGGAAAACATTTCACGTTGATGTTCTTTCACCAGTACGCTTTTGCTTCTTTCGAAAATCATCTGTTGTTGTATGAATCAATGAATGAAATTCTCTCTCCGTACGCAAATGAAAACACTAGATATCGTAGTTCGTTTTGTGCACATTTTCTTAATATAAAGCAGAAATTGCAGAAAATTGCAAATCAAAATTTTATCATTCCGCATTTTATCTATCGCATGGCTAGGAAAATTGTGCTAAAATGTTATCGTCTTTATAATGGAACTGAATGTCGAAAACTTGTATGGAAAGTTGAACTTTTCTTGTCATATTTTCAATTATTATTATTACGATATGACTGCCAGCAATTAAAAAGTAATTTTTTTTTTTTTTTACGTTTTATCAATGTCAAATTTTCAGGCCACGTAATCCATCCACCCATCTATCCTCTGCCATTCAAAACACTCATAACACGCCACGATCCATCCACGATAAAGAAAAATTTTATCTTAAAACGTATAAAACATATTTTGATGCCACTTGACACGAGTCAATCTCTCTGGTCCGCGGAAAAGTGGAATGTATAATCGGGGTTGGCCATTCCGAAACTTTGTATATAAATGTATATACGCACATTCGTTGCTATTCGCAATGGAAAAATGTTCTGGAAAAAAGTCCCATGTCACCGATATTCGCATTTGAAAGAAGTTACGAACTTCAATGGGTTTAACAGCGTCATCGATTTTTTGTGATTACATCTATGTACCTTTGTATATACATGATATTTAATATCGACATTTATTTTAATATCACATCAATAATATATCACAATATAATATATATGTGAACGATTTTCCGCAAATGTGTCGCATTCGCCTTTATCTCTAAGAAAGTTTTCTTTTAAGGTAGGGAATTATTTTCAATGCAACATCGCCTTGAGTGTAGCACGCGCAGTTTCTTTGTTCCTATCACTTACTACCTTTTTTGCTTTCAACAAAGACTCTGTTGTAATCTCTGTTTCTACAAGTTATCCTTAATTGGATTTTTTTTTACCATTGAATCTAATAATAAAAAATATAAAGAAAACTGTACATCTATTTACATTTGTAAGGAGATTTTTCGTTCAATAGGAATAGGAGCCAATTCTGTTAGCCTGTTGGTTGAGCATTTGACTAGCGCTGTTTTTTAAGGGAATTTTTACCTACACCTTCTCACTGAAAGCGATATGTACATGGGGTAGAAAAGAGAAACATTTGATTAGCTTTCATTAAAACATAAAACAGTCTGAAAATGCGAGGAAGAAAACCTACACCTTTGGATTTTCATAAAATTTTAACCATCTTGATAAATGAACAGACCAACTTGCACTGCATATAAATGACATTTTATAGTGACAGCCTCACAGCTTAGCATAGTCCAAAATGTTTGTTCGCCAATCAGTTTCTTCCACTGCAAAGGTTTCATGAATAGGTAATCTTTTTTTTACTTCTGTACCATACACCACTGGCGGTACAAGAATATAATAATGCATGTATGCAGCTACCAAAAAGAGTGGATAGAAGACAGACTCACCTTTTACTATACCGATCGATTCACAATAAGTCTTTAAGTTCGTTTGTCCCTCTGTCCGCCTTGTTTTCTTGTGTTCAGCCTACAGGCGGCGATTTTTGACATATTTTGATGAAATCTGATATAGTGAAATTCGGAGAACGGGAAACTCTATTGAAACTATTTGACTACTTCCCATATAACGCCTTGTTTCGAAAATTCGTTATAGGAATATTTGTGTGAAGCGAAGCGGTGTATATTATATTATGGCGGACCCGGTGTACGCTGCAGTGCTTGTGCTTGTTTTGCTTAAAAAAAGATTTACGAAAAGCAGAAAGTGGAAATTGTTTGAAACGCTATTGAAAAATAGCGTTTTTCGCCACCCACAATCGATTTGACGGCCACGTCTAAATTAGATGAATATCAGAACTTCTTTATCGGTTGTAGAAGACCGTTGTTGAAAACGTCTTCCATTGGGTGCAACCAAACTGCTGCGATTAAATGTTAAATAAGTATGAGAGTATTATGACCATTTTCGATACTTTGCGGGCGTACTAAGTACATCTGTATCAAATTTGACTTATCTTCTGCGAAAGGTTTACTTTTCTGTACAAGTTAGCTCACAGTTGCTTTTATTACGAAACGTTTAAACAAGAAAATTAGCCTTGGTTCTGGCCCGAGTATTTGACGCCAACAACTTTCTCTTCAAAGAAATAAAAATAAAACCAAAGAATGAAATTCGGGTATTCGGTAGTAAGAGAAGGACTTAGTTGAGTTTTTGAATAGTTACTGGAAGATAATCCATAGGATATCCGTGAAAATTTATACCATTATGCCTATCAGTTTTGTAGCTTATGAGAGAAATGAGGAGAAAATCCAATTCTTTAAATTTCTGACAACAGACGTATTCTCAGTGTATACTGTACTTTGAGCATGTGATGGGATCCACTTCGCGCATTTTTAGTATCACGTCGCGTGAAATAAGTTCCAAAGTGTCTGCGAAATTTGAAATTGATATTGTAATTTTTTTTCACACGGACGGACAGACGGACAGACAGATGAACAGACATGCCTGGTTCAATTCAGAAATTAACACTGATCAAGGTGTATATACCTTATAGGATTTCTCAAGTTGTTCCACTGTGCATAAAATATCATCTAACGGTTTAATAATTCGATAAACTTTTCTGCATTACGGCATTGGTCCTACGGAATATTTGATGGTTGTTAACCTTCTAGTTTCTACACAAATTGTTGAACAAGTATAGTAGACGGTTCGAAGATCCTCTGGTATGTTGCGTTGCACATACTTGTCGTAACTTGTGTTACATTTGTTAGGCTTGCATTCCGTTTTAAGGTTTTGATTATAGAAAAACATATCTTACCTAATGTCACTTGTTTGCGTCGATGTGAGATGCACTTGCTGAGCAGCGTTTCAGTTTTTAACGTAGCGCCCGCAAACTGTCAGACAGTTGAGATGGGCAATATTTTGAATGTAATGCTCCGATTTCATATGTACATGTCTGATACGATTAAATTGTATTTTAAGGCATGTGACGTTTTCGCCTATTGCTCACATGTGATGCAAAAGTGTTTTTTTCTTAAACGTTTAAAGCTTCTTTGATGTTATTTTAGGCTCATAATTTCTTAAGATTAAAAGAATAGGAAGACTAATAAAATATCTTTGAAAACAAATTGCGTACATACGTATCTTACTTTCTTTTTTCATAACGTACACAATGGTGCTGACTATATTCAATGTACAACAAATGGGGAGATTTTGCTTAATTCGGAACGAATTTTGTGTACCTGCCAGCAAAAAAAATAAAATTAACCCAGTGTGTCGGGCAAACTGTCAACTTGAACAATTTAAACATTTATAAAAGAACACCTGTGTGCGTATGAATAGCTTCAAAGAGATGCAGAATAAATTTTGGGTTTGCAATCAAAAGACCGCAAAATGCATTGATCATCTCAAATAGAAGCGCGTAATCGTTCTGATCATCACTTCTCAAACATCTAATATCGGAACAGTTAGATTAGGTAGATGTTTACAGCGATCTCGCTATTGCGTCATGAGATATTTCGTTCGAGATTTTATCAAGGGTATTGACGTTCTTAGCGAATGTACATATCTCCTGTTGACGTTGATCAATCAATCGAATAAAAGTGCATCTGTCCATGTCTCAATCACTGTAAACAAATAGACGAAGGAGTACGTGGGTCAAAAGCATGGTTCATAATTTTATGCTGATTGTCAATATGAAATGAATTTTACCAACAATGTGGCAACGTTTAATATACCTCCGTCTTCTGGCGTCAGATATGTAGCAGGCATGTACTCATGTATTTAATATAGACCTAACGTAACATGTAAGCAAAATAAAAAGATACAGAAACTCATTAAAAACGCTTGAATAAACACATTTTAACCTAACAGCCTCTAGTGCATATTCTTGATAACAAAAGAAAAATTCAACGAGAATATAACAAAATGAAAAAGAAAAAACAAAGCATGCCCTTATAAATAAGTATGCGTGTATGCGTGTATGCGTGAACACGTATATATGTATCCCTATATTAAAATAAGTATCTTTCAAGTGATAATTTACTTAGAAAACAGTTAATTACTATAGGCAAGGACACATTGAGGCGTCGCTGTGGTTGTTGCTGGTGTTTACAAAATTCTCAAAACAGCAGGCATGACACGATTCATTCTCATATAGATATTAGTGTCAAAGTGTTAAGTATATACGTACTTACACGTACATACGCATACATATACTCTATAGAAAGTGAAAGAAATAAGCTTAGGGAAGCCGAGCCATGGCGGACACTTACGCTTCATCCTCGGGAGTGGCTTCTACGGTTGTCAATGTTGAAGGCAGGAATAAAAAATAAAACAGCAGGAATGCGGTCAAAACGAGAGAAATATGTGTCATCAACTTATCACACGACGTAAAGTGGTGCATTTTTCTAGCATTTTCTTAAAGTGTTTGCTTTTGTTCGTTTTCTATTACAATCACTTGCTTTTAACAAAAAAATGAAGGGAAACACTTTTTTCTTGTTTATTTGTTACCTTCTTTTTTGTTTTATTTTTCAGAATTTCAGAACAGTTTAGAGCTTTGTTTTTAATTGTTTTAAATTTTGTATAACACTGGGCGGAGCCATCACTTGAAATTTGCATTGATTTCACATTTTTCCTTTTACTAAAAAAGTGATTTACTTATCAATTTTTTTAAAATATTTTGAAGATTTGAAAATTACTTTTGAAAATTTAAAATAAAAAAAAATGAAAAAAACTATTGTGAGAAACTATATAAAAATTTTCTTTTCAGCTGCATGTTAATTTTCTATATATAAACTTCACGTTCACCTCATAAACACACGAACGCAATTACATACACATTGGCTGGTTGGTTGGTTGGTTGGATGGTCGGCTACTTAAATGACTGCTGTGTGTTAAATATTTGCGTACATGTTTAGCCGTTGTCTTCAACCGACTCAGAGGAAAGCTGCGAACAACTAAAAGGAGAATTTTCACTTCGGTGGAAAAGATTTTCGCGAAAATTTTTTACTATTCTCTTCTTACATATTTCAGTGAGAGCACATTAGAGAGGACGAAAGAGAAAGTTCTATTTTTAGCAGGATATATGTCAAAATCATATGTATTTCCTTTTGTTTTTCATTTTCAGTCTGATATTTGTTTGTCTATTGATTTTTCCTTCTTTCTCTTTTCAAATTGTATTCACATTCTTCGTGCACTGCGTGGATTCATTTTTGTTGCTGCACACGTGCGTTTTGTTCTGTTATAATTTCATCATTCACAACAGAGAACAACAAATCCACTATTTTCTCAGAGAGATACTTAGTTCCCACACTAACTGAACTCGCTCCTTCAAATTCAAACAGGCTCTCAAATTTAACCAAATTATTTATTTATTTATGGCTTTATATTATTTATGTTATTATGGCTTTCGAAATAATACTTGGCAAGCACCGAAAACGGTACATTTATGTTGAATTGCAATAACTCGAGAAATTGACGTTCATATCTTCAACAGTAATGCCTTTTAAAATCTGGCAGGGTCATCTCATACCTCGGAAGCCAGTAAAATGGCCCCTTCATTTTCATTATATGTACTAAGTAAGGAAAATATAAATTCAGAGAATCTTCATATATTTGCAGATAAAACTCACCTAAAACCATAACCATAACAATTGCCTGATATAAAACACTTATATTACTTGCTTTGATGCTTTGCAAAAGTTTTTCATCTCAACAGCCAATGTTGAGAGGAGAATGTATAGAAATCAATGGGTGGTGTACGAATTTGAGGGGAGAATGTATAGAAATCAATGGGCGGTGCACGAATTCGAACGAAAAACACCTGCATTTAAATCACTACTTTTTAATGTTTCACAGAAAATGAAATAGATTTTCAATTGAAAAACCACGTACTGAGAGAACTGTGGAGGCACGCACGTACTGAAATTTTGATGATGGAATTAGTTGCACGTTGCATGAAGTTTGAAAATGAAATAAAAACTCACCGTTGGATCGCGTTCGACTACCACAACATTTAGACCATCTCGAGCGTTTTCTTTTAGCCAAAAAGCCACAGATGACCCTACGCCGCCACCGCCTTTAACCAAAACATCGCAATGAGTTTGGAACACATCTTCAGATGAGCTTCCTTTTTCCCCTCCAAACCGTTTTCTATTGTTATTCAATGTCCAATTATTTGGGAGAAAGAAACATCTCACCTTTTTCATGTCATTCTTTAAAATATTCAAAGTTCTCGTTAACCGATTATTTTCATATTTTAATCCTTTATTTTTTATGAAGATGTCGTCAACGAACGTCTGGCATGTTGCGATTGTGGTCTTGATAACAAAACGTGTATTAAATGCGACTTGCCGATTGTACACACACTCATTAGGCTGCGCCCACCACCTCTTCATCTCTTTGTCCTTCCTTATTTCTTTTTGATCGTCATGTTACACGAATACGCGGGCTCTTACCCTGAATGATTGGTCATGTTAAAAAGAGAAAAAAGTTTGGAAAAATACATTTGGACAATGTATCGAATAAACTATTTTTTATGATTTTAATAAGACGAAGGGTCTAGTGCAGCATTCACAAGGGACTCTCTAAAGCAAACAAATATTTCAAAAAATACGTTCTTAAGAAAGATTAACATACGAAAATCTAAAATGCTCTCTCCGAGAAAAACGAAAATATTGCTGCCTTTTTAAATTGTTTATTTTAAAGGTATCGGTGTTCATGCTTCGAATTAGAATCGCGCACAGCTTTAGTTAGATGTCCGCCCGAACAAGCCTGTTTCTGTAGTATCTAATCTGATTGAATAGTAATCATGGTCATCACCCAAGTCTGAATAACACCGGAAGTAGCATTGAATACATATGTATAAGCTTGCACACGGTTGCTTGGGTAACTATCGCCTGTGAGTTCGGAAAATGAAAATTCCCGAATACTTTTGACAGCAGATTGCACTCGCAGCCAGTACTGTATGCCAGGTAAAAGTTTGGAGTAAACGGTGATGTAAATGACCATAGCATAGCAGTAATTGTATAACATACTTACATAGACTTACGCTTGCCTTTAATACTTTACACAGATTTAATACTTAAATGCCTGCCTATAATATTTTATATTGTTTACTTGCTTGCTCTTTTAATTGCTATCTTTTATATATAATGATGTTACAGTTGCAACTAACTTTGCTAATACTTTAAGCCTAAAAGTATTCTAAGCAAAAAATTTGTTTACTTAGAAACTGAAAACTATTAACTTTACTGTGCTTTAACGATCTTCTAATATAATTGTTTGAGCCCTTTAGCCTTAAGAGTCCGGCTGAATGTGTAAGTGCAGCCAGAGATGAATAAACAAATAAATGAAAGTTGATGATGGATCTAAGAGTAGTCTCAAGGTCAAGGTAAGTTAATTTTGCAATGTTATTCTTGCTGCCAGATTACTGCCATAGCCATACCCGGGTACGCGACTATGTAGTCGGTGTTTTGCGGGTTTCAATGTCATTGCGGTTTTGTCATAATTGGTCGTAGGTATAGAGAATACTCAGTCGTTAAGGGAATAGCACTTGACACTTGGCCACACATCCAGCTGCGGGTTCGCTGGTCCTGTCCTCATTATCTTTCACCACTTCTTACAGATCATTGCCGCGTTGCACGTATAAGGGACCCCGTCAATGTATACATCAATTTGCATTGTTTGGAATTTTAATGTTTATCTTCCGCTATGCAGTATTTGAAGAAAGTTCTTAAAGTCCACATATATAGTTAAAGAAAAAGGTTTCTATTGGTCTTGATGAAATTAATTTCAAGATATATGGAAGATTGTTGCATATGCAGTGTAGCGTGCACACATCCACACATACATATATGAAAATTGAGCTGATAACGTTAGACAGCGTGAAGCACTTAGGTCGGCATTACCTTTTATTCCCTTTAGCGCGGGATTATTCGGCCAATTCGTATGTATGTTTGTACACAAGCTGCATAAGTTAAACTTGAATCACCAAAGACTCAATAACAACAAAATTAATGAAAGACTTTTCACTTAAGACAACTTTTCACTTTAAACAACAGCAGTCCACAACAGCTACAAAGCAGACAGAAATATTATTTGGTGCATATTATCTTCATCGAAATACGTTTGCTTAGAACAGATTTTAACTTGCTCTATTGCACCTACACAGCGCAAAAAACGACAACAAAAACAATGCCAGTTCTGAACCTAAAACTCACAAAGATTTGTTACAGAGAATGTTGAGCAAAATAAAAAAAAGGTAGGCAGCATTTTTTTGTCATCAAGAAACAAGTTTTCTTATCGCGGTAACGTACAAATTCCGGAATCTTAAATAATGAACACTTCGAAGACTGCTTCAGCATCCTTCAAACACACGGATTGTTAGCATATTAAGAAAGAAAGTTTGTGCAGTTTTATTTGTTTCACTTAAGGGCGGACATTGTGTTTTCTTTATTATTTGTCAGACAGTATTATGCAAATTAAGGCTAAGAAAGGGAAATTTGTGTCGTATTGGATTTGGGCCTAATCTTTTAGCATCCCGACATTAGCTAATGCAAGATATGCACGTAATATATACGATAATATATCGTTTTTCCAGGAAATATTTTGCAGAAAACAGTACAAATCGGCAGCAATCAGAAAACCATTTGCGTAAGCTTAAGGCCGAAATAGAGATTTAAATTAGAGAAAAGGTTCAATATTCCGACGGAATTTTCTCCTTCCTCCCTCCCAGCATCATAGATCTATTTTTTGTATTCCGATCGATTCAGAATCATTTTCTGAATTCAGAATTTTTGATCTAAGCTGGTCTGTACGTATGTCCGTTAACCCACAAGTCACATTTTTTAACATGTTTTGATAAAATTTGGTACACCGAATTGTTTTGGACCAAGGACTAATACCATTGCAAATAGATCAGACGATTTTTCCAACCAGTTTCCATATAACGTCCTCTTTTGAAAAGAGGTTCTATGAATAACTGCAGGTTGGTGGAGAATGCTCAGTGCTGGGTCGTAGTATTTTACCTTTTACCAAATTACGGAAATTAACAAAGGGAACAATGTAGTAATACAGATGTAATGCTTAAATAAATCAAAAGAAACTACATAAAATTCATTCAAATTCATTAAAACAATTTAAGAAACGAAAATCAACCAATTTCTAAATGGAAGACACAGTGTGTGGTGCCTTTTCAATCTTTGTGTCTCACTGGATGCATCTAAAGAAGATATTATCAAGGGGTTTATGTGATTATTCAATCTAACAAGAAATTTTAAGTAAATGTATATTTCTCTTCAAGGGGTTCCGCCGTGATCGGTTCTACGACAATTATTTGTGAGCAGATTGGAAAACTGGGATAAAGATGCGTGTATTATAATAAAACATTTGAAGCTACAATTATTTATTACCGTACATAGGTTATAGACAATCGTTGCCACCTGTATGCCATAACACTTTGAAATTCGAATAAAGTATGCGACTAACTTCCCATGAGGCTCTTCTGATGACAAGAATATCATTTAAGGGTGCTTATATTACCACTAGGTCAAGATCAGATTCATACATTTTTGATCAGTAAACACTAAAAATTTTTCCTATTTGGTTATTGAGACGGTACTGGCCAGAATAGTTGGTTTATTTCTCTCAAAAAGGAGGAATGTTCCTACAACTTGCCTGTAGACGTGTACACTGATTTCTTCACTTCATCGGCCGTAGCACCAGAAGAGGTATTCCAAACTACAAATGCGCGTGATTCTTGTAAGATTCTGAATCTAATCAACCATGTCCGTCTGTCCGCCTGTCCGTCCATTTTCGAGTATCGCTGGATCGCAGTACTAATACATATGAAATTACTATAATAATTATATATAACTAATTGTATATCAACTTATTTTATGGAATTGTAATAGTTGATAAACAGAGACCAAATTTGGAAATGAATACCTCGTTGACTGGTCCCCAAGAGTGAAAACTAATTTAAAAAAATAACATTGACATGTCTTCCCACGCTTATTCCATTTGCATACATCTAATTATAACCACACGTGTATTATGTGCCTGATTGTCAATTAAAATTGACATATGTATTGGCATAATTGTTCCGTTTTTAATTGTCCTCTAATCGATCAATATACATAGAATTCATGCAAATCGACATTTCGGTATAATTTGTATTAAAAAAAAAAAAGACTTAAGATAAAATACATACTTGACCTAAAAGCATTGACCTGTTCATAAAAACACAAGCAAACAAGCATACAAATGCAGGTGTGGGAATATATCTCATATTTTATTTAGAATATTTCAAATTTATTTACTTTGGAAATTCAATCAACGTTTGTTAAACTGCATTTAATATGCTTGATGAGAACGTTTCTCAAATCTGAGAAAAAAATCTTCAATCCATAAACGACACCTTTGAATGAATTTGAAAATAAAATAATTTGATTAAATGAAAATTTATTATTTGCAACTATCGGATAACATAGCATATGCCTTGGAAAGGCATGCACTTTCTTCAAGTGCACGCATCCAGATGAGTTTCCCTTATCGTATTTCCGTATCAGCTGACATATTCTCTTTACTTACTTCTTACAAAAGTACAAAATGCTGCAAACAATTAAATTTTTACATAATATATATGCATGGGTGTCCTCCACCCGACATAATTTCATTCAAAGAATACAAATTTCGCTTTCCTTGTGCTTCTATCACACACATATCACACACCTATGTATGTATCAAGTTAAGTTGATATTCTGCTTCACAATACAATTAAATAACTTTTTAATTATGTTGATTCCAATCTGAACAATGAGGGCAAGAAAGAGAGAAGCAAATTTCTTGCAGGTGAACTTACTTATAATGGTTTCGTTTCAAGGCATATGTATGAGCAGATATGTATCAAAGAAAGGCCCTGCAGCGCTCTTTGCACTCTATCCCAAATAAAGAAAATCACATTTTACATTACACCGTGTAAAATGAACTGTAAAGTGCACGCTTTAATTATTCAAACGCAAATGTTACAGTGCTTCGCGTTTTTTGTGTTTACATGTAATGGATATAAACGAAAAATTATTTCGCAAACTTTTCTGAAATAATATCCGATGCTTTGTTGTTTTACATTAAGAAATTATTTATTCGTGACATATGTCGGCAACCTTAATTACTACCAATATTACTAATGGAAACCTACCTAATACGAAGAGCTGCCTGTACTCACAGGGAATCGCCTGAATCCTCAATGAGTTCTTTTTTTAAGTTTCGATTTGTTAGTCTGTCGATGACATAGAATGAGTCGATGCTGCGAAAGATTGTCGAATCTTATATACCCCCTTTTGAATATATTCATTTTATGTATATAAGTTAATACCAAGTGCATTGAAAAACTTTACATCATGATTTCGCTTCCGTCTTTAGCTTGAAAAGCGTCTATCAAACAACAAGAAGAAATCAAAATATCACTTGGTGACACTTATATCAATTTCCAATAAATTTTCTTGCTCTAGTAAAATAGTACCGTTAGTTGATTCAGCGAAGACTCAGGTTAGAACAAAGGGGAGCGGAATAGAATTAAGCTACAATTTAAGTTAGGACAGATAAGCGGTTACCCTTTGTTTGCACATTATTCGTTATGTGGTAACAATAAAAAATTTAATAAAGAACCTATGTTTTGTGGTACAAGAGTCCGCATTAAGTTTGTGCGAACTTATGAAACACCCAGAGGGACTCGAGATAGGCCCACGTTTTTTAGTATCGATCGCTTCAGAAATTAATGGTGAAGCTGAAGTTATTCTAATCTCTCTATCCTCCCTGTCCGCTTGTCCGCCGGTTTGCTCGATTTTTCTGATGATGTTAAAGATATAAGTAATAACTCATTTTCATGCGATGGCAGAGGGAATTGAACATGCAGTCGGGCTTTGTATATTATTTATTATATTTAAAATTCCAAACCATCTCACCTTTTCTCTTTACTAGAACCATATAACCGCTTTATAAATCAAGTAAAGACGTTGTGGTTTGCTAAGGCCGATCGTTAAATGCACTACATTGCTTTACTGCTCAAAACAAATTAATAAATAATTACCTCAGACAGAGTGCAGAGTTACTGGGAGCAGTCCAAAAAATAAAGTTATGTTGTCCTATGATAGCGGAATATATTTCCATGCCAACTCAGCGTTTAGAACCAATTTTTATTATAACGCGTTAAAAATAGTACTTTGCGTCCATATAAAAGTTTATTTTCTCATTATAACAGAGCTTTTACGTAGAAACGTTTCAAGAACGCGTCCCTTCCTATTCAAAATTTTGACATTCTTTTATGGATAAAAGGAATGTTATTGTGAATGACGTTTTTGTCAAGAAAATTTAAAAATCAATATTAGCTATCATATGACGACTTTGCCAAAATAGGTCATTGCTTGGGAAGTGCCTGCAGAAATAATCCGATCCGGCACATTTTCAATGCGTTTGCACATGAACCTAAACATGTCAGTATACCAAATTTCATTGAAAAATATATCGAAAACTTGCGACCTGCATCTGTTAGACGGCCAGATGGACAGACATGCTTAAATCCAGTAAAAAAATGATTTTGAATGGGTTGACACATTAAAAGAAGGATATAGGACGGGGTGAACAAAGTCCCATTCGGTGTTGGACATATCCGCCCAAACCTAATATATCCTTTCCGCAAGTCATGTAGGGTAGGATGTAAAAATACCATATTATACATTGTTACAGACATGCGAGAAATCCGCTTAGATCTAATTCTAGACAAGTTTCGGCACATGTAAGAATAAATATTGGTAATGAAGTCGTTGTGCGGAGTAATTATATAGCCTCTGCTACCCAGCCTCATTGATGCTGCTTTTAAAAACGAGCAGCTTGTCTTGTTTACTCAAAACATGGCAAGAGATGGTCTGATCAACCCTTGTGAACTATATGTGAAAGATAACTTGATTGTCAACATCTAACACTATTTTACACTAACTGTAACTTGCGGCCATCGCCGGTGTTTATAAGCAAAATTTGACAATTTTCTTGAAGTGCATACTGCCCTGAGGTGAGATGGAGAACTGTAGCTTTAATAAACAGAATAGAAGAAGAGAATAGAACTAAGAAAAGCACGTAGTGGCACGTAGTAAAGACTTCATGCTTTCGGAATGTAATCCCGTGTATTAATGTATGGCTTCCTTATTCCAAAAAAAAAGGCAATTTGGTGAAGCAGTTTTCTTATGTTCGACGAGACCTTTTATTTATTTTTCTTCAACACATGTATTGATTCATACAACATTAAAAATCTATCCGTACAATTTTTGGACAGCCTAACCAGCAGAAATTTCAACATAGTTCTCTTCATCGATGACCTAAATTCGGTTTTAGGCAAGCAGATATAATTACTCTATAGTCTACCATTACAGGATGGTAGAATGTCACGTGACATCATTGGAATGCTTGTATAAGCTATGAACGGACATTTTTCGTTAATTAAATAAATTCATTTTTTATTATCTATGTTTTATTTCCACTTTTTTTTTTTCTTTTTTTTTTTTTTGTTTCTAAATTGTTCCGACTGAAGCGTTTGATTTTAAACTAAATTACATGGTATTCTAAAAATCCAGCACAATGCGAATAACAACGATAATGTACAACACCTTCTATATTAAAACATAGACAACTAAGTAACACAATTGTAACCGCACAGCGGCCACCACTACATATACCAATATTGTGAATGTATAACACGAGACAATCATAAATTATATGGTGACAAATTGACCTTTTGTGCGTGACATGTTGTCTGTGCATAAAGTGAGAACGACGCAAAGTAGACGGTCGATTTTCACATGTGATCATCAGCCGTAAAGGGAGAATACGCTACGAAGTTAATGTAATTTGTGTGTACTTTAGCTTATATTCATACATAAAAGCATGTATAGTCTCTCAATTGAATGCTTTTTGAAGTGAAAGTTTTATAAGCGATAATAATGTGAACATAATTTTTTTTTTTTTTTTTTTTTTTTGTAATTTGCCAATTAACCGCAAAGCGAAGGAAAAAAGAAGAGGTCGACCATTCATGTGTGAATATTTATTTATCTTTCATATTTTGTACGAAAAATCTTATGCGCAATTAATTTTAATAGTTTGATGAGTGAATTGAATTGAATACGAAATTTTCTTTCGGTTTGTTTTTTGTGCTTTATTTTTACACAGAAATAATCGAATAAGGATGCCATTGGATGGAGATAGAGAAAGAGAATGAGAGTGAGAAAAACTATTCAATTTACTTTTCAGCGAGCGAACGTGTATTCAAATATGTACATAAATGAAAACACAGAACAGTTGAAGGTTTGTCTTTGAAACGTTCTATTCATTGCTGTTGCTTTTACACATGACATAAATGTGTTTTCATATCGTTACATGATATTGCTTATGTGCTTATTGTTGTCCTTTTAGTTATCAGACCAAAAACATCCTTGTTTTCGCATATTTTGTACATTCATCCGAATACATGCATCGTTATTGTTGTTTCACATTGTCACATGCACACCCAAGGTGTGTTCGATAGGTGGATTTTCATATTCATTTTCATCATAATCATTAGCGATTTGCATTCGATGCATATGTGTATGGAAACATGCACTACAATTGTTATTTTTCACATAAATTTTTATTTACACGTAAATATCTAGTTCTGTTAGGCGTTTTCAGCTTGGCAGAAGACAATTTAAAGAGGACGAACAACACAATAGCAGTTTTGAAAGCAAAATATTATTTACTAAACTGTAATTAGGCAGCATTTTCTTTATACTCGGCACCGAAAAATGGAGTTATATTCATTTCGTCAAAACTTTTGTAGCACTAGGAGGGAAACACCTGACCTAAATGCAATCGGAATAAATTCTGAATCGATTTAAGCACGTCCACATGTCTATTTCTCCATACCTGTGCTTCCTTACCGGTCCGACCGTTTTCATACTTGTCCGTCTCTGTTTGAGTATAGAGAATCGAAGTTTTATTTTTTTTGTTTATTTACTTTGTTTTTAAGCAGTGGGTCATAGAAAAGATTCCGGACAGGCTTGCTTACATATTTTAATTTTTTATTTCAAATCTTGCTTGACTTAGTAATTATCCGCGTCATTAATTTAATAGTAGTGCGCCCCAAGCAAGTGCATCACATTAGTTCCGATTGTATGTAAATGTATCGATTCGTCAGCTATGCTATTCAAACTCTGTTGATGACACAACGCTCTAGGAAAACTTTTCTAATTGCAGACGAGCGCGATTCATTTTATTCCTTTCGAAAAGTGAATTAAGCCAACTGTTGAGCGTCAGTAAAAACCACTTTGCGATGAGCTAAAGGCGTCCCGTGATTGATTTGGAGGCCTAATATGCAAACCTTTTCTGTCCTACTCCTTGCTGCCTTTTTTCTTTAAACTTATTAATACCTATTTTACACTTTTATTGGTCCCATATGTACATACATGTACAACTGTCATATATGTACGACTTTCATATATATATATCAAACTTTCATGACTTTGTGACCATTACTTTATAAGTTACAGTTGTTTTAGTGATGCTACTTTTGTTTTGCAAAACGTATGCGTATGTATATATATATATATATATATAAAAATATGGAAAAATATAAAGAAACTTTGATTGTATTGTCGAAAGATTTGATATGAGAATGTATTTGAAAGTATTTTAGGACTAATGCTCAAGATTTGTCGCAAAATAAGTTTGACTTTATTGTATGTGAAGTAACATAAGCTAAACTGAAACTCTCGCAATTCCAATTTTCAAGCTGATGAGTACATCGTATTCTTCAGAAAGAAGATCTTATAACAACAAAGCAAATCCACAAGATATAAAAATGTGAAACTGAACACGAGCACTTCTTCGGACAACCGAAGTCCACACGAAGCAGACATTGCACAAATAATAATGCACACACAACGGCTGGTTTATATTGTGCCATAGATAAAACAAGAACAAATACATGAAAATCCCAAAAAAAAAAAAAAGTGGGCAAATCATATTCCCCCGGGCCAAAGGCTGTTATACTGGTCACTTCGTTTCATTTCGATCAATAGTATGTAGACTTTGTACGATCTCGAAAGCTTCTTTCTCGGTGCTGCACACATTTTGACAAAAGGACGAAATTTCAACATCCTATAATGTTCAGTAGGCGTGGGAAATTTTTTCCATTTCGTACAGGACCACCCATAGCATACAATACAAATTTTTACACTCTACACTACTTGTAGTACAGAGTATATTAAATTTGTTCGAATGTAAGTAACACCCATATCCGTCTTATATTATAATCCTGCCTATCCGTCTGCCAGTCCGTCCACATAATTATGTGTTCAACGTACAGTTCGCAAATTTCGAAATATTTTGATGAAATTTGGTATATGCGCGTGCAAGTAACGCCTTATTTTGAAAAGTCGTTATGTGAAGCAAATTGCAATTTTTAAAATTTCTCGACAAAAATGGCTGAGTATTTCGACATTATCAATTGGTATGAACAATTTGGGCAGAGGCAATTTTTTGAACCCGCTCTCGTATAACCATTGCTATGAAATCTTTATATGATAAAATGGTCTAATTTTCAATATTTCATGGTAAAAATTGGTTTACATTAGTAAATTGACAAACAAATCAACTTATCGCATGTGGACCACGTAGGTCTACTACCACATACCGAATATAAGGATTCTCAGGGAATAAAAACCCTTATCATAATTGTTAATGTTTTATGATGAAAATTTATTCATGAAAGTAATTTGAGATTAGAATTAATTGGATCACATTTGAACCACATGGGTCTATTTCTTAGACCCTACTCCATATAAGATTTCTAATGAATAGTAAGCCCTAAGTAAGATTTCTTATAATAGTAAGGTTTAACTTTTATATTTTATAATGGAAATGGATCCATAATAGCAATTTAGGAAAAAAAATTAATGGTTAGAGAATTTGGATCGCCTAGATCTATTTTTAGACCCCAGCATATATAGGAGTATAATGAAAGCAAACCCTAGTATGGGCAGAAAGTCTAATTTCTGGCTTTTTATGATAGAGACTGAAAAATAATAAAATTTTTAGGAAGCAAGTCAAGTTTGCTGAAGTCGGGCCCCGTTGTTCATGGCTTTTATGTGAAAATAATGCATTATTTTTGTTGTATGTTGTCAAAACGATCGAGTGTTAGACGCAGTGACGTAGGACACAGTGTTTTAGTGGTTATCGCTGCATCTGTTGTGGCTTAGAAGAAACGAGCAAAAAATCGAATTTTTTTTATTTTCTGGTCATGTCCTTTGAACGACTTGGCTCATTTGTAATATCAACCCACGTGCAATAACTTCCAATGTTTCTGCCAAATTTAAAGTCGACGTATAAATTTGTTTAGAATTCGATATTTACCAAGAATAGAGTGCATGTATCTTACGGGGTCTCTGAAGCTCCATTCTGGGTGTTTTAAACATTTTGACAAAATGAATTTACCACTCATCCTTCGGTGTTGGGCATATAGAAAAGTGCAGGAACAAGATATCACTTCTTAACTTCGTGGGATGCCATATGGACATTGGCCAATCGATATGCTTTTTAGATAGTATGAACATTTAAACGAAATTTGTGAAAATTTCACGACAATCCGACAATTGGTTTCATAAGCATTTGTCACTGGTCATTTTAACTCTATAAGTCGTTTTACGGACTTATTCAGCAATGTGTTTAATATACAGAAAGCCTCTGGGGATTTCAAATTTCATACTCATCCTTCAATCCTAATTAACGACAAAGACATGTTATGAGGCAAGTTAAAAGCTAACGATCAGGCCTTTCCTGCGCAAGAGTTTCATATTTAAAGACTTTTCTCCGCATCGTTCGTTTTGTATTGTACCTTATTGGAGGTCTTTGCCGCTTTCTTTTGCGGATTGGCTATGGTCTGTTATAAAGCCATAAACAAACAAAAACAAAGATTTTGAATATGTTGTACACATCCCTAAACGGCGAATTAATTTATGAAAAGCCATCCTTCTGAAAAGCGGTGTCTTAGTCGTATGTAACACAAACAATTCCCTATTATTATTTGCCAAGGTTATGCTTCGGCATTCTGCTGTACTAATAATGATGAAAATATCAACAACAACAAAAATAAATGTATTATGCTATTTGTTGTACTCATTCAACCTCCTAACGCCCCAGCTTATATATGCAAACTTCACATTACTTGAAGTCAGGACAATGCAAAATTCATAGTTGAGCATAGTTAAGCAAAGTTGAACATAACCTTGCCTAATAAAAATCGTGGTCGATAGGGTTTGGTTGCTGACCTTCATCCCAACGAAGTGTGACTGTCACCATCTAACTATCTATAGCAAATTATTTGAATGCAAAGCTTTTCAAAATACAAAGCTTAAATATATCCAACAAACAGCTTAAAACATAGAAGTTGTTGTTCTCAGCTTGCAAGGACACTTTATTAAAGCTTTTCTTTTTAGTTCCTCATATACTCGGCTGTCATCAAGCTTTTCCTAACATGGAGCAAAAATGTATGTTGAGAGTCGACAGCTTTTCATTGAGTATTTAAGAAAGCAATTATTTCTGAGCAGACACGTTACACACATCCTCTCTCTCTCTCTCTCTCTTCTCTTTGCTGTGCTCTCTCACGTTTCCTTATATACTTTCTCTAGACTAAATGCATTTGTATTTTTACGTCACTGGTTCATTATATTAAGCATAATGTTTATGTTGAAGGTCAACACATTATATTATATTTATTTATTCTTTTCATATGTGAATACATTTTTCTCGAATAACGAGTTTTTCGCTGTTAAAAAAATGCAAAATTACTTCAATTTTTTAGAAATTCTATATGGTTAATTGTGAAGTGAGAGAGAGAGCGAGAGATCACAAAATTAATTCCATTAAAAATTTCATTTAATGAATGCCGGCCGGGCAACAAGCGCTAAAGACTTGTTAGACTTGTAATAATTGATAGAATTATCTATTGTTCACAATGCGAGTTGGTTGGTACTGCTGTGCTTTACATTTTACATAATTCGCATTGTCTTTGGGGTGTCACATGGCGCCATGCGCGACTGTTTCGATCGATTATAGAATTTGGCCAGAATTTTAGTTTACAATTTGTGATTTTTTATACAAACAAAAAAAGTTTTAAACGTTTTTTGGATCGCTTTTGTTTGACAAGGAATTGAAACGACAGCATTTTTATTTAATCCATTAGAGCTTACGTCGCAAGATTTAAGCGCGCTTTTTCCGTCGGTTTCAGTTGAATAACCAAAAGATTACAGCTACGCCCTAATGATGAGCCCATTCTACCGATCACGCGCGTTTCTTTAAAACTGGACGTCAGTTATTGGCGTAGTTTGTTCAAAGATTTCAATCTGTACGTCTATGAAATCTTCTTGGCCAAAGATCTAAAACTAAACGGCTAGCAAGCCTTATGTAATCTCTTAAATCTAAACTCGTAGTGAATATGATGACAATTTTAATATCAAAGCCGCTGTACTCAAGCATAAATAGGGACAATCTTTGGTAAAGTTTCAGAATTTTGGTACTAAAAGAATTGATTCCTTTCGTTTCCTAACCTTCCATTAAATCGCATTTTTGTCATTAAAAGGGAACTTTGAGTCACAAAAAAAACAGAGAAGAAAGATCTTAAAAAAATGAAGCAAGTCAGATTTAGTTCTCAGTCGTATTAAATAAGTGTTTGAAAATTGCTTTATTTTAGCGTCACTGTCTGCTGACTCAGTATACAAAGCTCGACCAACGAAATAAATGGGAAAATTATGTTCTTCTCAAAAGAAATTGTTAATACCCTCTTGCCTCATATTTTGACATTTGTCCTTCCCTTCCTTCCTACCTTCCAGCATATATCACCTTTTCTGTGTTGAAAATGACCGACGGACGCACTTACGGCTGAACCGGTTCAGAATCGAATGGAGCTTCCCTATGACTAAATAGTCTTAGAACCGTCGCTAGTACACACCGATCGGTGCCCGAGTATAAGGAAAATATTTTCTTTATTGCCTAAAACATATTAAAAAAGCTCGGCAACATATTGAAAACTCCAGAATTCTAAAAACAAAACAGAATATCAATCTAAAACCGTATAAAAAATTTGATAAACTTACATTAAAAATATGCAGCAGCTTCTTCTACTTCTTTCCGAAATGGCACACATTGAATAGACCCTATTAGTTAATTCGTTTTATTTTGTTAAGAAAATTATCTAATGATGGATACTGTTGAGCTTGGGTTCATCTTTCATTCTTCATCCTTGAATTATTATTCGAAAAAGAATGTTTCCATCTTTCCACCAATTTCATCAGCGAATCATGTCTTTTATGTGGAAAATTTGGCAAAAAAGCTCTTTTCAGTTGCATTGTAGATAAGCCGTTTGTTTTCAAGATGACAACCTTTTAGAGGATGTCATTATTATCTTCTACGCTAGTATCGTTATTATTCTGTTGTGAGGTCTAAAGCTATCTGCGATTGAAAACATCATTCCCATGTAATAAAGGTTGAAACTTTTAAAGCAGCTCCACCAGTTTCGCAGTGGCGTGCTCGTTCATAATCGGCCTTTAGAATTTTTTCTTAATTGTAGTACCTCTTATAATTATCGATTTTATATCCTATGGGATAACACATAGGATACAAATCTCAGAATTTGGTAATCGCATAAAATTTGCTTGCATAAAATGCATTGAGAACAGAAACGAAAGGATCGTATCGTAATATATCGGAAATTGTTCATAACCATAAAACTTATTAACAAATATGTAAAGAATATTTGATAAATAATTGCGGAAGTCTGGCATTAATGGACATAAACGTATGGGATTTGTATAGAGCAACCTAAGGATATTGGGAGGAGGTGGAAGTGGTTCTATATCCGCTGGAAGAAAAATTAAATTAAGAAAATATGTCAAGTCTATGTCAGTTGAACTCAATTCTTGAAACTCAACATTTCTTCTTTACGCTGTCGGTGAACAAAGATTATAGCAATGAGAGATTTATATCAGTATATAACGTAAATATGCTACAGAGTAAGCGCAAAGCACTCGCACACTCATATTGACTTGAATACTCTCTATATATGCTAAACTTAATCATACTCAGATAATGGAACCGGCATTTCGGTTTAGTACAAAACTACGAAACATAATTTCAGCAGCAAATCACGGCCGAACGAATATAAAAAGCTTTCCGTAACCCAAGTAAAGCCTGCAAATTTATGAACAAGAGAGCCATAAGAAAAAGATTCTCCCATTCTCATACGCTTCTATACAAGTTCTCTCAGCTTAGATAGGAAGAAAAGAGAAATGTTTGTGCATATTTACATATATACATTTTTCGTAAGTGAATGAGCTAAAGTAGTAGAACTTTTGCCCATTTTGCTGGTATGATGTGGCGAGGTTTATACAAACGAATCTGAATAAAGTGCATGCTGAATACAAAAATATATGTCTGTGTGTGTGTGTGTGTGTGTGCGTGTGTGTGTATGCGTATAGATATTGGTTAGTGTTTTTGGCTAGTGCACACAAATGTAAACTATATATACAGTTTTATAACGCGCCTGTGTGTTTGTTTGTCTCATTACTGACTAACTAACTCTTCTTCTGTACACCAGGTTCAAATGAACATTTATAAAAATTCTCAGCTCAGTTGGGCGCAACACGCGATACTGTCTTTATCTAATTCTCAAAAAGAATTGTCCATAATACAACAGCGAGTTGTTGTAATTTTTATCTAAGCCAAAGCAACTGCAAGGAAGAAAAAAATAAAAGAGTATAAAAATAATAGCAATAACAAAAGGCAATCGTTATCCTAATCGTAGCACTTCTATACATGTGGGAAAAAATAAAATTGAAATTTCTTACAAAAACCAACGAATAATAATTACAGCAATTTTTATGAAAAAAAAACGCAAGAAAAAACTTGAAAAAATCCTTTTTGTTCTCTGTATAAAAAATATTTGATTCTTTTATATATTAACACAAGTTAAAATAAATAACTTAAGTTTCGCAAGTTTGTGTATGTATGCGTTTTTTCTTTTGTAATAATAGAAAAAAAAATTAAAAATAATAATAATAATAATAATAATAGCAGTATATGAATAATGAAATAAATTGAATTAAGTACACTTTTTTATGTATGCCTGTGCAGAGAAGAAGCTCAAATAAATTCGTTAAGCATTTTAAAGTCTCTGCACATATATGAAGAGTGCGCGAGTGTTTGTTTATACATATGCATATAAGTGTTTGTGATTGTTTTCGAATGTTTACCTATAACGGATTTTATGTTCGTTATGCTCGGTTCAGCCTGTGTCCTTTAAAGTGAAATAGAAGACGTTTACTTATCTAACTAAATATCTTATATATATATATATATAGAGATATACGTATATATATATATATATATATATATATATATATATATGTTAAATGCTTGTTTCGCATTGGTTGTGTTCGTTATAAAGAGGAGAGAAAAAAAAAAAAAAGTATTTCCGAAATTTTGTTGTTTTTTTTACAAAAGAGGATTTAAATACTTCGATATAGACGACACAAGAACGCAAAAACAACGTTTAATTTGTCAGTGAAAGAATAGAAATAACAGAAACATTTTGTTAAAGGTCAGTATATGTGTATGTACGAGCGTGTGATTACACATTTTTGTTTTTTAATTAATGTCTTTTTGGCTTCTTTTTTGTTTGGTTGCTTAACTTTACTTATGTTCTACGGTGACATTGATTACAACAGTTGGGTGTAAATGTCAGGGCCAATGAACAGTCTACCACGCACACACACACACGCACGCTTTTACACGCATAATGAACTCCACCTATTTAATACTTCATTACGTATGTCTTCCTCGCTCTCCGACCAATATAGTCATCATTATTATCATCAATGTCATGTTATTGTCTCGTAATAAACGTAAAGATGTTGTACATAACATCAGCTTAAATAATTCGCATCTAATACCCGTTGTTTATTAGTTTGTTACGTATGCGGATAAAGTAGTCCTACAGCGTAAGGTTTTAGCGATGAATATTTAATAATCTCCAAGAATATTTAAAGGAAATTTCCTAATACGTTGACGGTTGCTTTAATATTGGTTATCGACGACAATAACATTAGTTTTCTTTTATTAATTAATTAATTGTTGTGGAATTAAATCAACTCAAAGTTATGCCGTTGATGCGCAAGGCGATATTCGTTGGTTATTTATCAGAAGTGGAAGCAAATCCATGTCAGACAATCGAGCAACTGTCAAACGAACGTCTTAACGAACCTTGGTCGACTATCCAAGAACGCTTTCTGCAGATTGGTACAGTAAGCAGGGCAGGTGTCTGGGTCCCGCTTAATTTGTTCGACGAAAACAAATTTAATCGATCCACTACCTGTAACTTATCACTTCAGCGGCACAATACGGAAACGTTTTTTGATCACTTGATCACCGGAGCTGAAAAATAGGTCCCCTTTAATAGTCCAAAAGCCAAAAAGCAATGGCTCTCTCCGAATGAGTTAGGCGTACTCCCCGAAACGATTCCTTTATGTGTTAGGTGGACTATTCACGGGATCATTTTTTTATCATTTTTTTTAACCTGTGCCCAGCGACAGAAGACTTGCTATTCTGCAACACCGCACTGCACAAGGTGAATCCTGCAAAAAGTTAATAAATCGGGATAGGAGTTATTGCCTCACCGACCACAGTACTCGTTCGACATTGCACACTAGATTGGAAGAGATGGTTGATAACGGAGGTGATTACATTTAGTCCCCCTCATATTTACAACAAAATAACTTTGCCAATATTAGCAATACAAAGAAGATAAGATGGCCGTTGTCGTCATTATTAGCTCTGTTCAAGGGTCTCATAGACGACATTTGTATCAACGTATTAAGGCACAGGCCTTTTTTACAAGTGCAGACCACGAACTTGAGTGAAACATTCATTCACTCCATAAGTGCGCCCCATGTTGCTTGGCTCGTTAGTGTACGTTCGAAATTATTTCAAATTATTGATTCGAAAGAACATAATTTTTTACATAAAGTTTCTACTTTTGGCAATCGAGATGCCAAGTAATATTGCGGCGCTCATTTATTTCATTTCAAAATTGAAAAAAATTCAAGTGCAAATAAATGTCGAAACTTGCAAATGAGAAACTTTTACTTATAAATGAGAAAAATCTCATATCTAAATGGAAAGTGCACATATATGTCTGCGAACTCGTAAATGAGAAGACGAAGCCAAAGCCGTAAATAAAAAAATAGCGAAAGACATTATTATAACAGAGGATTGTTGTAAAGCTGTTGTAAAGCAGCGTTATGGGGGAACTTTCATCTTAAAACATGTAACACAATAGTATGTATGTATGCAGGTGGTTTCAAGTTTTGTTATATGTTTTCAATTTTCTCAATGCATGTGTAACAATAAAAGGAGTCCTTTGGCATCAACTTTTCCATACATTGCTACTAATACATCGTACGTCAATTGGGAACGATCAACCGAAAACGATGGACATATTGGTCCTATGGTCGACAGACCTCATCCAACTTTCTTAAAGAAACAAAGAAAAGCAAGTGAAAATATATCTTTCATCTTTCAAGTTAAATTGTCGTTAAGCATTCTTGTTTCGTTTTGTGCTAACATTTGTCTTTGTTAATACCTAACAGATAATGTGTTTAATATAAACAATAAACAATATCCTGATTACATATGTCTTGATTACATATATATATTACATCCCAATCACATTGGGGATGCCACTTGTACGTAAAACACGGCGATCGTCAGCAAGGAGCAGGGAAAGAGAAGGAGACAGGGAATAGTTGCAGGCTAGTGGGTGTCTGCACAAAGGGTTATGCTTTTACCGACTGTTCACTCTCCACACTTACAACAAAATTTGTTCAAACTGCACTGAGATTGTAACTCGCGAGCGACTCTTAAAAAGTTTTCAATTTCATAAAGAAGTTTTCATTGACAAGTTGGGGACTTTACATGTGACTACGCGCTCATCAAGTTAATTATTACAATAACAAAATTGACAAAATATATGGTCATCAAAAAACTTTTTTTCTTTTTTCCTTCTATTTATAATAAAAGCCAACTGGTCAAACATCATGTGTCATCATTTATGCCATTTCTATATAAAAAAAAAAATATCAAAGAACGAACTAAACATGCAGAAGTCTGTTTAATGTTAAAAGGCATGACTTTATTAATTGAAGCTTATATATAATTCTTATAACTAAAAGAGTAACAAATAAAACAAATAAAAAGTAAACATTAGAAAGGTACCAAGGTAGCGTATTTTAGCGCACAGGCAATCGAAAAGAATAAACGCGGAAGGGAAAATGTAAATCAGCATAATTAGCGACTGCTATTTTGCAATTGCAAATTTTGCTTTTTTTATAGTGAGCAAAAAAAAAAAAAAATATTCTTTATGCACTTAAATATTGATGGCGTAATAGTAGTCTTATATGTAATTTATATAATACACGTTATTTGTATATAACGTTGTTGTTATAAATATACACAATTTTGCTGTTTTACTTCGGAGGAAGATACTGTTGTTATTTACATGAATAGTTTTTTACGATTATTTTAATCATTTAAATGGACCAGTGTATGCTAATTCAAATGTCCTTGTTTTTGTTTATGTCGTCACTAATTATTTCTGCTTTTGATTGATTCCGAGTTTAAGTTATTTTTCTTCATCTTGCGATATTACTCCTTAAGTTTTTTGTATTGTCATAGCGCATCATGAATGGCTAGTGTACACATATTCTTTATATTTTGACTTTCCGAGTACGAAAAGTAGCTGCTCCAGTATCGAGGATTATCGCCACTTTTGAAAATATTAGTTTTATCATCTTTTTTTATGAAATCCCACTTCGAATGTGATTTCTTTTAATTCTATTGTTACGTCTTACATAAATATACATTTCCATATGTGCAGATGGTCAGTCTCCTCATGTTACGCACAATTATTACACGTTTTTAAAAAAAATTTATTATGTTTTTTCTTTCTTTTTGAGGAAACATTTATTTTGCTTTCTCTTTCAGTATGTCCGAGACTAGTTTTATAAGTCAAGCGTAAGCGTTAAAGCGTTAAAGTTATTGTTGACTTTGTCACAGATCATATCAAATAATTTTAGATAGATTCCTGCATAAATAGGGTTAGGAAGAAAGTACTGCCGATGTATATGACTAGTAGTTCCCCTTTCTTTTTTGGTAATTGCTTTGTGCTTTTCATGTTCATTTCCTTATGCTCATATTTTCCTATGTTTCTATTCTCTTATTCTTGTCTTCCTATTTCTCATTTTATTATTTACGATTTTCATTTATATATATACGTATATCCTCCCATTCTTCACATTTAATAATTACGTTTTCAATATTCTTCGCCTTAATAATCTCATATTTAGTATTCTTCATATTTTCTTTTCATACTTATGTTCTTCACGTGCTATATTCTTTATCACAATATTCTTCATTTTAATATTTCGTATTTATATATTCTTCTCATATTTACATTCTTCGTATATTCTTCATATTCTGTATCCTTTATTTTAATAATCTCATATTTGTTATTCTTTATATATTCTTCTCATAGTTATATGCTTCATAAATTCTTCTCATGTTTATTTTCTTTATTTTAATATTCTCATATTTGTTATTCTTTGTGTATTTTTAAGAGCTCATTAGATCAATTTTCCCCAGAGCCTAGCACAGCAGTCTGGATATTCATTGTCTTTTTAGTCTCCTTTGAATTTACTGCAACTTTTATATTGTATAGGAGGAATGTTAGCATAAATATTGGTAAATTTTGTTTACCGGATACCCATAATTTAAGAAACCGGACATTTATTGGTCATAGGAACGTAGTGGGTAGATTTCAATTGGGCGGGACCGCTATTTAGGCGGGTGATTTCAAAATCGAAGGAAATGAAAGGTGATGTTCCTTGTTCTGGTTGAGATTTGCCAGTGCAGTTGATGAAGTGGATGGGTTGTAGCAGTGTCGTCCACAAGATGAAAAACATGGTAAGTGTAGTTGATAAGATTTTTAATTTAATTTGGAGGAATCTAAAGGAGTGTGGCCTGTAGCTTCGTGATACTTCTTCCAAATAGTGAAATTGCAAAATTTTATAGTTGCGGCAGGAGAGAAATTATGTTCGGTTTAATTTAGAATTGGCGGGCTCTGTGATGATTGGAGGTTACGATGGACTTCTTTTTTTTTTTTTGGAAAAAGTTATGTATATTACGTCGCCTTATGTACAAATTCAATCATGTAACACCAATTTTGCCACTTTTCCATATAAATCTGCTCTTATTTCACCAATAACACCATTGACAGTTCGTGGTTCATTATGGTACATTAATGCTTCAACATAACCCTAAAATAAAAAGCGCCAAAGAGTTATATCGCATGATCTTTGTGGTAAGCTCACGTAGGCCTTTTCGGAAAGTAGATGATCGTTGAATCATTCTTCCAATGAATTACTTTTTTCGCGATATGTATGGCACGTTGTCGCATATCGTCCTTGTCAAGATAATCTACTTCTTGCCACAAAAAGTCAGTAATAATGTGTCTGTAGTGTTCTGCATTGAGGGTTTCATCTTCATGTTCAAAATGACCACAAGCTAAGCCAAAAGTATTTTTGTGCGCACGTCCTTTAGGAACATCACATGTATTTCATTTACACCAACGAGGCAATACGAAGTCATTTAACCAAATATGAGCTTCACCCCACATGCACGAAATGTAACCGTGGGTTCATCGCCTCATTGCTTTCGTAATAAGTTTCAACAATTTTTCTACACTGAATAGCTATGTATTGTATTCAGGGAGTAATGGCAAAATTCAAACAATATATAGAAAAATCGGTCAAAAGTATGTGTTATTTATTATGCTTATTTTCGGAACCGTAAATTGTTTCGCCCCATGACAAACTTTTGAAAATTACTTTTAGTGCCGACAACTTGCGTTCGATTTTATTTCTAGATCCTACACAACTTGCGGTACAAGGGTACATTAAGTCTGTGTGGATGTATTTAATATCCAGAATGACTTGACATAGATTAATCTTCCATTATACCGATTCGTAATCATTTTCTAAATCGATCTGTTCGCCTGTCCGTGTGTCTTGCTTGATTGTGTTAAACATACAAGCCGCAATGAAATGTTTCGATGAAATTTGGTACACTGCCGTGTAGGGCCTTTTGGCCCTAGGAAGATCACCATTGAAAATCGTTCGAATCGGACCACTTTTCGACCACTTCCTTTATATTGAAAAATCGGTGTAGGCCTGTCTAGTCTATTCAAATAATAACCTTTATTTCATAATCCGCTTTGAATGGTGATTCGAAAAAAGTTATCTTATAATCTTATTGTAGTGAATTTTCACGTGTTTTGTTATTCTTATAACTAATTGATTTTAATTAATCGGAAAATATTATATTGCTTTTGATAATATCATTGCGTTTAGATGAGTATTACGGTTGCGAACTCTCTCTCTCTATCTATTGGACAGAAAAGCCAAGAGAAGTTTCATTCTTAATGATATGGTTGTTTTGTTTGAATAAAACATGTTAACCACATTTGAACGTATTTGCCAAGTGTGGTCAATATAAGATGAAACATAAAAAGAGAGAACAGAACATATATATACATATATAAGAACACTATTTAACCACTCTAAACCAATATAAAAAAAGAAAAAAAAAAGCCAGACAGGAGAATATATATATGCACTAATAAATACAGAAAACAAAAAAGTAAAAAAATCAAAAAGAGAAAAGCAAAACCCCAACAACGAAAAGGAAAGGTGGCTGTATTCGCATCGTGGATACCCATAACGTAAATAAAATGACAAGATCGCCTGAATTTTTATTATATGCCAAGTGTGGCATTTTTGGGAATACGCGTAAGAAACGGAAGGTCTTAATCGATTTGGAATGCGAAGTTTGTAAGTTCTTCAAAATTAATATATACCAGCGCTGGAATCATGAGCACAAAAACACAAAGATGACCATGAAATGGAAGAGAAAGTTAGCTGTTGCTGAAAGTTAGCCTTAAATTACGATACAATAGCTTCCGCTATCTTACGTAAAGTCCTCTTATCAAATTAATTCTACTCTTTTGTTTTCTTTTATCAAGCAAAGTTGTAAAATTTTTTGATTTACCTGTTCACTCAGGTCAGTCCAATCGATTCTTAAGATTATGTTCGAACGATTATTAAGATTACATTAATTGATATGCAAAGAAGGGAGCAGTAATAAACCAAAACATGTTTTATGCATCCAAGTGTGGAAGAAGTATAAGATAATAAAAAAAGTAAACATGAAAACATTTTATATGATACCGATGTTACGGTCTTCATCTTAGCACTTCTTTCGTTTTTTTTTTTCTCTACTGATTGAAATTAGCTTTGTTTTATTGCGTTCTGTTTACTTTTTGTTAGGCTTTTACCAAACAAATATTTGCGATGGTCATATCTAACAAGCGACAACAAAAAAAGAAGTCTTTAATACAAAGGAGATTTTATTGGAAATTATACAACAGACAAAGCCTACCCGTGAACTAAATTGTTTAGCAAAAAAAAAGAAAACATAGTTCACCAAACTTTATCCCATTGTAGCGTTTAAAAAAACTGAAGTATTGACAGCGTTTTAAAGTGAAATTCTGCTGAACGTAATTAGAAAAAATTTTTTAATACTATTAAGTGAAACATGAAATATTCATTTGCAATACGGAATCGTCAGAATAAAAAGGCGTTATGGTTGATACCTTTTTTCATCTATCGCATACGTTTTTTTCTTTTCATATGCAAAGTAATGCACTATGCATTTATTCATCTCATTTATTCGTTCACCTTCGTATGGAATTCATTTGACGGTGAAATTTTACTAAAGAGCTCAACGAATCTGTATATGTCTTTGCTATCACATGCATATATATAAATGTACACACATACACACATACATAGTTTGTGCATCAGTACACATTAGCAATATTCAAGTGCGCACAAAATTTTATATGTGACTTGTCTTTAAATTAAATATCCGCCGAAACACATAACTCGGATTTAAACTTGTGTGTTCCTGGAAAGGTTCAAATGTCATTCCATTTACTTGTTATTCTTAATCTTCAAATTGTTGTTGTTAGTCTTGCGTTTGTTTGGATTGCATGCATAAATATTGACAATTTTCGATGAATTATAGAAGCAAAAATTTAATTTTTGTTGTCGTTTGAATTTAGTTAACCTATTGCTCGGTTAGTTAAACGATTATCGTTTTCGAAGAGGAATGAGGGGCACTTTAATTTGTTGAAATCGTTCGCAACACTCGAGAGGAAGCTTCAGATGTTCAATAAAGTGTGTGTGTATTTTTGATCAGCATCAAATTCCAAACCGGTCTGACTTTCTACCTGTTGGTCTGTACAATGTCTGTAGTAAATATTCTCCTGATCGCAAAAATGAAGCTATCTACTTCAAATTTGCCAGAAATGTTTGAAGTTCTTACACACAGGCTGGTCCCAATCGGAAAAAGCTCCCCAACGGAAAGGAAATCGGATCCCAACGGTTAAAGCACGCGCTCACTGTACAACGTAACCTAAGAGCGCCGCTGCTTTTAGAAATAAAAGTAATTTGGTTTTCTCGCATATAACCTATAAACTACTATATAAAAATTTGTATTTATATTTTATGGATGGTCCTGCAACACCTGCACAAAAAGTGAGAAAACCCGCAAGACCTACTCAATATTATCGAAAATTAAAATTCCTTTCTTTTGCCAACATATTTGCAGTGCCAGAGAGAAACTCCAAAGTCTGCATATTAATGATTAGTATTAAATTTGAACCGTTCAGGACATGTTCGCCAGTCCATGCGTCTGTTAATTGTTGCCATAAACGTACTAATGGAGATATCTGCTTGAACTTTCGGCAGAAACATTGAAGGTCGTTGCGCGCAGGTTGATATTGAAAATGCGCCAACACGGCAAAAGGGCTCGCCCTTACATTGTACAGTGGTCAAGACTTTCTACCGATTGAGTACATCCCGGTTTTGTGGTTGTTTTGCGCATAAACTACAATACATAGGACACAGGATATAAATTTCTAAAAATACGAAAATTCAGTCACGCCCACCGAACCTCTAGTTTGCTTTCCCCTTTTTTTTGAGTTCTGTATGGGATAAAGGGGATGGGTACTAAAAGTTCGCTTACAGCCGACTAAAATTTTCTTACTTGTTTTAAATTTAAATTGTGATTGCATTCTTAACTGCAAGCAAATTGTTCTATGCACCATACTGCACCTGAGTGAATTCAAAGTAACAATTAGTAAATTCTGGTTATTTCGTCAATGTCTTAACTAATCGCATTCTTCAAATTCCTTTTAAAGGGCATCGATTTATATGTATGAGTTTTGAATATGCGTCACTTTAAATATAAATAATCGGAAATTGCCTTACGGATATGTGCGAGATGCTTATAAATAAATTAAAAACATATGACATTTAGGAAAATATCTTTTTAATTACACATGAAATTTGCATTTCGTACAGTAAGCAATCAATTTCTCTTTGAGTATGTTATCCACACTATGCGGGTATGCGATAACAGGGACTGCGATTATTTGTACAAAATCAAGCGCCCGCTTAGCTCAAGAAGATGGGATATTAAATTGGCTTACCTTTATAAAACATACTAAACTAGATTGAAGCCATGTTTGTTGAAATTTCTTCTATTTGTCGCTGTATTATGTGCTTTTGCGTATTTTTGGGTATGACGTAATATATCGATCAATAATTTCAGGGACTGATACAGACGCCGTGTCTAGTAAAAAACCATAATATTTTTAGAAAGTACGAAGCCATATCAAACGACCACTAGAAAAAGCTCATGTTACTTCGATCAATTATGTACGACATACGAGTTGTTTTTGTCAAATAAATGAAAAATTGTTAGTTTCGTATATTGATTTGATACTGCGTTTTCATGGAAAGAATGATTCTTCTTCGAGCCGTTTATTGGCTTGAAAAGTATTATGGCAACTCCATCGAAAGCAATAATTTATCGGTGGTTTATTGACCTTAAACGAGGTCATACGTACGCCGACGATGCCGGGCGCAGTGATGATTACATCAGAAAGCACAAAAAAAAAATTAAACAAGCATTCTTGGCAATCGAAAAGTGAAACCGCAAAAATAGCTGACGTCTCTTAATGATATGAAAACCCTACACTTATCAAGATTAGCCTTTGAGGCTCATTTAAACCTACCACTTTGAAATGGAATCCGTATAGCGAACTAAAAGATCTGTTGTGTTCACCCGTGCCGTGGCATCTTATGAATCATCTTCCTTGGTTCGGAACACCATACCGTATCCATCGGTACTCGCTAGACATTTGGTGTCTAATTTTGCAGATGACCTAACATGCACACTTATTCCTTGAGATAATCTGCATGAATCAGAAGCGCAAATACCCATGTTTTTTAGATGATTATGACCCATGTGCCAAGCGTAGGTCGCTCCTTCTCAGTTCCTGTTGTTTATGTGTTGTACCGGAAGATTTTCTTTGTTCTTACCAAAGCCCTGCACATTGACTCCAATGACAACCCTCTTTTCCGTGTCCACTACGATGCCAGCCTATCAATTTGGCTTGTTGATATACTACAGAAAGGAGCATCACTTAACATTGTCCTTCGCGCGCCTCTGTTAACTAGAGAGGCAGCCCTTTCGTTGCCTCGTAACATCCTAATGACCAGTCATCCTTATTATGTGTACATCAGTGTGCTTGCTTAGCTCATTCAATGTTCGAAGGCACTCCAATGGAGAGCTTAATCAACAGTACTTTTAAACGCGGAGCTTAGTTAAATAGTGCCTCTTTTCACAAAATATTTATTGTCATACCACGATGTCTCCCAGAAACGAGCCCCCCATTTTGAACAGAGACGATTCAATCGAGGACAACATTTTGGACAGAAATGCGTCGAGGAACTGAACCAAAAAAACTTGTTCTTATCCTTTGAAGGTTTCCTTTTTTGTTATATAATTCGAAATCAAAATATATATGATCTGTATATAACATTTTACGCTTTTACATAGCTTGCTTTGATATTTATTTATTTATTTTATTTACTTACACAGGAAACTCAAATAAGACATATTAACAGTCACATTCAATTAACTCTTATAAGTAAATCTTATACGAATTAATATTAAAAACTAGTATAAAGTATATAAGAAGAAGTAAAGAAATAAAAAAAAATAAATAATAGTAATAATAATTAAATAACAATTCATGAATAAATAATAATAAAAAAGAGAAAAAGCATGTACACAGCTAGCATTGCGACGCTCCCACAACTTGCAAGTGAACCCGAAGCCATCATGAACATGCAAAAGCTTGGCAACCGATAAAGTACTCAACATCAATTAATTTTCAGATAATAATCAGGCATTAAGATTAAAATTTGGTTTAAATACGACATAGGCAAATCGCGCGTATTAAGCGAAATTGTTTTGATAGACTTTATAGAACCCGCTATTGAGATTAAGCGATAGACATCACTTAGGTTTCTCCAAACAACTCTGAATGGGTTAAACGGCTCATAATTGTATTTACGTTGACCCAGCTTAATGAACATGAAGTGCCAAGAGAAGCAGTTAGGGACATTAAAGCTTATCTCGAATCGATGGTATCATTAATTAACTTAATTGAGAAGGAGACACCAAGAATACATCTACGTTTCTGAAGCGATGGTAAAGCTTACAGAAGCACAATATTTTCATAAGGAGGTGGAGAGGCAAGTGGCTCCCAAGCCAAATTTTCAAGGCAAACAGCAAGAATTGCTTTTGAACGGATTCAACTGAACCTACATCGTGGTATGATTTCTTAGGTGGAATATTAGGGCTAATTATTTTGCGCGAAAATGTGAACGTAAGAAAGAGGATTCCACAATGAATACAGTGGTTATTTGCAAAGGAGGAAACGCACCATGGGACAAAATGCAGAAGTAGAAGTTTGTATTCCAGCGACTATTCAACACTACCTTGAAAAGAATATCTCTGGAAAAAATTTTGATCGTATGACGAGATTACCGCGGAAACTGAAGCGTATCTGGAGGGCATTGCTATATTGTTTAATAAAAAAGCATCGAAATGTTAGAGGAGCGTTGGGCTGATCGTAATCCCCTGATTACAGTGATCTTGAAGGAGACTGTATTCATGAATAAGTCCGAATTTTACAAAAAAAATATTCTATTTTACTTATGCCGAGAATTATTGCCAGACGTGTACGAGGCACCGTAATTGGATTCACAGCATGAATGTATTTTGCATTAACAATATTTTCCAGAACTGAAACTCTTTTAGTATTTAGCGTACTTGTCTTCTTTCACTTATAATATTTTTGTAATGTAAGTCCCTATATATTTCCCGTTGCGTGGAAAATTCTGTCTATGCAGAATGATGAAGCAAACGAAACATTCCATCCTTGGCGAGCAACTCGCGTGGCATACTCATGTAAATGGCTTTTGTATTGATTTAACGAAATTAATTATCATCACACTTTGCCAGCGGAAAAGCTTATAAACAGTCTTTCAAATCCTGCTTTCTGCAGTAATCAAGTGTCGATACACGGGATACACACACAGATGCACACACACACACACACACACACACACACACACACACGAGCATAATGGGAAACTTACTTATAATAAGATTCACCCATAAAAGTACTTAGCTGTGTCCGTATCGGTCCTTGCAGAAACTCTTACTCTAACAAATAAGACAAAAAATGCCAAAAAGATTTCATGGAGATAAATGTTCGGAATTCCAGAAGATTTCAAGAATTGAAAAATAATTTTACAGCTCAAGTCCCAAAAATTCACTCCTTCTTTCGGCACAAAGATAACAGTCGCAGTAATTACAAAGATGTAAAGCAGAAGTAAGATTATAGGCAAAATCAATAGTCAATAATAAAAAAAAATTAATGAGAATGGCTTGGACCTGTGCTACACGTGAAGAAGAAAATTGAAAATTGTGCAAAGAACAGATTCAAGTTAATTACAGCAACTAAGAATATTGTATTCGGTCATGGGTGAATCTTTTGTACCCATCACTGTTGTCCTAAAAAAGAATAATAAAAAAGAAAAGAACTTCTTTTTTATATTCTACAAAAATCCGATAGCCTTAGATGCTAGTGCTTTAAGACTTTCATCTTAGAATTTATTTCTCTGGCTAAATTAGTAATAATACTAACATAAATACACTCTATACTATTGAGTGGACGTATGTAACTTTTTCTCTTTTCAGAACAAAAGTGAAAATTAATGTTATGTTAGGATAAAAGTGGAAATTTATGTTATCTATGTGCTATACTTTATGAGTAACAAGCAAAAAACGTGAAAAGCAACAATGTTCGCAGTTTTTATTACACAGTCATGTCTAGGCGTGTCCTTCAACAGCTTCACTTTTGTGAACGGGCAAATGTTTACCACAGACACTACGCAATTGGGCAGACGAACAGGTGGACAGCCGAACAGACGGACATACTTGGGTACATTGCAAATTTGGAATTGTCCAAGAATTTATATTCTTTTTATAGATTTTGGACTCTGCTTTTGTGTGTTAAAATGGTTTTGAGAAAATTCAAATTTGGATACTCTACAATACTGGACAGACTTGGCGAACTTTCCCTTTTGTGTAGATGTGCTGCAGCATCGCCCACAGAATGTGCGGTCAAATATCTTCAGATTTATCTGCTGCGCTTCATATTTCTTTCGAAAAACAGATCCGTTTTCACTTTATGCAGTACTGTAGACGTGTCCTCCGAATGATTTAGTCCATTTTCAATATCCAGAAATGCTAGAACTTCCAGTGTTTCTGCCGAGTTTTAAGTTGATTGCTTCACTCTTGCGGCCAGGAAAATATTTCCAATAGACATTACAATAACGACATGCTTTGATTAATTCAAAATTTGATGCTGATCAAGAATATATATACTATGTGGGGTCTCTGAGGCGTCCTCCTGGCAAAATTAATACAGTGACAACATAAACAAAAAGTTGGGGAGTTATTACAATTTGCGATTGTCCTATTCGGAAAACTGCTTCAAAAGCCATATTCAACGCCACTAACACAAACACAAAAACACCAAATTTATTAGCATATCTTTCGAAAGCTACGCAACACATCAACTTCACAAACTACTTATAGTAATTCTTTTTAAAAAGCGCATTGACAACTTGACTAACTATTTTGAAGAAAGATGTAGGCTATCAAACTTTGATTTTATTAATTGTGTATATTAATTCAAACTACAGCACTTGGTCGAAAAGAAACATTAAAACCGAAAAATTAATTCCAAAAAATAAGGGGAAATGTGCTTAAACCCAATTCGTTTTAATATCCAAAACGCACGCAAATTTTTAAAATCTTCAAAAACTTTGCTAATTTTTTGCTCATAAAACCCACTGGTTTCATTTCAATTTAATGTTACGATGTTTTGTAATTTAATGTAGCCACCAAATCAAACGAAACGTATTCGTCACTGTTCGACGATGTCACATTTGACATTAATTCACTTTTTGATTGCCTATTTTCACGAATACAACAAAAAAAAGCTCTTTCATTGCGGGCAAAATCGTACGATTATATATGCGAATGTAAAAATCTTTCTAATATTCGAAGATTATTTTGTATTTGAAGCGTCTCGCCCTATGAACACCTTGAAAGTACCTAGAGAACTTATCATCTATAATTACCACAATATTTCAATCAGTCAATATTTAACTTTATTCAAGCGACCGGATTTGCCAGATTTCTGGTCTATCATTTGAAAAGACAGAGTTTAGAATTTATATCTTAAACCCAAATTGCTTCCATCCGACTTGATATAGTTAACTTATGTAGTAGATACCTACGCTTAACTTATTATTCCTTTGTAAGGAAGCGTCTTGCCCCCTTACTAAAATCTTAGTTAATCTGCTTATTATATCTTTTTCTAACGCTTATATGCTTAAGTTTATCAACGCTTTGTTTCTGTGCATACGTTTTATTAATACTATACGCTTACAGTTGCCCAATATAGTCTGCATACAGTATAAAAAATTAAGGTTTCTCTTATCAAAAACTGCACTTAAGAGTTGAGGGTCAAAAATATATTTTTTAAAAAAGCAAAACTTGTATCAAATAACAATTTAAGATTTGATTTGGTTTAAGTAAGAAGAATGATGATATAAATTTTGACAAGAAAGGAAGCTTTAGTGACGGGTTTAAGCTTAATATTTCCGGATATAATGCAAAGTATGGAGGACACCTAATACAGCGATGGGTGTTTACTTTTATACTACATTATTACTAGCTGTAAACCACGGTGGAGGCTCTGTCATGGCTTTGGGATGCGTGTCTGCGCGGAAGTTGGAAGCCGGGTCTTAATTGAACTACAATGGATCGCCACGTTTATCTCAATCTTTTGAAAGTCAATTTGAAGACCTCCGCAACTAAAATGAGTCTTCCTTTCAGCAGGGAAACGATTCGAAACACACATCTGTCATTACAATAGACTGGCTACGTTTCAACCTCCATAAACAATTACGTTACCCTCACCAATCACGGGATTTCAATGCAATTGACAACAATTGATATGGCATGAGTTGAGCAAGTGGGTTCGAAAAAGTAAAATTTCTAACGTGGAAGATATTAAGCAAACTTTACTTGAAGAATGGAACAATATGGGTTCAGATGTAAGAAAACAATTAGTTTTTTTAAAAAAAAACCGCGCTAGATGCCAAATGCGTTCCAATACAATTTTAGTTTCTTTCATTTTATCCACAAATAGTGTATTAACCTACCTGCGAAGTAACCTGTATGTACACTTTTTTAAGATATTTGTTTGAGGTTAAGTATATTTTTTTCTGTAACTTTTTCTTAAGTCAAAAACAAAATCTTGAATTGTTATTTAATATAAGATTTATTTTCTAACAATTATATCTTTTGACCCTCAACCCACAAACGCACTTTTCAATTAAAAACGTCAATTTTTCATGCTGTATACGGATTTCATGGGGCTACTATTTACGACTTTTATACTACTTTGTTATATTCTGATGCTTAAATACATGCGCTTTATTTCTTATGATTTACGTACATCTATACATATTTCTTTATGACGTACACTGGACCGTTAACACACATGCACTTACTGATGCTTATACATCCTTATACCTGCAAGCATGCTTAAGCGTGCACTTGTTCCTGTATACATACTGAATTATTGACGTACGGATGCTTATTCAAGCCTACACGCTTAAACGTACGAACACACATACAATGATCACTATGTCCATACCACGTGTTATTTCTTATGCCTGTAAATGCACGATCAAACATATAAGAATATGTCCACATTGCGAAAACCGGTTTCCATTATACGTGAATGCATGCAATTTCCATATCATTTCTAAAAACTTACATACATCACGTGTTGTTTCTTACACACGGCTACACACGCATGACCATACATAATATCCCTCCTAAAATTGCTAAAGCTGGTTTTTTCTATCCATGCAAATATACATTGGATTTCTAGAAATTTCCATAAATCACCTAATGTAAAAGTACGATAACACCCTTATGCTTGCACACTGCTAAAACCGGTTTGCTCCATTCATCCATCGGTACGTCTCATGTACATGTCTCATAGCATCAATATTAAGCATGAAATCAGTGAAATATACATATTCTTGTTGCTGTGCACACATGGATCGTGTCAAAACACTCTCTTCCACTAATACAAATGCAAATTGCTTAAACATACTTTAAATAATTTCTAGGGTAAGCAATATTGCGCAATAAAGCGCAATGCGCAAAGAGGCAATGTTTCAGTAGTGTTATGACAGCCAAAGAGAGTCATAATCAAACCGGGAAACGTGGAAAATAAAGTTTATCGTAGCGAGTAAAGTAAAGCATTCCGCGAATCATTACATTGCCGCGGTGATTTATTTTCCAGCCTTATCGAATAAATTTACAACAGTAATTTTCATCGTAACCATCGTAAACCAATATTTCCGAGAACCGAGACAAAATAAATAGTTGTAAAAACACGAAGGTCCAAGGGTCCAGTTTTTATTTCACAAGTTTCTTGGAAAGGGACTTCTAGAAAGCCCTGAGTTATAGCGCGGCTAAGAAGTGCAGTTATATTAAACAGTATATTTCTTGAGTTGTCTCTCATCTAAATCTTTCTTATAATTTGGAAACTTCTCATCGATATTTGCTTTAGTTTGTTGAAAAATCTGTTTGAAAATGTTTGTATCTGTAAAACATTGCTTTTAGCTCTTAATGGCATGTATTCATCTCGGTCCTCAATTTGAACAACGAGAATGTTTGGGCTGTAAATATACAGAGAAATCAGTTGAATGCATTGGAAATGTATCCGAAACAGTGACAGATACCCAAAATTCGTTTAATTTGAATCCAACTTTTAATGTTTAATGTTTTTTTTTTTATTGTTATTATCATTATTATATCTTAACATGACCATGTCCTTGTGATATCTAGTTTGTAGAGAACAATCACACATTTTGTTCTTCACCGTTTTCTTGTTGCTGAACACTGCTGTTGCCTTGAGAAAATAAATTACCAAAAATATACAATATTTAGAGAAAGCTTTATTTATATTGAAGATTTTTTAATTGAAATTTATTACTATTATTATTATTAGTGATGTATTTATATCAAATTTGTTTGGCGAGGACAAGTAGAATAGTAGTATAAAATAAAACAAGCAACAAAATTTATAACATTCTTTGAAAATAAAGAGAAAACTGCTTTCACCTTTAAAAGTTATAAGAAATTTACATTTGCTACACAACACATGCACACATGCACGCAGTGACAAAAAATTACAGAAAATTAAGAATATTTTTGTCCACACCTGTGCAAAGCAAATTTTTTCAAACATAATTTTTACCTATTCTTTGCCCTTCAGCGTTTTGAGAACAGTTTTCATTTCTTGTATATTTTCTTAAAAAAAAAAAATGAAGGTGATGTTAGCGTTGAAGAGTTCAATTGTACCTGTCAAGTATTATTGTCATTATTATTATAATAATTAATTTAGCCGGATGAATAAATGCATAGCCTCAAGTCTCAAATCTCTAGAATCGAAGGCTATCGACATTGACCTGAGAAGTAAAATATAAGCTTTCTAAAGTTTATTTAAGCCGATTAGCCTTGAGGGTTAACCAAATGGTTCTTTCAAGTAACTCATTTAAAAAGACGAATGAAAACAATATATCAAGTGAAGGATTTTGCATCCTTGTATACGGAAACATCAAAGGGAAGAAAAGTTAACTAACCCAGTTTAAAAGTGTCAAATGCAATGATGCTCTGGGGAAGAGGCTTCCCAACAGAGTAGATGAAAAATATGAACCGAACAAAGCAACTACGTCATGAAACGAAAAAAAAATGTTTTTCTTTTTATATGATCACCTAATCTTTTACGTGCGAGCTCGATGGTAATCGTTAACGTTATAGGTACAAATATGTAGAGAACGGACATACAAAAAGGTTGGTGTTCGAATACATGTGAAAGTTTAAAAACATGTTCATGATCATTGAAATTAAATTCTGTTTTGAAACTTACCGCAAAGACTCATTATTAGCAAGTACACGGAAGATATTATTCAAACAAACTCTGACTAACACTAAGTTCGCCGTCACACTTTTAATATACAAAAAAGGGAACATGTTTATATAATAAAAAATCTTCATCTCTGTAATTATTTTCCTTTGTTTCTCTCAATTTCTTTTTCTTGCTTACAAATAACGCCATAGCACAAATTGTTATAAAAACTTTCCGCTTTTTGGCATTCGTATATATCTAAAAAGATTTATTACATTAACTAAGATATAAGCGAAAATTACATTTGCCTTGGAACGATCTTGGAAGACTCTTCGCTAAAATTACACATTTTGTACCTCTACACAAGAGTTTCGATTTGTTCATACGACCAACGTATGTTTATTGAAAACTCCTCTATTTCTTCACATACATACTAGCAAAGTTAGTAAAAGGAAGTTGGATTTTCTTCCTTCCTAAAAAAGCATTTATTGTAAGCAATTCTAGCTTAGCAGCCAAATTGGCAAGTAGTAAGCCAGTCAAGAGATGAGCATCAAGTATCAGATTTACGTTAAATCAAATTTTTGTGATAGCAAAGGCAAGCATAAATTAGATCGGTCCGCTTTTTTGTAGTCAATAGCATATTTATTTTAGAACAAAGTGAATGAACGGATCAATCAAAGCATTGTCAACGGCTGGCTACCATTTTTCCCATCTCTTAGGCAATTTTGGAAATCCATCATGAAAAAATGTTTCGTCGTTTGGACCTATGCCGTGTTCGGGTGCTATTGTAACTGTTACTAGGAAGTACTAATGTCTATTGATAACAGCGGGGAGAGTAGAACATTTCGAGCTAGAACTGCAAACAGTCCCTGCGCGAGTTTTGCTATGTCGGACTGAGGTCCTTCATAGTGAAAACTTACTATGTCATGAGTCAGGCCCATTCTCTGTCGTAATTACATCAGTTCTCATTGCATTTCTAAGTGATGGTTCCCTTTGGTTGAAACAAATCATAATGCATCACGTTTAGCTAATCCACTCTAAATGGTGCCGCCATAGATATTTAGCTGTATTGTCGACACCGTTGTGTCACATATTCTACGTCATGGTTATTTGGGCTTTAGATATCGTAGCTGATCCATTGTTCATCACCCGTAAGGACTGGACAGCGCTGCTCTTCGAATTAAACAGTAAATGTAAAGTTTCGCACAAAGATCGTATTCAAAGCTCCCAGAAACTATATGGCTTGCGTGTTAGTGTGATAACTTATATAGTCTTAAGACTTAAAGACAACCCTTTCAAATGAAGAAGTCTGCCCGCTGGGGTACTACTTACTTTCTCTCTCTTAGAAAACCAGCCGAACACCCTAACCGACAAGAAACCCCCGGTAATCAAAATAAATTCAGTTTTATGCTCTCTCTGCAAAACGCAATTCTTTGTATATTTATTCAGGATATGAGAAAACCTCTTTCATTTTGATGGGAAACGTAATAACATTGCAGTACTTTTAAAACTTAACGCTCTGAGCTAGGAATTGTATGCAATTTTAAAGATTCTATCAATATGTTGCATAACTTGTGGCGTAATACATAATGAGGTCTTTTCTTTATTTTTTTCACTACCTTTGCTCTATAAAAGCACAAAGTGCTCTTTTAAAAAATTAAGTCGTAAAATTTTCGTCTTCTCATAAAATTTAGTCACAAATTCTGTTAGTTTACAATTACTTTATGCCGTTCCACTTTATACTGTTTCTCTTATACAGTGTGCGTCTATATAGGTGTAATTATGTAATCATAACAATAAACTATCCACAACGGTTTTTTAATATTTCGAACGAATTGTGTAACCAACATACAAATATTACATAAACTTTGATAAATAAAATTTTATTCTCATAGATGCGATAAACATATTTACAGTTTAATCAATAAAAAACATTTCAATAACGAAACACATTTGTTTTTCTCTTATTTTTTTAATGAATGAACCGCAAACAATTGTGGCACGAAATTTTTTGATAAATGGGTGCATGTATATAATTATAAGTTATTATGTAAATGGTTTTCGGTGAAAATCACTTTCCTGTTATTATTAATCACATAAGTGTACATGTAAACTGTTAATAGTAACAAAGTCTAAAATTAAATATTAGTTTTTAATATTGATATATTGAAAGAAGTGTTATAAATGCAAGGCTGCGTCGTGATTGATTGGAAGGCTTTCTTCCCACACTATGAACAATTTGCTATTATTTCTTCGTTCGAAATGACGAATCTTTGCGTAAATGATATTAACAAACGAGGCTAGCTATTAATGTTGAAAACAAATTTAACAAGTAAGAAAATGACATTCGGCCGTGACAGAATCTTTTATACCTAGCGCTGTTGTCTTAAAAGAGACTTAAAAAAGAAAAAAAATAATTTTCGTACTCTGTAATATTGCGTTTGTCTGTTACAGTTTATGGCCAATAAAACCGAGAAAGCCGGCACGTACTCAACTACAACTGTACTTTAGCCCGTTTTCTATATCAACCTGCGTGCAATGACATGATCTGTGAAGCTTCTTTCTAGATGCTGCGAACGTTTTGATAAAAGATTGAAAACTTAATGCTCTAATATTGAGTAAGCGTGGTCGATCTGCTCCATTTTTCACAGGTGCTGCAGGACTACGTAGAATATAAATTTTTATCGGTGTACCTGCTGTGGTTTATAAGCAACGGGAAAGATACCAGTTTTCTTTTTTTAAAAACATGCTGCGGTCGCGTCCTCTGGCCAATTTGGCTTACTTTCAATACTTAGATCGTTTCTGTTAAATCTGATGCAGATAGCTTCCGTTTTGCGACCATACGAACGTTCGGCACAGTCATTGCGCGGAAAAACAGATGGACGGACGTACGGGCGGGAATGCTTAAGTCGGGTTAGGATTTGACGCTGATCAAGAATTTGTTTACCTTATGAGATCTCTGCTGCTTCCTTAAGGATGTTGCAAGCGTTTTGAGACAACTGATATACCCTCATCGTTCGTTGATGGGTATAAAAATATGGGTTATATAATTGCAGTAATTTATTCTACATATTTGCATTTTTAATAGATATTTTTAAAATAAAAAAGAAGCCCAGATAAACGACAAATTTATTACGAGTGCTAGATTTCATTTATCTGCAAATCTCCAAAAAGTGTGCAATAAATTATTTCAATAAGCTTAAGCCAAACTACAAGCAATAACAAAAAAAAAAAAAAAAGTAAGACAAGTTTACATTTTATTCATATCACATAATGCCAAATAATGCTATTTTTCGTTTCAATTTTATTTTTAATCTTCTTTTCAGAAATTTTTTTCAAACTTTTGCCAAAGTCTATGTAGATAAATATAAATGATAACTATTCAATTACTTTTCATCATAACAATGAAAACTTTTTTTGCGTACAATATTTTGTTACGCAATTTGCATACAACTGTAATGCATCTATTAACAAAAATCTTCGAGATGTGCTTAAGACCTTGAGGACAAAATCGATAGGGAATCGGCGATTTCATTATATCTCTTTAGTATTGAATGGAAGCAAAATCTGGACAACTTGAATGTCGTCAAAATTACATGATTTAGATGCATCGTACCTTTATAGAGAAAACTAAGAGCACCAAGAGTACCACAAAAAAAAACAAAAAAATTTTACACTAAAATTTGAAAAATTTCTTTTACTCTATAATTTCTACAGTGGAATTCTTACGACAGATGACCCCACTACAGTAAGCCTCTTGAGCGCATATAGCTTTTCAGTTAACCTTATATCTATGTCAAATCGTAACATCTGCAATGCATAACAAATTTGAAGATGGAACCAACCATATAGTATCGTAATTTTATACCTTCATGGCGTATGACCATTTACGGTATAAATGACTTTATTTAGAAATAAATTTACTTAAACTGCAGAAAGAACTGTTCATTGCAGACTTGAAATTATATTATATTGAAAGAAGTGCATCTTAACATAAAATAGGGGTAAATAGGAGTTTAAAGACTTACAGTTTGTTCTGCTTTGGTTTGTATATAGCGACGATACAACAATAGGACTACAACACGTGAATCAATTAGTGTACGACGATCCAGATGAATAATGCACAAGGCCAACTATGTAGAATCGTTGCAGAAAGTTGTTTATACGCTCTATTGCATGTGCACGCAAGCTTCGGTATGCTTGTCTAGTTTCCATATATTTTACTTGCATTCATTGTAGTTGGTTTTGGTTTTTATTGTCACATGGTAAAAGTCCCACACTCACTTACATGACATCCAGAAAAGCCCAAGAGGGAAATTAAAATTAACCATGTATTGTTACAAATAAAGTTTTAATTGCATAAACGCTTTTAACAACGTGAATAAAATGCACTTTACTTAATTTTTTTCTTTTTTACTATATGACATTTAAAAGAAATTTTTAGACATCTTAAGTATTTAAATTCAGTTTCTGCTCGAGTACTCGACTTATTGAAGTAATCGATTTTCAGGTTAAAAATACGGGGATGTTTGCCGACCTACAAAAGGGCTAGCTTTCAATTTTTTTATGTATGGACAGCCAACTCAAAGTCTAAATCATGTTCTAAATCATTTATAAATTATTTTTTCGATAGGCTAAATATCTATGAGATCATGCGGTATCTCTACGCTACACCGCTTGTGGTAGTATCCAACAGCCCTCCTTTCATTATACCGATCGATTCAGAGTCACTTTGTGAGTCTATTTAAACCTGTCTCTCAGTCCTGTTTTTTTGCATTCAATCCACAGACTATAATCTTTGAGAAATTTTGTTTTCGTCCAAGCAGGAGCGCTGTCGAAACTGGTTCGGATCGATCCACATTTTCGATCACTTCCCTTATTTTTGGAAAGACTTTGTATGAGTAAATGTAGGGTAGGGTAGAGTATGTAACGGTAGGTCATGGCCCACTGTAATGTTTTTACTTTTTATACCCACCACTGTAAAATGGGGGTATACTTATTTTGTTTTTTTCCACAATGTATGCAAGACCCAAAAGGAAGCTTTAGAGACCCTACAAAGTGTATGTATTCTTAATTAGCGTGAAATTCTGAGTTCATGAAGCCATGTGTGTCTGCGTGTCCGCCCGTGTGTCTGTGAAGATATTGACTTCAAATTTGGTAGAAACATTGGAAGTTGGTATTGAAGATGAGCCAAATTGGTCAGAGCAGAAGCGCGGTAGTGGAGCGTAAACTGGACGAAGCTCCGTTTTTTAACAAAAATTTTTGGATTTTTGCTCGTTCCGCGGAAATTATTAAAGTTTACCCTTTATGTGCAAAAATGGAAACAATCGACCACGCCCACACAAGGTTACAAGTAATTAAATTTAATTTTTTTCAATTTTTTGCGGTTCTATGTTTATTTATCGTAATGCAAACAAGACAGAATGTATGTAGGCAGGTATATTATCTGCCTACAAAAGTGTTAAATTTAAAATGAATATGGTAGACACCGCGTTCAATTTATTCTTCATAATACCAGCGATATGAGCATCAAAAAATAAAACTTGGAGAGTGGAATGCGAAAAGCACAGTGGTGGGTGTGCGAGATTCGGCCCCGGCCGAATATAACTTTCTTACATGTTTTATTTAAATTAAATTAACACGTAAAGATTCCATCATTTTTCACCTGTTTTTGCCATAAAAATAGACAAATTAGAATTTGTCGACTTACAAGGACTTACTTTTCATGAGAACCTACCTCTATATGCTAATGCGTCCAAAAAGTAAGACTAAATTTAATTTTTCTTTTTTTTGGTCTATTCCAACCTCTTTTTGAGAATAGCTTCAGCCAAACGACGACATTGGAGTCGTTTTTTCGAATTCGGCTACCTATTGCACGGTATTTGTGCGATCGATGATCACAATCTACTCAGGTGCATTATAAAAATCGGAAAAAATATTTTTTGTGTAGTAAAAAATCAAGCAAAATTTGATACTGGTGTCGATCGCAGTGCTACAAATTTAAAAAAAAATATATTTCTGATACCTTACTTTTCGGGTACCGTACTATGCTTGCGTCTACGAAATTACAAATATAAAGTATGGACTCATTTTCATCATAGAATATTAAATATTAAACCATTTAATCGAGGGCTTACTACTTACAAGAACGCTTACATAAAATGCGGTCCAAAAAATACATCCATATGGTCCAAATTTGGTCTAATTATTTTTAAGTCAATTTACTATTATCATCACAGGCGTTTTCAGAGGATTATTTTTCATGAAAATCCTTACATGCGATGGTATCCAAATATACACTTGCAATGATTTTCACTTGCGAGTCTGTTCCGCATAATCGAAAAAAGCATTCTGTCGTGGTGAAGAATTTTTAATGACACAAAAAAATGTGGTAAGGTTTAAAAGAATTGCTGTAATCTGAAGCCGTAGATAAAGCGATCACATAGTTCAGAGAATAATTGAAAACTACTTCCACCATTGCTATAATGAATAGAGAATGGAACGAAAATGCCTATTGATAGTGCGCTGATTGCTAATAAGATCATAAAGGAGGAAAGGAAAGATGGAAGCAAACGACAATAATACGTGCGAGTCATCCGTTCAATAGAAGCACTGAGAGATGTCTGCAAAAAAGTTCCATACAATAAAGAAATCAACCAACAGTCAACTTCACTTCGGAGAAGCCGAAATAAAATCTAATAAAAATGCGTCTGTGAAGACTTCACTCTAATAATTTCAGCCAATGTTGCACGCAAAAGAATCTCTTTTTAATATTGAGGGGCAAGAGTTTTAAAAAAATATATTTTACCTAGCGTTTTTTTAAACTAAGAATCCCATAAAAAGTATATAAAAGCGAGTGCTAAAAAAGATCGGACTTTTTCCGAATTTAAATGATGCTCAAAAGATTTTAATAAATTCTTTAAAAAATTAATGTCGAATCTTTTTTATTGGAAAAAATAAAAAAATAAAAATGGCAATAATAACAACAAAGCGGGTAGAAACACTATAGTTAGACAGAACCCCACATTAAACAGACTACATCATCTTATAGTTATTCAAAGTAAGAAGTTATAAGTAAAACGGTCGAAAAAGTAGTTCGATTTGGACCATTCTCAATAGTTCTTGCACTTGGGCCAAAACAATAGCTAAAATCGACAAATCGATTCAAGAGTCGAGTCTTAAGAAATGACCTAAACCATACGCTTTTTTAGATCCAGCGCATGTTCGTAATGAGCTTTTTCTGCTTTGGCATACCGTATTATCTGCTATTGGTTCGCTAAATACTACTCAAGAGGGAGAAGAGGAAATTATTATTTTTTTTTTTAAATTGAAACAACATCATCGAATAATTATTGTATTGAGCAACTCTGCACTTCAACGTTCGCTGTTGTATGCTTGGAAAAAGTTCATACATTAAGTAGTATTCAGCTTTGTTGGTTTCGTATGTAATTTCCGTTTGAATGTATTTTAATGAAATTCGTAACTAAACAATTTCTAGCTATTTAGAGTGTGCTACACAGTGGTAGCACACGATATCCTAGTACATGCAATCACATCCTTCGAGCTGACCTCTTCGCCGTATGAATACGAAATGCATGCATCAATGCAATATTGATTTTCATATAACGATTTTAAACAATTCTTCGTTTTTTTTTTTTCTTTTTAGTCCGACTTGCTGCTAGTGTTGTTGCCGTAACAGGCAGTTTTTCTTTCGAAAATTTGTTCTTTTTGTGCGAGTTATTTTGAAATTCAAGTCGTGATGATTGATGGCAAACAGTTTCCGTGGCATAGCCAACAGCATATTAATTTTCATTGATATTCTCTTATGAAACTAGATTGTAAAAGTAGTGAAATGATGTTCTCCGTTTTCCTCTCAACATGCAAAAAGTAAAATGTTAAATTTTTTCTCCTTTTTTTTTATTTAAAGATGACAGCTATGTTTTATGGGCTTTTTTCTATTGCAGATATATTTGAATTTTGATAATAAAACGAAAATCAATGAAAAAATTTTATAATTTATCTAAAACAAACTTGTGTGGCGCGACCAGAGAGAATCCATATAGCTGTGCGAAACGGTGACGTGAACTCGTACTTATATCGGAGCAATTCCAATATTATCATTACTTGAAATGGCTTTGTCATCCGCCTACCTTCCAGAGCTCAATAATATTTTTCTACCTTATTTGCATGCCAACGGGCATTAAATTTTCTCTTCCTTTCGCATTTGGGAATTAAAATTATTCAGTTATGCTTTTCAATAAGTTTTAGTGATTTCCAATTACAAATATAAGGTGTGCAAGCCAGTTTTCTATATATTTTGATAAAATTCAAATTGATTTTAAAATATTCTTGTTACAAACCTCAATAATTGAAATATTTACTATCACCGTCTATGGTGTTTTACCTCTTATCAGATAGTTTACAGATGCCCCCGCGGTAAAGATTTCGTGCTTTCAAGGTGAAATTATTATCGAGCCCCTGATCTGCTAAATATAACTGCATCAATCGGAATAAGTAATAAACAGAAGGAAGCAAGTCTGAAGGGTGAGTCGCAAATGCCGCGGTTCTACCTCAAGTTGAAGATCACTTCACTGTCATGAAGTAAAGTCACTTTTCGAGCTCTTTTGCCAGTAAATGATTCCTACCCTCTAGACAGCTATTTGCTTGACTAGTTGAGCTTGACGTTGTCCGGATGAAACGGTTTCACCAGAGTCTAGAAGTTCTTTGTAGACATTTCTTTCCAAACCCAACAAACGCACTACAATAGATTCTTGACAGGGATGTTCACTGAATCAATCTATGCTTTTCGTAGTTTAGCATTGTCGTACAGGGTCCACTTATCATTACCAGTTTTGATGGTGGTTCGAGGAGCTTTGGCGAAACTTAAAATTAGTTTTAATTTAAGTGAAGAACTACATTTGCATTTGAATTGACATTTTCGGGGATTTTCGTTTCTGTTGAAAATCACAGCGAATGTTAACCAATATTTAGAAAAGAAAAAGCAAGTGAAAGGAAGTTGAATATCTTTTCAGCTGCATAAGACTACAATAGGAAAGAAATCTGGGAAAACGAGGATTGCGAGAGAAGTGAAAATTATACAAACAAACACTATATATATTATTTTTGCGCCAAAAACTGTCAAAAACTTTTTCAATTTTTACACCCACACAACAGCAACAACAACGACAATGCATCGAGAAACCTTACGATAACAACAACAATAACTGACGACAACAGCTAACAACAACCAACTAACAAAATAAACGGGTTTTTCCACAAGCATCGTGCGATGCCATCAACACAACAAAACGTTGGCACAAATCTTCTTTTATTTTAGCCTTTTGCGTATGCCCTCGAGTGTATAGATAACGTGCTGTAAAGACAAAGATATTGTATCTTTAAAATATACTTAAACATGTATTGTTTTCTCCTTCTTTTCTTCTGCAGCTCTTTTCCAGTATTTATTTTTTGTGTTTTCTTTCGTTATTCTTTTACCTTTCTCGCAGATAAACCTAGCAAGGAACGGCGTTCGCTTGCCGGGGAACCTCTCAAATTACCTGAGTTTTTTTTTCGCTACAATGTCCTCTGCGGTTTTTCATCTAGATAACCAAGTCCACGGCATATCAATGACTATCTTATTTATAATCATTAATAAATCCGAATCGTGAAATTTTGAACCAAAAGTCTGTGTGAGTTTGTTCTTTTATATTACCATTAAGTCTATCTCTGATGGCGACTAGAAACCCTCCATTCTTACTGTGATCTAGACGGATTAAGTCACTTATGATGCTTTCTCCGCTTGACAGCTCGATCGGAAAGAACTTTATATTTCCATATAATTTTGCTTTCGAAAAAGTTGGCGTTGCCAACCATAACGCTCAAAATCAGCTGACATACGTCGCCCCTTACGAAATATCTTACTTTCTAACTTATTATCTAAAGACTTAACCTACACTAAATGGGAGTAAATAATTTAAAAGTAAGTGTGGAATCAAAACGAGTTAGCGACTTTCTTCCCCACAAAATTTTTGGTTGGACAGATATACGTCTCTGAAAGACGAGAAAAATTTCTTATAAATCGTACTCTTTTATGTTCTTATGAGTTATATAATAGTAGGTTGATCTAAATTGGCGCAAAAGTCCAAAAATTCTTCCTAAGCCATCTAACGCTTTTTCCAATTTATTTCGCTCCTCCGAAAATCCTTTCGATGCTTTACTTCAAACCAAACCAACGTGTGTGATTTTACGAAAAATATTATTTGCGTATTTATGCAAATGCAGATAAGTTCTGAGTTATTTTCGTTTCCCTTGTAAAGAGCGTGCGAGCATTTGCGAATAACTTTTAATTCTATTTAATATTTAAGGCGATTATAGCATTTAAAAAAAAAAAGCGGAAACTTTTTAAAAATTATAATTGGGATGAAAACTGTTTTGCTTACTAACTTTACGGAAGCATCAGAAGTTCTCGTACTATTATTACTTTTTAACTATCCATTATGTGAAAATTTTTATGAAAAGTTTCCCACACTTCGTAAGCTTAAGTTTTCGAAAGAATCTGATCAACAAAAGACGCTCGTTCAAGAATGAAAGCTTCTATTAATCAATCTATATTTTGCGTACATCAATGTATATATCTATTACGTGCACATCAAATTGCTCTGTAATGTAAAATTGCAAGTGTTGTGTGTACTGCACGAGAAGGCTATCTCTCAGGAGATTTTGGTAAAACAGTTTCTAATCTTACTATTGCCATCAATCATTCACTAAAATCTCAAGCTAGATTAAGTTTCAAAAATCTTTGAAAAGAAACAGCATATGGAATCTATATGGATATCTGTCCTTTAAATCAATACAGTGTCTTGTTCTTGCGAAAGTGTCATAGCCGAAAAATGTATTTGAGAAAAGTACGTACAAATAGTTTGTTTGCTTAAGAAAGGTAAGGTTCAAGTTCTTCATGGCGTCAGAAAAAAAAAAAAATGGTTTATTTAAACAAATTGTAATAAGTTTTATTTAGTTGCCAGTTTAACGAGGATAAACAAATATTGTTAATTACTTGGAAAATGTCAATAATGTTTTTCCCAACAAGAAGAAAATAAGAAGAATGTTTGCTTTGAAAACACTTCTTCCAATGGCAATTGAAATGAAAAAGCTCTGACGTGAAAGCAAATTCTTACTTTTGATACTTTCAAACTCATAAGGAATGCTTTTGTGCTCCTGTTAAATACGATACAGAATTCTGTAAAGCTTTCATGAGCTGGTTTTCTTACACACATTGTCGTTTCTTTACATAAGCCGCCGAAGATTGGAGATGCTGTCATTTTGTTAAAATGTTCAGAGCACACAGAAAAACGCTTCAGAGACCAGTATGAAATGTCCGTCTGGCTGCCAGTCCGTGATAAAATGCTCCTTCGAGGTGTTTAGAAAGCTTAAAAAATAGCTTCAGACACGTTCTTGGTCAGCCTCAAAATTTGAATCGATGTAGACATACGTGCACAACCGTTCGTCCATCCATCTGCGTGGATGCGCTTTACATACATTGTTACACTTTAAACATCGACTTCAAACTCAACAAAAAAGCTGAAATTGCTGCACGCGGATTGGCATTGAAAACGTCAAGGACAAACCTACAATGTAAAATAAACTGCTTCCCAACACCTTCCCAAAGCAAAAAATTTGATGTTTTTGGTCTTCATTCATAAACGAACATATTCTGTGGGTAATCCCATGTATCCCTCACAAAAAATTGTTTACGCTCACTCAATATTTTAGACTATCCAAACCGTTGTCTAGTTTTTTTTTAAATTTCTCTTTACGGCAAAAGTGATGGGATCGAAAGATCCGAGCAAAACCGGAGCTATTTTAATATGTTATATAAATTAATATAGAATGTAAATATTCTGAACGAATATAGATTATTTTCCGAAAAGATAAGATGCTTATTTGAAAAAGCTTTTTTGGGATCGAACCAAAATACTGCTCAAACAGACAATAGATTATCGAGGGAAACGGATGTTATTCATAACGAATATTATGTTTATGGAAAGGGAAGATGGCGCATTTTAGATCAGCGTTACTAAAATTTTGTGGTGCGCTTAATACTATAGTAGCGAGCGTCCTCATGCTGGAAAACCGCTTTGACATAGTGTTTGGCAGGTGTTAGCTATTCCCATATGAACAAATGCATCGCTCGAAAATCCAGAGATGGTTTTTTTGAATTGAAGAATGAGAAAATTACTATGGTGATGTCAAGGATATTTAATAGTGATGATAATGGTAGCGGTTCGCCGTTCCTAGATCATGATTATTACTGAGGCGAGTTCATTTTTCCTAATCTTTCATGTTTCTTTTTCACTTTTCTTGGAATTTCTTCGAACAGTGTTTTTTGGCATTAGACACCATGCATTTATTCAATGTGAAAAAAACTATGTTGTCTACGATTTAGTTGAGTAATTTATTTGCTCCATCATAATCCGAGTGTTCGAAATTATCTATAAATTGTGAAGAACACATGTTTTCTCGTTAAATTGTACAATAATGGCAAGTACTTACGGATACAGGAGTGATCTATAAATAGATCTATAATAGAATAGAAGACAGATATAAAAATATATTAATAATAATAACTACATTTATTTTGCTCCTCGAATCAAACAACACTCGTTGTGCTCCTTTTACTAAATCTTAATTAAATGTTTTTCAATTTAACATGTAGGTGCGGAGGATGTGACTGCTTCATGTGATGTGTATATATTTCTATACTTATGTAATATTTTTGTAGAGGTATAATTGTCCCGTCACGAAAATCGATATATGACTCATACTCTCTATACTATGATTTTTAATTGCTGTATACACCTTTTAATCATTTTCAATGAGTTATAGTAAACAATCGTGTAAAGAATTTATTTAGAATATGTAGTACAGGAAGCGCTAGAGGTTAAGGATAGCGTTGCAAGACAAGAAAGAGAAAAGTTTATAAAAATGAATTGAAAAATATACATATGTTTGTTTGTTGTTTGTCAAGTGCTCGTCCATTATTTGCCCTATGTCAGTCCATTATCGAATATGTATTCCGTTGGTCGTGTGATTGCCTCTACATTCCTCCCCCGCTTTCCTCATCTTAGCAAAGCAATTCAAATGTAATTATATGTATGTATGTATAATAATAACAATAATAAAATGTTTTTTTATGATATTTAATCGATTTCAATATACAAGAAGTATATCCTGTACATAGTACGTATACGTTTAAAAATATTATTGCAAAGAATTCTGCTTAACCTGAATTACTAATGCATCCAGAATACTACGATTTCTTAGCTACTATACATTGACATGTACACTCTACACAGAAATTCCCTGCAAATTCGTTGTGCCATCCTCGCCGATCCGAGAAGCATTCATGCAAAACCTTCCCACATAGTTCTGCGATTCACTTCTCTTAACACTTGGGCAGCATATATTCACTTTAGAAAAGATTTTCGTTGTACTGCTAAATTTTCTCCCTGTCTTTACGTATCTTTTTATCACTAACATCAAATGATAGTTTTGTCTTATCTTAATTTATTACAACAATTGAAATAAGCAGAAGATTAAAGGTACTTAGCGTTCCATAAGTTTTGCAATGTCTTCGACTTATATTACGCTTACACTATTTCGAATTTATTGGCTCTTGTAGTCCCTCCTTTTAAGTACCCCGTTACAATTCATTTATTTAATATTGTTCGTAGGCCTTAAGCTCATAGTTTCTAATTTTCTGCCACTGTTTTCTAAATGCTTTCTAGAACATTTTAACGCGAGTTCTTCAGAATTATATGAACTAAATATTCAGGCAAAGTTCGGCTGCCGTCTATGAAGAACTATATAGAAACATCATAAGTAAAATCTTCCGCCAAAAGTTACATGATTTCGATTTAGACGAAATGTATCTTCACTGGAGAAAAGTTTAACGATTGCGTAATTTTCAAAAGTGCCTATGTGAGCTTGCGATAAAGGTAATGGGACAAAACCACATTAGACTTTTTCCTTCGAAATCTTTGGGTGGCTTCAAAATCCCATAAACTCTAAATGAATTTCCAAGATTATTAGTGTGATTGGTAAAGTAAGGGCAGATTTATGTTGAAAATTGGTAACCAATTGGATTTCCAGAATTGAAATACGAAAGTGCAGAGAAGCAGTTTTCATGTATTTTACCCGATTTGCTTTATTTCAAGTTAAAAGTATATATCGACGATAAGCTAAATCCTATGAATTAATTCGTTCATATTACTTACCCTATATTTTGTATTACTTAGGTTATTATTTCCTTCGGCGTGTATGGTATTGTACTGCGATGTTCGATTACTTTATCATGAAATTGGAGACGGAAAATATGTGTATGAAGATTGAGAAGGCATCATGGATCTTGCATTTACAAAATAATTTACTTTTGTTCCTTAAATTACTTGGGGGAATGTTCTAAATTTGTTTAGTTTCTTACTCAAACATCATGTCCGCGCTGTTATATTATTCCCATACAGAAATAATTAATTACCTCTGTTGTTTTCCTCACTTTGCCGTAATATTTAGTTATTATGTTTTAGGATAGAGAGTAAATTAAAAAAAATGAGAAAATATAAATCTCTGCGGAAACTTCATCTTAAGAATATGCTTATTGGACTGGATAAAGTAAAGGCCGGTATCTTCTATATGCTAGGAGCCCCGCTTGTTTAACAGCTATTTAACCAAGGATCAAAAGTCAAAAAAGGGCGACGTCAAATGAATTGGATCCATTCCTTCTTTTTAACTGCGAACTTCCGCCAGCCCCTTTGCCATACCATTACATCTGAATATAGAATTAAGACTAGAGCTGTTTTCGTTAAGTGAAGACAATGCAAAATCCATCTTGCACCATGTTCGATGCAATTTTAGTTGCGAGCTGTATGATTCTTCCTTATATACATAAATTGTTGTCTGTATTGCCCTGGCCTAACGATATTGAAATTAACTTTTACTATTTTATGCTTATATTATAAGATATCTCATCCATGTGAAGTTTACTGAAATGAACTCGTATTTTTTCCAAGAATGAGGGCTTTCTCAAAAAATAAGATTTTGAGAGATCTTTCATACATTATTATAGAGGGTGCTATAACTAGCATTGGAGAGATGCTAAACTTAAATCTGATCTTCTAGTTCATTAAAAAGTTTCAGCACTTACTTCAGACAATACTGAGCGATGTGTACCACCATGTATCGGCAAAACCGAGAGGAAAGTAAAAGAGTAGAATAGAAAACCAATCAAAAAATTCACATACCAACGGAGCAAGTTTGTTTATTTATCGTTATTTAAGCTTACTACTGTGCGCATATTTATTTGAGTTTTGAAAGCAATTTTACAAATGTCATTAGGAAGTGAGTGTGCAGGAAGAGTTTGTGGGGCGAAATCAGGCAGAGAACATACAGCAAGCAGGACTTGGCGCAAATAATCCATACAAATGTGTGCAGTTCTTTGAATAAATTCAATCGATGGTGCGAAAAATAATTGATGACTTACGTGTTCCTTTAGTTCTTATTTAGCAAAAAAGGAAGAAATATATCATTTGTAAGGAATATAAGGATACTAAAGTTTTAGTATAACAAGGACAAACTACACGAAAAGTAAAAGAAAAAGAGAGGGAATCAGCACAAAATACATGAACGATGCTTTTAATGAGTCCATGTTATTTTATGCGAACTAATCAGTCAATGCGTCTTTCAATAAAATGTTATTGCGTGACAATTAAGTAGCATACGGTTTGAAATAACAAAATGCTTATTGATTAGAAGCAACTTATGCTAGGAATAAACAGATAAACAACTGGGCCACCAGATGCGGCGACCCGTTATGACAAGACGCAATCAGTAACATTGTGGTTAAAATTTAATTTTGGCATAAAGTAATGTGTGATTTATTGCGAAAGACTGTAATCGGTTGATATGTTTGTTTTGCTAAGCCCAATGAGTTAGATGCGAACATGGGCTGGAATTAAGACAAAGTGAAAATACAAAGAAAATGAGTGAACCAGCGAAATTAAGACGAAAATTAATTTTTTAATTGTTTTTAGAATTTTTAAAAGAAAGAAGTTCCAGAAGACATAGAGTTCGTGGTACAGGAATACTTGGAGGACCTCTAAGTACAATGCCGTTGACACAGTATACAATAATTATGCAGCTGGGTAATGGTACGTGAAAATTGCTTGGAAAGAGGGGCACTTATATCGAGAGAGCTAAAAGACAGTATGTTAGAAAGTAGGACACATTCCGTAAGATGCTGGCCGCGGTAAACTATATGAATATACCTCCGCGGGATCTTTTATTATTTTATAAACCGGATGATTTATACCATAACAGCTGAAGGTAGAGTTATTTGACTTCAGAATCACCCATAAAAAATATAACACAGCAAGCCTTTGTTAATAAGGTGTTGAAAGCCTAGCTCTTTCATACCCTATATTCCAAAAACTGACATTATGTAAGCGAAGGCTTGACGATTTCAGAGCTCAGGTCCATGGAACTTGGTAGATGGAACGGAGAGTTTGATTTCCAAGAGCCTAACCAGCACAAATTGCCGAAGGGTCAATCCATAACAATATAGTACTTGATGCGCGAATAAGCGACAGGGGCGATGATCAATTTTCCGCTTAGAAAGTTCGAATAAAGGTCCCAAAAAAACGTATAATAGGATTCAGTTTTAATCGCTAATTGGCTTGACTATGCACGTGACCGTAAACATTGCAGTTCTACTTCTATACACTTAACTTACATTTAAAATTTAACTGCAGAAAAGGATACGCAAAATGTGTACTTGCGATTAAGGATAGATTACTTTAACATTCAACGATTGGCGAAGATATTGAGCACTTTATTGATGCGGCTTGTCTAATTCGTACCATCGATCGTAAATCTTGTATCAAATATACATTATTTCAAAGCAAGGATGAAAAAACAGGGCATTGCGCTGAACTGACAATAAATATTTCATACAGTGTTATCGACTAATATTGAAGAAGCCACATATATGTGAATAAATTTTTATATTCATTATGCCAAAAATATCTTCAGGCAATGTGTCAATATGTGAGCGAAAAAACGAGTAGGTTACTCACATCTCATCGCGCGCAGGCACTGTGTTAACATCGCAAAAAGTAATGGAATAACAAGAACAACTTTTTTTTTTTGTGATGGCTAAGTTACTCCAAAGAAATTCGATTTTTTTTATTGAGATTTAGCTTTAAAGGTTTTTATTAAGCAAGTACCTGATGGTCCGTGAAAGTCCAGAGAATTCAGAACTTATGTATATAGGCCGTACTCCGGAAAATCGACAAAAATGTGAAGTAAATCCAATTTGATCCGTTGTATATAGCAAAAGTTACAAATTCGGTACAAACCAACTGCAATCCTTTTGTTTTATTAATTAAGGACAACTTTTTTATATTATCAATAAATAACGGAATTTTGCAAATGTAAAGCGCTATGCCAGCAAACAGGAAGAGTAAGGCAAAAAAACGTAAATAATTGTAATTGCTCCCCTCTCTCTTTGCCCGTAAAATGTATAACCAATTTATTTAAAATTGCATAGCTATTGGAAAAGATTTGTATTTGTCAACAACAAATGTAAAGAATAAATAAAAACTATTTATTGCGAAAGGAAAAAACAAGTGAGAAAATTTGATTCGGCTATAACCGAATCTTTTATACACATCCACATCCAATTTTAGGTACTATAAGTACACAAATTTCCATTGCTGTGGCTTATGAGTAAGCAGCGAACAATCCAGCAAGCAGAAGTGTTCTCGCTTTACGTTGTTTTGTAGGCAAATTTCCCTCATTTTCAATACTAACGTGTATTGATGGACAAGCTCAGCTGGATTCCGAATTAAACATTGTTTAAAGATGCATATACTTTGTGAAGTATCAAAAGCTCCCTTCTGGGTGTCGCAAACACTTTGACAAAATGAACGTAGCACCATCCTTCTGCGATAGGTATAATAAACAAGCATACACCACACGATTATTACCACAACAAATGAAGCGACCAACTACCTAAATGTATGCCAGCAAATACCAAAAAATAATCAAAATCCATTATTATAAAAATTAAACATGTATTTATATATATATATATATATATATACATATATAAGCAACAACGGCTGCAAACATATTCATACATATATAAAAAGATGAGTCAAAAAAATATTAAATAATCGAATGGTTATGTTAAAAATCCGATGCCACAAAAGTCGCTTACATCGCTAATTTTCTATGTACGGTAAAAATTAACAAAGAAACTAACTATGGAAGAAGCTAACTGTGGCAAATTCGGGGATTGGAATGTATATCGACATAAAAACCTTAATGACCCTTTAGTACAATAAATAAACGCTTTTAAGGGCGATTGTAGTTGCAGTTAGTGGTTCGAGTTGCCGTTAACGACAACATATTACACTTCATAGCGGATTAATTGAAGAAAACTGTTGGCTCCTATACTCGTATCCTATTCCTCTAGCGCACTATTTAGAAAATATTTGATCACTTGAATATTGTATCAATCAAAGGTCTTATGGCACAGTTGAGCATTATCTAATCAGCATTGGCTAATCATTATCTAATTACGGAAACATTTGTATAACGATCGTAATTCAAATTAAAACAAAACATGTTGAATTTGATCTACATAAAAAAAGTTCAGGTTGTCTCCTTGATTAGATTAGTGAGTTGCCCTATATTTTGAACTGACCCGACACAATCTTCAAATAGGAAAACAAATTGACAAAGCGCAAGTAAACCAGTTCCGATATACAGAAACATTTCTTCACATTTATTTTGTAATTCGTAAAAAAAAGCTTGCACTTGATTGGGAGACGATGTCACATTCATGGAACATGCCTGGGCGTTGTGCACATAACTCTCTTTTACTGATGACAATGTATTGAAGAGACGATATTAACTTTTGGGAAGTCTGACAAAATGAAGACAAAAAAGCTGTGATTAATTACCGAAGTGAAGATAGCCCTCTTGGTGAGCCGAGAGAACGAGACTCGCGATTGCCAAGTCGGTGTTCGGGGTTTAGAATCTCAGTGGGATAGATCATACTTTGTAATAGCTATCTTCTATAATCACCTACACCTATGGCCGCTTCTTAGTCCTTTAAGCTTAAAAATATTGCGAAGCGAACACAGCCCATCAAAATAGCCCACATTTTTGAGGTTTGTGTTGTTGGGAAAAAACTCTTTGCTAAATTAAGATTTACCACAAAGTAAAAAAACAAATGAAATGAGCATTAAAATTAAAAAATGTTACGAAGCATGCATGCACTTACAGAACAAAGTAAGCCTATTATTATGATCACAAAACCAAAAAAACCGAGCTATTGCTATTAACACGCAATTACTGTGCAACTAAAATACTACAATATACAGATCGGATTGTAACAATATTCAGAGACATTATGCAACTCCAGAGTTTTGACATGTGTTGAAAAAGAAGAGGAAGAAGGAGAAGAAGATGAATGAAACCCACCAGAAAAGCCTAATTTCGTTATTATGTTCAGGATTTACCAACGCCAAAAATCCTCCTCCAAATATGCCCTGCCCTCGTACATAGGACGCTAAATTAATTTTAAGAAATTTTAAAAAATTTATGTAATTTATTTGTTGTTTTAATGAAATTTTCAGTCTATCGCATCTTATAAAATTTTTATTGTAGAAAAAAGCACATTTTCCACATTATATTTCCTTTACATACATATGTGTTCCCATATGGAATTCTTTTGTTGTTTTGTGGCCTTATCTATGGCCCATCTGCTTATTTGACAGCACTTTCTCACTGATTAGAGAAGAGCAATACTTTTTTTATATCTTTGCGAATATACTAATAGTACCGCAGTTCAACGAGGGCGTCGTAGTGCTTTCACTTCTTTAGACTTTCTTGGTTTTCCAAGATGTTTTGAGATGAATCGAGAAAGTTGTTTTTGCAATACCTAAGTTTTCTTGAGATCCCCTTCCGGTTTTTACGGTTTATTTCTGTTAAAATGCTGAGAAACTGAATATTCCCATAGCGAAGTGTTTTCGTTAACATTGAAATGATTCGCTGATAAAATTTTCTTTTTTGACCTTTAATCTTGAAGACCTCTTGATGAAGACCACTTGCTCCTTATTACATTGTTCTTTTATTTTCCGTTATTCCAATAATTTAGGTAACACTCTTCAAAACTTCAAAAATTTTAGTACTAAAAAGTTTTCAAGAGTTCATCGTCTGAAAGGGACTTTGTATAGCCTACGGAACGAAAAAGTGAGACTGTTATGCTTAATATACATCTTCGCACATTTAAACGTAGTCATGTGCATACTTATAAGACACTTAATGCTTTTAAAAATTACGTTTACTACTCCATTTCTAATTTCAACATAAATTAAAATTCCTCAACGTTTTCAGTGAAAAGCTCTTAGACTTATCGCTCATGTGGAATGGCTATGCATAATGACCTAAAAGTTCCATATGTTACGTATAAAATTGGAAAATTACAAGATGAGTACTTTCTTGCATATATAACACCGTAATTTACTTGTCACTTGTCTGAATGGTGTATGGAACAAACGATGGTAAAAAGACTACGTTAGCTAGATTTACTGTTGCTACTACTACAACTACAACTGCCACAACTGCTACTACTACCGTAACTGTTACTACAAAAAGAAATTAATTTAAAGCAATTAAACGGATTACAGACGGGCAAATCTTTCCAATAAATATTTTACATCACTTACCACGATTCATGATTAAATACTAAAAAATTAAGATTATCCCGTGCTTCCGTTCAAAGGCGCACATTTGATCAGAGCGGGCACAAGCACAACAACAGTTTAGCAAATTTAATTTTCTTCCCACAGATGTTCGTATTGTTCACCCATTTTCGTTATGAAGTAGAAACATTAGGCTTTAGCGCTATATGAAGATTTTCTTTTTATGAGCTCCCCAATAAATAGTAGGTTAATCCAAGGAATAGATGTACGTAGTCCGATTCGCTGTGGAAGTTTTCATCATAAATTATTAAAAATTATGAGTGATAATCATATAAAAGCTTGCTTTTCGTACGATTGTTTATATGGCAGGACGGACGTTCAAGAAATCAGCTCATCTGATTCGAATTTTCCCCATCAATTTCGCATGTGGAAATGTTATCATATGGCGACTTTTGTCGTGAAATCTTGAAACATCAACAAAATAATTTTTGTCGGTGTCGCTACGGAAGTCGTAATGCTGATGTGTTAGAGGAGATAAACCTTGCAAAGCTTTCTTAAGGTTTTTGCTATTAATGTCTATCTCCTGATAGCTAGCTAATTGTACTTTTTGCATCCTTTTCCGCGATTTTCATTTTCGTGACCATCGTAAAAGTCAACTCGAAGAAAACAACGACTTTTAATTGATTCCATTTAACCCTGCGCTTAGATAGGAGAACTTTCTTAATCCAAAGATTTTGACACTTTCAACTAATTCTGGGTATGTGTGATGGGTGAAGGCACTTAGGACCTGTTTTTCTTCATAATCTTCAAAAGAGTTGCTGCTCACACAGCTTCCTATCAGTCTTAAAAATTGAGATACAAGATTTAAGCTTGACGTACTTCAATCACCAATGTGTGATTTCGTAGTCGCCAAACTCACAACGAGAATTGAAATGTAATGAAGTTATTCTCCAACTCTCTCAGGAAGAAGAGCGTTGGAAAACAACTTAAACGCCTGGGAATGTTAGCTGACATTATACATTAAATTTTGTCTGTGTTTTATGTAACATGAATTAATTAAATGCGAAATACATTTCAGTTGCAATAATTTAATTTGAATGTTCTTTTATTCGCCTTTTCTATTCTTTGAATACAAACATGCGGGTTGTATTTTTACAGCTTTTTTAAAATCCCCCAACTTCTCATTCACATCAAATGGCATACAAAAGCAAGTTTTGCGTGGTATTAAAAAAATTTTACAAAGAATTTCTATGCAGTACTGTTTGCTAACGTATACGTTAGAATAGTTAGAGTTACATAGCGTCACAAATGTTTCTCTTCTTCATACAATTCCCAGGATGTTTTCTATTTAATATAATAAGTCCTTAATTTCATATTTATCACCAGAGTATTTGCAATTCTTTGCAATGCGTAATGATCTAAGTTATTTGATCGTCTCCCGAAATCCCGGACTACTTCATCATCTCGGGTACTTCTAGAAAACTTTTAGAGTGAACAGACTTTGAAACATTGATGTTTCATTAATGTAAATAGATTATAAAGACATGAAACTATGTACGTATGTTCAATAGAGTCCGAATAGGGCGATTTTGATATATACACTTTACTTCAATGATATCCATGATTGAATGTAACTTACATGTCAGCTATTGCTGCCACCCTTTATACCCACCACCAAAAGATGCAGCGCATTTTCATTTTGTCCAAACGTTTGCAACGCACAGAAGGGAGTTTCAAAGATTCCACAACGTATATACATTCACTATCAGCGTTAAAACGATTTAAGCATGTCCGTCTGTCTCGTTGTCCGTCTTTGCAATGTGTGTTGTAAATATTCTTCTAGCCGGAAAAATGGAGGTACCGACCTCACATTTGGCAGAAACATTGGAAGTTCTCATACGGAAATTGGTATTGAAAATGAGTGATGAGCTGGATGAGCGAAGGACACGCCCACAATGCTGAATAAATTGAGAACTCATTTGTCTTTCAAAAAGAATAAATAATTCGTTTTTTGGCCATGACTCATAGACTATAGCAGACAAATGAAAATGAAAAATTTGAACGCATGTTCTACGGGGATGCTCTATGAAATGGAAAAAGGGGACCACGCCTACCCAATATAATAGTGTATCAAAAATGTAATTTTTTTTTCACTAACTTTATAACGCGCACAAACAAACCCCATAAAGTACATAAATTCTTGGAGAGTTTCAAATTTGGAATGCACCTAAACATGTCCATCTCTTTGTTTGTCCTACTACCCGCTAGCTCAACTGTGTAGTATCTGTAGTAAACAGCTGCCTGCGGCAAAGTGAAAACAACGTCGACAAATTAGCAAAAGAGTTTGGAAGTGATCCGAACACACATACAACGTCCACCTGCCTATGCGACAAAAATTTGTAGTTTGAAAATTTTTTCTTTATATTATAGAGCATGAGAATTTAATTCTTTTACTATTTTATCTTTTTCAGGGTACGGTGCTGGGTATAAAAGATTCGGTCCCGACCGAATATAATTTTCTTACTTATTTTATTTTAACATAGTTTGCATCAGCACAGCTACCTCGCTCTTGTTTGTGAAGCTATCTACACAAGTTTCGAATTAAAATGATTTACGATTATATTTGAAATTTACATTCGTTGAATTTAAATGAAAATGAAATTAGTGTAATAATCTGCCCATTTTCCGCGGTAATCGGTGTATTTGCAAGGCCATTTATTTTACATTCAATACAAGCAACACGAGCAACTAAAGCTTGTACTTAGTGTTTTATGCAGGGTAGCGTTTTAGTAATGCGGGTAAGCTTACTACTTTTTGCAGAACTTTTGCACCCTTTTGCTTTTCGTGAAACTAGAGAAACAAACGTATAAGTTGTGGATTGCGAAAAACACACGAAGTATGGCAGTGGTTAGAAAACACAGATACTTGTGCATAGTTCCGCTAAAGAAAGAAAAAAGTGGTTAAGAAAACATTTGTATTCGTTCCGTGCAAGAAATGTTCGATCATTTTTATTTGTCATCCCAAAAAATGTTGCTGCATAGATTCTAGAAGGAGAAAAAAAGAAAGAGGATGCGTAAGATACAATGATGTCCAGAATAATCAAAGAATGTATGTTAAGATCATAAGTCGGAAATATTCAAGAGCAACGTTAATAGCCATTTCCACCAGTCGTGCCTGTTTGTATCGAAGTTTGTTAAATCGATTGCTGCAAATGCGGCCTAATCTACAATCAAAAAATATCTGAAAATTAGAAATTATTATTGTGTGTGTAATGTGTTCCCATATATCATCATCATCGGCTTGTCAGTCAAACATAAAGTTTACTATAAATAGCAATTTTATGCTGCTTATATACAGATTCACGCAATTGCTATTACGCACAAAATGCTGTCATTTGTTTGAAATGAGAAACAGTTAAAATGGAGACGTTTGTTAGTTTTGGAAAAGTAACAAAGTCAGTCTAGTTATACATAATCAAAGGTTTAGCTCAGTTGAATTTTGCGTCGCTCATACTTGATATGACAGACAACTTATCATGTGTTCTTCATTACAGCATTTTTAAACTGCTTAAGTACTTGTCATATGTTGACAACAGCTGAGTAAACGTTAATACTATAACTACTTTTAAATTATTTTCTTGGATAATTTTCCTTTTATTTAGATCATAACTTTTTTATACCCACCACTATAAAAGGGGGTATACTCATGCTGTTTTTCCATAATGTATGTGACAGCCAAAAGCAAGCTTCAGAGGCCCTATAAAGTATACATATTCTTGATCAGTGCGAAGCTGATTTAACCATGTCTGTCCGTCTGTTTGTCTGCGTGATGTGTGTTGTTGGCACTCTACTGATCGCAAAAGTGAAGATATCGACTTCAAATTTGGTTTTGGAAACATTGGGAGTTTCTGCACGCAAGTTGGTATTGAAAATGGGCTAAATTGGTCTGAACAGAAGCACGCAGTGGAGCGTAAACTAAACGCAACACCATTTTTTTTTTTTAAAAATTTGTATTTAAAAATTTAATATTTGTAAGTTAGAAGGCTAACACTTTTCACATTTGCCTTACGAGACACTTGACTCTCTACTAAAATGGAACCAATCGACCGTATCCACACAAAGTTAGAAGTAATTAAATTTAATTATTTTTCACATTTTTGAGGCTTCATGCTTACTTATCACAAGGCAAACAAGACAAAACGTTTAAAACCATTTTGTACACCCCTCAAATGAGGATACATTATCTCCGTAAACACCGCGAATAATTTTTCCTTAATTATACCAGCGACATGGGTATCAAATAAAAGAACTTGGAGAGTAGTATGCGAAAAGCATATTGGGGGTATGTGAGATTCGGCCGCCGCTGAATGTAATTTTCTTACTTGTTAAAGTTTATCTCCTAACTTTAATAAAAGTTTTCTTATACACATTTGTTAGAAAGGAGGAGGGTACATCAGTTTCGTTGTTAATAGTCACACATAAAATAGAGATCACACAAAATATAAAATAGATATATAAAATCAAATAGAACTTTCTTATGCTTAAATGATTTTCATTAAGTAAAACGAGCGACAACGCGTTTATTTGAAAATGAAAAAATGTCACTAAAACAACACGATATAGAAATGCAATATTAAGAAGTGATGTTGATACAGATTGCACACTGTTGAGGTTAACGTGCATGAATTGAGCCATTCCTATACCTCGCCTCAATGCATTGTGGACGCTTTATAATTTCGATTTTATCATTTTTATAAATTTCACATGATTAGATTTGGATAAATTGTTTGTCAATACATGCATCAGTTATGTTATAATTTATGCAGAGAGTAATTTACATAGATTATCCTGTACTTTATACAATTCTCTTACATGACGGCAGCTTATTTGGATCTGCTTACTACGGCTATGATAGGCAAGCTTTCCCATTAGTTACAATATACTTAAATTATTAAATTTTATTTCGATTACGCTATTACCGTGTGTTTGTAACTCTTTAAAAAGGACTTTTACATAAGATTCCTATTTAACTGCTGACTACAATGCTATATCTTCTTCCTGCATCCTTGGTAAAACCAAAGTGGCCTGCTTACGATATTTTACAAACGAATGCACCACTGGCTAAGCAAAATGCCATACCCAGTGTACGACTTTATATAGCAACTACTGCCACCTCAATCAGGCGGAATTTTCCTGTAAGTCAGTTTCATCTCTGTACCTTCACATAAATATTTAAGTAGCCTTTTTACTGGCACTAAGTTTTCCCTATATGAGTGGTGTGGCTACAGAACGCCATTTCTTCATACTATACTGAACGTTCGTACGTTCGTACAGTATAGTATTGCCTTATAAAAGAGTTTTGGTTTAGTCAAATAAATCAAATTGGATCATCGCTGTCAAACTTCGGTTCTAAGAAGGAAAGAATACCTTACTTCACTATCATCGACACTCGAAACCCTTTTTATATCCTAAATATATGTTTTTACCCAGTTAACCCATTTTAGACTATTGGGCTAATATTATAATGCAATAATAAAAAAACATAAATATCTTTGTTCTTCGTCTATTAACATGTTCCGTTTTTACAACCGATTTTTTTTTTTAAGTGTAATTATGTAACGATGTGGCTCCCAGCCAATTATGAGAATTGTGGAAATAATTCAGATTATATTGTTTTTGTTTACAGTTTCGATTCACTCATATGTGCCAATAAGCTATACATAAACATAAAATATTGCGCACAGATCGTATATTTTTTGGAAATACATTAAGAAATCATTAAAAAATTCCATTTCAAAGTCCAAATGCGGCTCAGGGGCATATCGTGGTTCGATTAGAGTTCTTATTGTCCAATTTTAGGTTTCGTGAAGACTAAAGTCGAAAATTCATTTTGGTTCCACACTTAGTTTGTGAATGCTATACTAAGTAAATGAAAACTGACAAGTTTGGCGTAAGGATAGCCCACCAGGGGAAGACAACTCTTACCATTTTATTTCGGCTATAACGCTAATCGATTGGCAACGCCTATCCTGACGATGAAAGAGGCAGTACATAAAGGAGTCAAGTTACTAGATAATGTGGTAATAAAAATCATGTCAAATCTGCGGGGAAAGTTTACTTCGGGGAGTCGTAGTTTATAAACAAAGCTGATTTGAGACTGGGCGGAGAAATGGAGAAAAGAATTGTATTATAAGGTTCGATTAGTAAATAATAAAAATTAATTATAATTATTATTAAGATTATTATAAAATAGTTAGACATGGACATTGAATTTTCAAGCCGCCGTGTGCTAAAAAAAATTAAAAAAAAAATTAGAAATGAAATGTTAACAAAAGTGTTGGGTTATAACGAACATTATACTAGATGCTCGAAGTAAAGATGCCTTAATAAAGTTATGTTTTACATCCGTTGGTAAAATCTTTCTTTCTATTAAAACGAGTGTTAGGCGATTTCGTAGGAGTAGAGTAAACCCTGGGACGACGATCTCACCCTGGCATAATAGACGAAGACAGAAATCTATTCACCCATCAACAAAAAAATTAAATTCCTGCAGTTCTATTGCCGACCTAATAGTCTTAGAAACCACAAAGCGTTTTCCTTTTAAAGAGTGTTATGTGATGAAAAAGTGGATCACTTAAGTGTACCTTCACAATTTTGCTTTCACATTTTCACAAAGATTTAAAGTCACAAAATTTAAATAGAAATATTTCCACGTGTGCATTTTCCCACACGTTTGCGCAAGGACTTAACTATTCAAAGCGATGTAAATGTTTTCTAAAGCTTTATTCCTATGAAGAGATTACATTAAAACGGGCGTAAAAAGTAAAATGTAATAAATATGTAAGGTTTTTCGGAGAATCAAACTGTTAGCAGTGGCATGTAAATGAATCGATGGCGACTTCTTCTAAGATACTTTATAAATGATTATATAAACCGTTGGGTTATTCCCGCTAAAACACATGAGACGCTGCTGCAACGACTCTACGAACCATTAGCATATGGCCAATGAATGGAGAAAATGACGATATCCGATCTTTTTTATGCCCGACTTTGTTTTTCTTTGGAGTACCCGAAGAAGAAGGGGTGTGGAAAGACCAAAGTCCTAGAAGTAGTTATAAGTTATTCTTATGTATTTAAGGTACGATAAATATATTTTACTTTGCACTCATTTTCTTTTATTCTCTTGTGAGGATTATAGGGGTGCGGTAATAAGTAAGAACTGTAGAAGTAAGACCGAAATGGAATGGGAACAGCTACTTCGAAATAACTTAGTTGACATATTTCGAATGTGATCAACTAACCGATTAACAAGACCAATTCGTGCTCGAACAAAAATATAGAGGAGAAGAAGATGATTTTTTGCTTCCTTCTTTTTGGTTTAACCGTCGTCAAGATAAGACGAAGGTAAAATCAGTCATCTTCCGCCAAGAACGGAAGAAGATATAGGTGCCGAATCCGAGGTATTTGAGTTAGGAAATCGCCCGTTCCGTCCGTGGACAGTTGACGATAGGTCACATTTTTAATTTGATCTTTAGCCGCGAGGTGCTCCGTGTCATTTCTTATTTACTAAAGCAGCTGAATTGTAACGTCAAGAGATATTATGGTTTATTTTTACTAAAGTGAGCAAGAGCAATCACCAAGTTAAGGACGCCTGGAATAGCCGCTGAGACTACCCGAGCATGATTACCCGGATAGGAAAATTTTCATCCCCACACAGATTAGAATAAATACGCTCGCGTTGATAGAAACGTAACGGTAAAATTTGTATATTTCGGTCTATCAGTGTAAAAAGTGTAACTATTGTTTGTACATTCTATATACATATGCACGTATACGCATACATGTATGTACAAACATATATGGCACAGTTTATAAACTTTATAACAATAATTTTTATTCCAAAAAATGAAAAAGATTTTTCTTTTTTAATTTGAACTACATATATAAGATTTAAAGTTTATAATTCTCGAAATTTTATAAAAGGAAAAAAATGAAAAAAAAAAGAAAATAAGTAAGTTTTAAAATAAAAGAACTAAAATTCTTATTTAGGTCATTATGTTTTCTTTTGTGCCAAAATCAATTGTTCAAATGTTACAGTGGTACTGAGTTTTTCTTCACAATTTTCGCCCCTTTTTTTTTGTGTCTGCATTTCCGTTGAAAAACATTCGCATACATATCTGCTACATATAAAGTAATTTTCACTTAAGTGAAGAAGTACTATACTTTTGCTGCATGCATGATTTCGAAGGGCACTTAGACAAAGCAAAAAATATTTGCTGTTATAGTGGAATTCTCGAAAAAAGGATGCCTAACTCACAACCGGTATTGCATTCCATTGTACTGAGCAAGAAACCTATGTCTACCTTAAGAAAAGTCTTGAATATCCGCTATTTCAATTTGTTATTGATAGGCCAACTAGGACGATTAAGTAGTGTTTTGCGCACAACACTTTGACTTGAATGTTGGCTTATTTGTAATTAAATATATAACAACTTAAAATGTCGCATTTTCTCCGAAATTTGAATAGGAAGCAATTGTGTGGAAAAGAGTTGTCCGGTCTCTCAACTTCTGCAAAGTAAGTGGAGGTATTCAACAGTAAGCGCAGAGGTCGTCTGGGGGATATATTTAAACTGTGCATTAAAGTTAAAAAATTTACTGGAAAAAGCAACTTTAATCCCAAAAGAAGTCATCATAAAATTATCTGATACCATTTCAAATAGTCATCTTGTCATAAAAAGACCGTTTTTTTTTTTTGTCACAGCAATGAAATTGGTTTCATACACTAATCATTGACTGGAATTAGTGATAATCAGAATCGCCATCTAAAGTTTATTTCAAAACTTTCGCAGTATTAAGTCGAGTGTTTGCATGCTAACACACAAGTTTAACATTTCAAATAAGGGCACGATCTGATAATACGGTGTTATATGTGGAGTGGTCGAAAAACTGCTCCCATCCGTACCGTTTTCAATAGCATTCGTCCTTCGCGCAAAGCATGTCGGTGTATAAAATTTCATTAAAATATCTCAGATCTGCTACCTGTAGGGTGAACACGAGCAAACAAGACGGGGAGACGGACAGATAAGCTTAGATCGATACAGAATCATGTCAATATCAAACTATAATTCTTGCCTAATTGTCATATATAAAGGTTTACCTTTTGTGAGAACACTTGTACAGAGGAGAATTCAAAATATATCCCATCCGATCCAGTTTTGAAGTGAATGTTTGTGAGTAAGGTGAATCACTATTACTTAGCGATTGTTGAAAATGCAATTGTTCCCATCCAATCCATTTTCAACGGGTTTCCACAGAAATCAAAACATATCAGTGTAAGGAATGTAGTCAAAATTCCTCAAACAATGCGACCTGAATACAAATGCGATTGAATACAAAAATATATAGACATGTATTAGATAGACAGACGGGCATGCTGAAAACGTTTGAAATGACTCTGAATTGTTTGGGTCTTTCTTAATAGCTTTTGGGTGTTGCGTACATCCGCGCAAGCTTAATATACCATTGAACCACAAACGATCTGGGATATAATAAAATATTATGTAAAGTTTAAAACTTTCTACTTTTCATAAAGTCACTAAAATTGACATAGTGCTCAATATTGGGCTTCGAAATGTTGCTCTGTACAAATAGCTTCAATGCTAAAAGCGAAAATAAAAACTTAATAAAATTTCATCTTAAGTGATGGAAATTAAGATCGTTAGTTAGAAGGCACTGTTTAAGGATTTTGTGCATTTTGAAGCAATTAAAGGCTATCAGACTATTATATGTGTTTCCAAAGTGCTTTGCTTTAATATAACAAATTTTCTTAATTAAAAGCATAGCTCTTGGAACTTTTTAAGTGTGATACTTGGCACACGTTTTTATTGAAAATTTCCTTCAGAAATTCTAGCGAGATTTTCTTTAAATACGCGCACACTTCTTCCAACCTAATTAATATTTTTGATTAAAAAAGTCACTGAACTAAATAAAACTGCCAGTAGTGTTGGCATAAATGTATGAAACACAAGTTACTGTAACAACTGTAGCAAAATAACTTTCTCTTAGTTTGGTGTGCTTCGATTATATAAGAAATTGGAATTTATTGAGAATAAATCCAAGATATCGAAAATTGTACCGACGAATGATGTAAATAAATGTAAACGCTTGCACACACTTGCACATTATTTGTATACCATATTGAAATGGGATAGTAGAACGCAAACATTGATGTTTCTTTTCTTTGTTTGTAGATGAACGAACTTAGCCATGGGATATTTGGTGCTTTTCTACATCCATGAAATATTAAATAAATTATTAGGTATAAATCCCCATCGGACACTGCATAATGTTAACAAGTAAAAACGCTACAGAGAGAAACGACGCATACCCCACACTACATAGTACATATATTCGTATAAGGACTTTTCAAAATAACATATTATATGGGACGTGGTCGAAAAAGTGATCCGATGCGAACAATTTCCAATTGCGTTCTCCGGCCAAAAGATGTCGATACTAAGTTTCATCAAAATTGTTCTAAAGTTGCGACCTGCAAGTTGAACACAAGAATAAGAATATAAGACTAACAGATGGTCAATTTTTTGTACCTCGGTAATGAAAAGTAGGCTTTTGTCATAATTTTATGGTGGAAATTGGTCCATGGTTGGCAATTTGACATAGAAATTACTTGCACCAAATCTGGACTATGTAGGTCCATTTTTTGCAACTCACCCCATATAAGGGCACTCATGGCAGGTAGACATTTTTATGGCGAGGTAACCGACGATAAGCACGTTGATAAAAAGTTAATTTTGCTGAATTTAGATCACATCAGTTTAACATTTAGAGTGTCTCCCACATAAGGTCTGCTCTAAAAAAGAAAAAAAATAGGAAAAATAGGATAATTTTTGGTATTTCACCACGAAAGTATAGATATTGCACGAAGTATATCATGCGGGGTAGGGTATGTAATGGTCATCCTTCCCTGACTATAATGTTCTTATTTTTCAAATCAACGACAGATAATTCACTGGACTGAGTAAAAGGGGCTCAGTGTGAACACAAAGTTCTTTATTTCAAAGAGCGCTTCTCCTCGTTCTATTTAACATCCAAACAAACGTTAATTTACTTTCTTTCTGCTTTCTGAAGAAAATCAAACATAAAAGATATAAAAACAAATATCAAATTTCGTCTCGTCACAAACAAAAGTTACTTAAAAGACGCATAATTACCCTTCTATTTTATTACAAATACATGTATATATTGCTTAAGAATGCTTCACTTGCCAAATCACTTAACTTCAATTGCTGACATTTTTTATATTTTAATTTCAAAGCACTTGAGTAACTCCTAATTGTATACAATCAAAACAGATCTCTCTAATAATAAATACTAAAAGCGCTAAAAGACGAAATTTTTGCAGTCGTTGAATAATAAATAATTTACGTTATTTGAGAAGCAAGCCGTAGTAGAAATTTATTTAAGAGATTAAAAGTTAAATGCATATGCAAAGCGCATTTAACGCGCGCTTTTAAAAACACGGTGTGAAAAAATGTAAACAAACAGTTTTATAGTTTTTTTCTCCTCTTGGTCGTGTGAAAGTATCGAATTTGACGATGGACATATGGACTTTAAACTTTAAGGAGGTAATTTTTTAGACGTTGTCTGCAGATTTTAACGGGTCTAATATAATAACATTTCAAGCAACAGTCGTAATCACGATTTCAAACGATAGACACGGGTAAACCGATTCCATTTATTGTAAAGTGATAAAAAAGCTTTTTTCAAAATGATTTTGCTCCTTGCGAATGGTTTAAATATCTTGTCCCTTGTCTTTGGAAGCGAATCATGCTAAATTTAAGATTCTTAAACTGTTAAAAACAGATCGATAGAGCAGCAACGTTCCTTTCGAATTGTCTGACGTTCATCCGAGGTACTCTGACATTTTTTTTAATTTTTATTTTGCGGTTTCTTGTGATAAAGTATTGAATGAGAAAATCCGACATTTTTCAAGTCATAATCTGATATAAATGCTTTTTAGAGTTCTAGAGGGAAAAAATATTTTATGCATATATTTTTTATTTTAATTTTTTCCTTAATAAGATAAAAAAAAAGAACGTTACGCCTGTTTTATAAAATTGTTCCTCTCTATGTCTGCCCTTTTCCCTTTGTAAACAAATAGATATAGAAACGAAACCCATCAGCGCCAACATAAAAATTTATATGCACAAGTACATTGGTATGTATGTGTATACACATTTTACATTTTTGTGACAGTTTCTGATACGGAGAGTACCAGAGAAAGGAAAGTAAAAAAGAAAAACAAGGCCAAACTTTGTCACATATTTTTGTTAAGAACTATTTTTTTTCTTTTTTTTTTTGCTGTTTTACCCTTCCTGTGGAAAAGAAAAAAGGAAACTATAATAGTTTTCTAAGGTCAAGTAGCATATAAAAAAAATATTCTCATACTTGAAGAGCAAAAACAGCAAACAAAAAGTATGCATGTGCAGAAAGAGGAATAGAAAGCCAAGTAATACCGTTTTTAAATTTTCTATCTCGTTCCTTTTTATTTTTTTTTTCTTTTTGTAAGAATCATAAGTGCAACACAACTTTAAATAAAAGAAATGTTATACAATTACATATCAAAATCTTGGAATGATTGATACTTAGTGTCGGCATATTATAAAGGGCGATTTAATTCTGCGATTTCTATTATAGGTAGCAATCTTCCGCGCTTTTTCGAAGGTGAAATTGAAAAAGTTTACCAGCTTAGCTCGTTCGTTTGATTTTATCTTGAGTGCAAAAATCTATTCATGAAACCCGAGCATTGATAGATAGTTCCTAGTTTTACAGAATGGGAGATCAATAAGATGAATTTAACCACAAAAATATTTGCATCCAAATTTTGGGCAAAGGAATCATATCTCACTAAGCAACTGGCGGCCAATCTTAATCAAGTCATTCAATCCAAAAAAAAAAACGCAAGAGGCTTACGTAAACGTTCCTGCTGCGTATACTATTATCTTGATCATATAGTTCGGGGATATTACCATTAAATTCATCTTAGACGTAATGATAATAATATGGCAACTATTCACTTTGAAGTATAGACGATAAACATGGCATAAATTCAGTCGGTTAAAGACGTAAGCGTACATATGCGTAAAAGTTTCTTAATACATGTTATGAAGAAGAAATTGTTAAAACAACACAACTGAAGATACTACAAGCACCTGGACGTCACATGGTTCACTATTAAATAACCTACAATACCCCACATTCTATTCATATAACACTTATCAAAACAAATTGTAAATATGGAGTTACCATAACAGTTTTCAAGCCGATGCTGAATTTGAAAAGTATTTTTCGCTATCGAAGAGCTAAGACACGAAATTCAAATCTTCTCGTAAAGAACAAACGTAGAGTCGTTAAAAATACTGTAACTCACACGGTGAGTGAGTCGAAATGACATGAAAGTTTAATTTTGTGCTTTCGTGCCGGAAATTATTGATCGATACAGTATCAGCATGCAGCAAGTAGCAGTTTTATTTTGACCATTCGCAAACGATCAGTTGTGATAATTATCTACAGATTATTGTCCATTAAATTTTTTGTTCTGTACTTCTGCTCATTAAATGTTTTTCCTATTAACATCCACTATGTTTGTCACTCTGAAAGAGAAGCTGACTTAAATATTTTTTATACTCTGGGCTACTTTTGGTGCAACGGTATATTAAAGTTATGCGAATGTATGTAACGCTCAGAATGACTTGCGGTAGATCTACCTTTCATTGCACTTACTGATTCGCAATCAATAAGTTTGTCTGTCCGTCTGTCCGTCTGGTTTTCCTACGTTTAACCTGCAGGTCGCAATTTTTGAGATATTTTAACTAACGCGTTCGGTTCGGAATGCGACACTTTTTCGAGCACCCTTCATATAACGCTTTATTTTGGTTAGCCGGGATATGAAAAAATAGTGTAGTTTAGAATTTCGCGATAAAGACCCCTTAATAACACTAAGGATGTGAAAATTTTAGATTGGCTGGGATAATTTTTTAAATCTGACGCTAACCAAACGTTCCTGCGGAAACTTGAACTTTGTACGCTAAAAAGTCCTAATTTTTAATATTTGCTGATGAAAATTCGCTCATAATAATAATTTGATATAAACATTACCCTTACCGATTTTAGACCGCGTAGGTCTATTTTATGGATCTCGAGCCATAAGAGGGTGCTAATAAAAAATAAGCCTTTATGTGTCAAAAAGATTAATATATTACGATGACTATTAGTGCTTAGTACATTAACCATAGGAAATTCGAATCAAAGAGGTCCATTTTTTAGACCGCACCATATACAAGGACACTCATGAAAACCACCCCTTCCATGGAGACAAAGTGTAATTTGTGCTTTGCTACAACGGAAGCTCTTGAAAAATTATAAAATCATTGACAACTAAATAACGTTTGCTAAATTTGGATCAAGTTAGTTAACGTTTTTGTTAGTATGAAGGCTTTCATGAAAGTTATGCATATTCTTAATATTACATATTGTGCATATTATGCATATGCATAATGTACAATAAATTATTATATTTACATAATTAATATATATTTATATATATATACATAATTATATATTTATATATATTATATTATTAAGAAAATGAATTAATGAGCGTATTAGGCGAAGTGATGTAGAGTATCTAATGGTAAACCCTGCCCGAGTGTGCCATTAATTGCTTTTATTCTAACTCGTTTCGTTCTTAACGTTGACAAACTCTCAAGTGCACGTAGCCTTATATTGTGGACAACAAACTACTTTGTTCAACAAATAGGAAATATTGTTGTTTTTAAAATTTGCGTGCCTCGAATAACAACGCAGTTTTTCAAAGTTTTGTGGACGCAGTGGGTGCGCTTTATTAAATTATAAACTCGAATATTTTTTGTAATTTGTAGAATTTATTATTGTCGAATTTTCATAATGAATAAATTTATTTAGGTATTTATATACTACGTCACAATTGGTACAAAGAATTGAAAGAAGGTAGAGAAACACTTAAAGATAAATTATCGTCAAGTAAATATTGGAAATATTGTAGATACGATTGAAATATTGATAGCAACGATTCCACGAATTTTAAGAAATGGTTAACAATTGTCTTACTTTGCCTCTTGTGTTGTTTCAAAACAACCAAATTTTTTAGGAAAGGAAAGCATTGTGGCTGAAGAGGTGCTTTGCATGAATCATAAATATACTGAATATATCATCACTGCTTTGGGAGCTGGATTTATGTGTTTGGTCCGGCAACACTTCAATATCAAGCTAATCACACTCTAAAGACATGCAGACTATTTTCTGTAATTGCCGTGGTCTTATCCGCAAGGATTTATTTTCAGAGATCGATTATATAATAAAGTATCTGACCTTCAGCTAGTCTGAGTCTGTACATAAAAAAGCGTCTATAGTTATGCCGAAAGAGATCCTGATTTTCTCCTTTTGGTCAGAAATATTCGTTAAATTTTTCAGAAGAATTAAAATAATGGTGTTTCACCATCGCGCTATTCACATGACATAATTCCGAGTCATTAGTTTCTTTTACATTACTGTTAAAAAAAGTCGTTTCCCGAAAATTGTTATTCTCAATAAAAAGATAAAAGACGGGAACGAATCTATTGAAAAAACTTATATAATTGGTGCCACTTTAAAACTGACAGGCGAATCAGACTCGGAGAAAATTCAGATACGTAACATTACAGAAGCACAAGCACGCACAAGCACGAGCACTAATCGCAACAACATTTGTCGCGCAGCTACTAAAGACAAGAAATTCAAAATAGGATGGGTTCGATGACGCATCAGGGAGTAGGAGATCAAGAACGTAAGGTCCATGTGCCTAGAGGCATGGAGATTGTCGCGGAAAACGCCACATTTCATTATGTGGAAGATGCGGAGAAAGTGGACAAAAAGCAGTGGAATGCAAAAGCGATTTGCCGTGTATCACCCTATATTCGTCGATAAAACTTCCAATGTTTACAAAGCACTTGCTAGTTTGTAAAATTCGAAAAGCGTTTCCTTAAAATAAAGACTCCCCTTATTTACCGAGCGCTGGGTTGTGTTCCGAGCAATAAAGTAGAAGTACGAAAGTGCACCAGGTTTTCTATTTCGTTAAGCAAATTTCAAAATATTTACGACCAGCTTGCAATATACAAGAGACATCTATCTGTGGCTTAGTGTATAATACGTCACTCAATATCTTCGTAGAACTATTGACGAAGGACGTTCTACCCGACATTTAAATTTTTCCATTGTTCACGAAAACCAAAGTGGCATCACTAAAACAGCTGTAACATGTAAACTAATGGTCAGAATGCCATCAAATTGTTATTGCATACATTTGAGCAATAAAGACGACATCTATATGTCATCCCACGAACTTATTAAGGGATATGGCTACTGCTGTATGGCGCCTGAAAACTTGATGCCTAGAATATTACCATTCGAATAATACTTGAGCAAGAATTGATGAAGGGCATCTAAAACTCCCTCTAACGCGAACACAATTGTCCGAAGTTGAATCTTTTACCTGTAAGTTGTAAAAATGCTATCGCTTGAAAAATAACTAACAATGAGTTGATGAAGGGCACCTAAAACGCAGTCTAACCCGCGCACAATTGTCTCACGTTCTTCTTATCCTCTCTCCTTGATCAATAAGCTTCAAAAATGTTCAATTTATTATAAAATATTTATTATTTTTATATATTTTATGTCTTTTCCTGAATAACAAAAAGTCATTTGAATTTATTCTTCCATGCAATTATTATTATTTGATATATAGACACAGTCTTCTACATGCATTTACTAATAAGTATGCATACTTAGATTTTTTTTTTGTTTTGGGTATGTGCCTAAAACATTTGTTGGCAAACATATCCTTTAAATAATTTACTCATTCATAATTTATATAATATTTACTCTCTTCTGGCTTTCACACATGCACTTACTTACAATATGTGTTATTTATGAATACGTGTAATTGCTCACCTTTGCGGGCATTTATGCACTTCTATGTTTTTATATCTTTAACCTTGTGTTTGATGTTATTACATTTCCTACACCTATCTCAGATGTATATACACATAAGTGAATCCTTATATTCTGGCTTAAATATGGAAGGCATCCAAATACATGTAGACAAATTGTTAGATCTTAAGAGATGAATTCACGAAACATGAGAAGTGTGGTTAAGGACGAGGGTCTTGTTTTTCTATATGACCAGCCTGAATAGATGATATCCTCTGTATGTACAGACAGGATAATGATCAGGAAGGATTTTAAGTGCAGAGGGTTGGAATGATGCAAGAATGGGTGGATAGAAAATGGAGACGTCAATCCATCGAAATTTAAGCAAATTAAAAAAATTACACTAAGAGATATCTTTCTTCATCTTAATAAAGGATTTTTAGTGGCAACATAAGACGCAAATTCCAAATACCAAAAACGTGCTTCAACGTGCGAAATATAAGAAGAAGAATTTCATTACCGGATAACAATATTACTTGTTGTTTCTGGTTGTGGATTTCGTGCACAAAATCTTAGTAAGAAATTCAGATTTTAAGAGATTTTTCGGTAGTGTTACCAATCAATTATCTCGACATTTTTTACACGTATTCAACATGGAGATGGCGAGTTTTTATTAAAAGTTCTGCTTCATTGTTGTGTGCTTTTACAATATTGATATAAAATATGTAGATTGTATGGACTTTTCAAAGCAACTGTCACAACGCTCAGGAACACATTAGAATAGAGCGATGGTTTGCAACTTCCAATAGTATATTGTAGGTTAGAGACTCCAAACGCGGCAAAAAATTGGAAATTAACTTAGCTCTGTCCGTCTAGTAAGTGTGGCTACAACGCTCAAAGCCGCAAAAATTCTCGTACAAATTTTGAATTCGGTATATATTTTAATTGATACGTAGTTGATAAGTATAACTCGACCATTATCTTGTCTGCAGTAGCAAAATAATATGAGCTGCAATTTGGTGACGTCTCTCGTTTCGGTTTTTATTATTTTGCCAATGTCGAAAAAATCGGTTTTTCATACCAACTTAATAGCTATTATTGTTATTCATATTTTTTTTGTTTTATTGAACCCGTATTTAATACTTTTAGTTGTAATCCTGGTAGTGTGGAAAGATAAGTTTTAAAAATGTTAAAAATGTATTGCAATCGGTACGATTTTTTAGGAAACGTTGCCTTTGACTGTAGAAACTTTACGTGCACTAATGCATGGTTTACAGAAAACAAGTACCATGTGTGTAGAACGGAGAGAGCACAGAGTTGCTTTCAGTAAATTGCAACGCTTCGATTCGGTTAAAGTGTGAAAAATGAGAGTTCGATCCTGTTACTGTGCGAAATTAAGGTTCGATTCTTTCAGAAGCCGTTGTTGGAACCACAAGCTAAGCAATACGTTAAATAAGCATTGTTTTGATAATTCGGCCATAGAGTCAACAAAATGAAGATGAGGAGCTAAAAATATTTACCGCACCTTGCTCCTTCCACCGGAAGCAGAAGTATTGATTTCTCTCATGAATTCAAAAAATTGGAAAACAGCAAAAAATGTTGCTCAAATTAGAGAAGATTTCAGCGCACATTTTGGAATCTGTTGGCGTCCGAGGGTGCACCTTAATGCCTCTTGCTTGAGGAAGCTTAAAATGGTGGTTGAAAGTAGAAAATTACACTGAATAAAACTTTTTGGACTTGATAATCCATGCGTTGTCATTTCTTAATCTCCCCATCCGGAGAAGTTGCACAATGAACTCCATGGAATTTGAGGAGGCGCGCTCTTGTGAATAAATAGCGGCAAAGCTTTGGACATAGGCGATTTCGGCTTCTCCGATGTAAAGATTTCGAAAACGGTTAATTTCTTCCTTTCTATAAAACATAGCATATTTTTAGGAATGTGACTTAATCTGTTTAGGAGTAAGTAAAAGTCACTTTCTCTTCAACACTACTAACAAAAAAAGTATTTCGACACTTTATTCCAGCCCATTCCAGTTGTAATGCAAAATAATACATTTTTGTCTCGAATCTCAGTATTATACTCTGTAATTGGTTGTTTTATTTATCAAAAGCAATTATATCAGCGCACTGATATGAAAATAAGCAAAGTTACGTTTTTATATTGTGTTGGTGGTGTTAGGTGGTGTTATTTTACCATAAAATCTTACGTGCATTTCGACACCTACTTATTTAAGTACAAGACAATACAATTACTTACATGCATTTTATGTTAATGCCGACGCAGAGGTATATTTGCCAAGAGTGTATTATCATATAGTTGTCGTTATTATACTGTGTCGTATTAGCATTAAAAAATTGCAAAAAATTTACTTGTTTTTCAATGTTGCCAACTTAATGCTTTCCGCGTAGCAGAGTTTGTGTTTTTTCTGTCGATAAAAATCTTATTCCTGGAGATTTATTTTTTACGATATTTTCAAATGAAAGGTTTAGTGGTTTAGTTAAGTTGATGATGTTTGTCTACCCAGATTCCCTTTAGAAAAAATTATTCAAAGTTTTTGTATATAATGCGAAAGAATTATTTAAAGATTATAATTAGTCCTTTTGTTTTTCTTCTGCGCGTGTGCTTTTATACATATATATGACTTTGCACTTTTTTCATGTGGCGGTGTGTTAGCATCCGTAATGAGTGTAAATTTAGTTAAACTTCTGTTTGCAATTTTTGCAGGGGTTTCCTTTTTTATTTTCTTCAACGTTACAGCAGTATGTTGCTGGGTGTTGCCTGACACACCTACACTCGTGCATTCATACATTTTTAGTTGATTCAAGTGTTTGCTTAAGTCTATATAGAGTTTGCTAATGATAAGGATAAAATTTATTACTGAATACGGATTTGCTGGTTTAGAGTGCGAATATATTTTAAAGGAAATTTATTAATTTTCCAATAGCTCGCATAACATATCTGTGAATGAGTCCTCATATTGAGAAAGTATATATGGTAAGCTGTAATAGTATTAATGGGAAAAAGCCAGTTTATGAGTTGCAGATGTTATTCATAGAGTTATGTATAGATGTATATACGTACATTTTTTATCATTTCTCTTGTGGTCTTAAATAATTCAAAATTAATATTAAAAATTCCAATTTTTTACGTGGCTCGAAAATCGATTTTCAAAGTAAAGTCACTACTTAACACTAACGTACTTCCACCAACTTGAATTCTCTTCCTTTTCACTTTTTCACTTAAGGTTTCATGTGTAGAATCATAATAAGATTTTTTAATGAAAATGATAAGCTGACCTTGATTGATTTCATCAATTTTTAATTTATAGTTTCATTAAATGAAAGTATTCTGCCTCTTTCACTACACTTTTTACCAATATTTCAAAATCTGTATTGGGTTTGTATTGTATATACGCAAAATTGCGATATATAAAATTATGGCGAAGAATGGTTTCTCAATGGAGTCCCAAATGGAAAGCCATTTTGCTGTTAAGCAATAACTAGAAATTTTTTCTTTTAATACTTTAACAACTTTACAAATGTATTGTAAAGCAGATGATTGATTGGTTCTTATATCAAGGACGGCAAGTATATTCATATGCTCAAACTGTGCGCTACACCCAGAAGAGAAGCTTTAGCATAAAGTGTGTGTGTAGTCGCGATCAGCATCAAGTTCTGAATCAATTTAATCCTGTCCACCTATCTGCATGTTTGTTTGTTCGTGCGCCTGTCTGTCTGTGACATGTATGTGGTAAACATTCTCCTAGTCGCAAAAATGAAGATATCGACCTCTAATTTAGGAAGAACATGGGAAGTCCTTGTGCTTAGGTTGCTATTCAAAGAGGCCAAATCAAAGCAAGAAAACACGTTTCTCGTCATTATACATTAGCTTTAACCAATAATATGTACATTTTTTATTTTCACATAAAGACGTTGAATGCACAAAACTCGGCCACAGCCAAATATATAATTCTCGCTTATACGTAAATTTGAAACAAAACCCGGAGCTTCGTGCTGAAAAGCTTTGGGTTCCTTTCTTAATATATTTCACAGTGCTTTTAATATATGTTCCAAGTTATTAAAGTGAATTGGCCTTGCAAGGTAAGGAGCATCAGAAGAAGAAAATTAGAAGTAATTTAATATGATATATTTGTTAACTTCGTCCTACACAGTTTATAGAAGTAACTAATCTGTAAACAACCCAAACCGTTTTTTTCTTTTTTGTTTTTGCTACTACGCATTACTACCACTGACGTGAATTTTGTGAATTTCATTTAGTCGTCGAAAATTATATAATTGTCCGGTTATTTCCGTCATAACAGAGCACAAATTAGACTTTGTCATCGTAGAAGGGTTTGCTTTCATGAGAGACTCTATATATGGTGCGGTCTAAAAAATAGACCTATGTGATCCAAATTCCTTATGGTTTATTTGCTAAGGACAAATTGTCACCATAACATATTAAAGATTAGACTCTTTTAGAATATAATGCTTTAATTTTCATTGGAACCCTTATATGGATTGGGATCCAAAAAATAGATCTACGTTGCCCAAACTCGGGAAGGTGAAGTTTTATGTCAAATGGTTATCATCAATGCGTTTTCTTTAAGAAGTGTTAAAAATAAGACCCTTTTTCCTATATAAAGATTCAGTTTTCACAGCAACGGCTTTATGGCTAGGGATTCTAAAAATTGTGCCATCGGAATCAAAATTTTCCATAACAATTTATAATGCCGAAATGCCAGAATTAAGCGATTTTTATCGCGAAATTTTAAAAATCATAATAGAATTATAATAATATATAACAAGTCGAAACAGTGGTCCGATTCAAATCACCTTCAATACCGTTGGCCTTTGGGTTAAAAACACGTCGGTATGCCCTATTTCATCACAATGTTTCGAAAATTGCGAAGAGCGTATGGCCAGACATCAGCGGGTCAGACGGACAGATAGACAAGCAAGCTTACAATCATTTTCTGAACCGATCGGTATAATAAAAGATGGGTTTACGTCAAGTCCGTCCGCCCAAATTTAGAATATCCTGTACCACAAGTGACGTAGAGTATAATAATAAAGCCTCTGAGTAAAGAGAGAGCAAAACAAAAAGAAGAACGGTGTAAAGTCAGCATGTCGTTGGACATGTTAAATTGTTTATCACGACATGTCTTGAATGTCGACATTATTCGCTGACGCATGTCGTGAAGCTATTATAAATTTAATAGGAACTTTTGTGGTTTTAAAAAACTTATCCTGTATGACCTGCACTCCTTTTTATACACGGTTGGTAGCCAATGAAAAAATCACCACCTCCATGTTGAGCCAATAATCGAAAAGGCCCATTTTAAATGTGATGTCATTCTTATGGCATCAAAGAACAAAATGAATAGAATTTGACATACACATTGACTAAATTTTCGTCCACAGTTTCAGTTAGGTGAAATTTCTATTATGAAATTTGAAACTTATTACCATATCGTATATTAATTGTACACGGGTAATCCCGAAAATGAACAGGGTATAGTACAATACGTATGCCATAAATGACTTGCTTTTTTTGTAAATTTAACTAAGATTTTCCTTTCAACAAAGATATACGGCCGCCTTTTTTTCGTTTTTTAACGTACTTGCAAGATAGGTTCCCTTAAGGAAGGGATCATTTTTTATCTAAAATGATTCCGACATATTCCATGTCATTTTCAATACGGAAAATATTCCGTTAGGTGATTTGTTATAAGGATATGTAATTGTCTTTGCTTTTGAACCTCTTATTCGTATTTTCTATTGTCTCAAGTACTTTTCTGCGAAGTATCTTATTGCTCTATAAATCTTTCTGAGGACTGTGTTTAACGGTTTCTAGTCGTAATCAAGACAGCGTCGTCTACGTAAAAACCACTAATAAGATTCCTCGAAATGTTAATATCAGATAGAAGATGACAATGACGACAGTTCTAAACCATACGAATACTTGTCGAGTTGACACAAGTGCTATATAAGCTAATAACAGACCATCAATGCATATTAGTCTTCAGTTTGCTTGTAAATAGTGAATTGATGATTAATAAAATTAAATTTACAAAGAATCGCAATGCAGCAAACGCGGTCGAAGGCTTTTTCAATACTTGAAAAAACTGTACTAAGTATCTTTACCTTTTTTTGGGAGATTATAGTAACACTCTGACTTGTTGATGTGCTGCATTCCTCACCAGCAATAAGTTCTTTTGGACTTGAGTAAAGATGTTTAGCATACTCAGCATTTGACAACTTTCTGGCTGTGTTGGGTAGATACAACTTAAAGGCTAGGAATATGTACTTTGTTGATTAAAAATGGTCCCCGGCCGGCGAACGACGCAAGAAAATAATTGGCGTAGAATGAACAAGAAAGACTACGAGCTGAAATTGCGCTGTGAAATCCTGCTTCGAAACTCATATTGATTACCGAACTTGGAGCTACAGAACAACATGGCGTGTACGTGTGAAAAAAGCGAAATTTGATGTTCCTTTCGTTGGCTGTTTGAATTTATTTTAAGATAAGGATGATGGGTACAAAGGATTTAGTCAGTGTTCAATATAATCTTGCTAGTTGCTTGTGTCTCCTTCTTTTGCTTCAGCTGAATACCAAGTATGTGTAAAACAAATAACTTACAATTCAATTATGAGATAATCTTTTAATCTATTAAAGGTAACTATTAACTACAACTACAGATGTGCGCAGCCTGTCGCTAAACTAAGAAAGAGTTATATTCAATTTGTCCAACTGAATCTGTGTATTGATCAAACCACATATCCCATATACGAAGTTTTGTATAATTTGCAAAAACCAATGAAACGTTGATGTAACTCATACCTTGCAAAACGTTGTAGTAATTTAATAAGATAGTGATTTGAAGAGCGTCCGTTATGAACATGAAAATCAATTACGCGGGGCAGGAATGAAGAGTCCATATAGTCCTGCGTTTGTATTTATTTTATAACGTAACGGTCTACTGTCATTGATATTTCGTACAACAACTCCTGCTCATATTTTACACATATATATTCGCACATATATAATCGGACACATTTTTTAACGAGAAACCACGTTACAAACATTTAGTTTTTAAACGTTCCATTTAATTTTCACATAAATTTCCTCTGACAACCGGAAAATGAATGGCAGGCTTTTAATTGAGAAAAATTTTAAAAGTTGTGTTAAAAGTGATGAAAAAAATAAAAATTGCACATAATTGCTTTAAAAGATAAATACACTTAACTTTTAAGAACGTATTCTATGAAAGCGGTTTTTATTTACATATTTTGCGAAGAAGCCCTAAAGCATATGTAACTTTATTTTATATAATATTTTTACAACACATACTTCTCCCTCTCTTCAAAGTAAAATAGGAGTACATGGTCTGTTATTATGTTATTTCCACGGCATTGTTTACATTTTATCTTAATTTTTGTATTTTATAGATTTTTGAAACATAATAACAGATTTAGAATCATTTTGAAATGCTGTAAATAATCTGTTTTTAATGTAAGAGATTCGATCATAAACTCAATTGAGTCTTAGGCATTTTTTCAAAAGAAACAAGTAAAAAATTATATTCGGCCGCCACAGTTGTGGCAAAAAAAAAGTATGTTTCCACAGTGAATAATATTACGTGGGAGGCTGACGTTTTCCTTTTTTGTAGAAGGAAAGTGAAAATTGTGGAAATGTGGCAAAAAAATCCAGAAAGCCGGGATGTACTTCCATTCGGCCCAATCTCAATATCTATCTGCGTGCAAAGACTTCCAACGCTTTCGCCAAGCTTGAAGCAGACATCTCAATCTCTGCGATCATGAGTACGTTTATCACCACAACAGACAACAATCAACAGACGGGTGGGCAGACGGACTGACAAACTTTTTCACATTTGATTTATGTGGTCTCTGAAGCGTCTTTGTGGATGATGCAAGTGTGTTGATAATGAAGTGCAACTTTAATATTCCATAATATTGAGTAAGTATGAGCGATTGTTTCCACTTTTGTACAAATGCTGCAACATTAAAGGAAGACCTTGAAACTGCCCAAAGGCACTTTCGAAACTTCTCAATTAACTTACAAATGTTTCAATACAATTAAAATGAACTTGTGACAATGAAATTTTGGCAAAAGCATTGGAATTTCTTGCAAATTTATATTGAATATGGGCCAAATCGGTCAAAGGATACGCCTACAGTGCCAACATAAGAGGGGAGCCGAATTTTCGGTTAAGCTTTATTTATCATTTTCATCATGAAAGATGAAAGCGTACTATAAATATATGTATTCAGTCTAATACTTTGATAGTACGAAAGTTAAACAATTGTGTCTTGTTGAGTGCTTACGTATTTCTTAAAACCTGCCTTGCAGTAGGTTATAGTAAGAGGTATATACATATATCCAACTAAACTTGTCTCGTCAAAGTTTATACAGCAGATTTGTTCAGCCTATTGTTTTTATGTTTTCATGTAATTAAAAAAGCAAAAGATGAATTTAACGAAAAGGAGAGGGAAAAATGAGAATGAGGAGAAAAATGAACAATAAAAACTAAGTAAATTTTTTTTTTTTTTAATTATTACCAGGCCAACAAAGTTTTTGTTGAGTGAGGTCAAACCGTGCACCCCATTTTTTGCATAATAAAGTTTTGCTTAATAAAAGAACAAAAAAAAAACCGCATTAAAAAAACCTTAATAAAAACTATCACAGCGAAGATAGAAAGATAGATAGAGGGATAAAAAAAGAGTGAGAGAGAGAGAGAGAGAGAGAGAATTATTTCAGAGAATTTTTTTCAAAATGTAATTAATAAACTTTTAAAACAAAGTGTAAATTAGTCATAAAATGGGGTGACAGGAATTATGCTAAAGCAAAGTTCTCGTTTCCTTCTAAAATCGTGCCCTAAATTGTTTTTATATATCTAGCTAAAGTTATATTTTAACAACAGTTTCTTAGTATAATGCCTGCAACTATATTTTAATACTTTCGTCTGTTTTATTTAATTCAACCATTTGTTCCTCTCTCGGCCTCTCTCTTCCATTTAGTTAATTCATTTTACAAATTTAAAGGAAAAAGTTTGTAGAAATTTTAACGCAAGCTTAACTGAGAGTTTAGAACATTTCTGCTTTACTTTTATAGTTTTTGTGATAATAAATTGTTGTCAAAATGTAGCCAACTGAGCAGCGAAAAAAATGTTAATTAAGTTTTCTGTTGGAAAAGTAAAAGCTCTCCTCCCAAGTTTCTTTAAACGGAGGACACAAAAACTATGTAAAATGTATTAACTAATTAAAATAAATACGATTTTATCTCATAAATAAGTCTATTCGGGTTCATATTTTGAAAAGGCGCAACAACAAGAAAGGATAACCCACAACGATTGCGTTTGGTAAATTCTGATTTCTATCGCACACATGTAAAGAAAAGCTAGTCAAATGATATCGGCTCTAACATTATTTTTGAATACCATTTTTAAGCCCCGCATCTACACCACTTGTAGTGCCGGATAATTAAGGATGCATGTAGCGGCCAGCAGAGCTCAAGATAGACCCACCGTTTATTATGCCGATCGATCAGAATCATATTCTGATTCAATTTAAACATGTCCGTCTATCCGTCTCAGAATTTTCAACGTATTTTTGTCCCAAATGACAAATTATCTTGATACAGTGATCAGCCCTAGGGAAAATTAATTCGATCAGACCATTTCGACAACAGCTCCCCATATAAAGTCATATTTCCAAAAAGTTGTCGTAGCAAAGTAAAAATTACAATTATTAAAAATCGCTGAATGAAATTTGGATCGGATAGGCCAAATCTTTGAATTTTTCAAATTGGAGTGATCGGATATGTCGTTTACACAGTATATTCCATACGTAAGTCTATATTTCACTATACTCTTTATTCACTACTTCAAAACTGTAGAAGTTGACACTATTATGCAATTGTGTACTTAGATGCACGGTCTTCTTCAATAAATGTGACACTATCTCCTGCGCGTTTTCGAGGTTGTCCCCCCTTTAAGTCTATTGAAGTCAAATTTTTACTTAGCCCCCATTGTTCTAGGGCAGGGACAGAAGGGGCTTTTTGATCTTTTTTCTTTTAACAGATCGGCTCGTAGAAGCGAGCGGTTGCTTCCTCTAGCTACATACTCTTTGGCCAAAATATTTTCAGAAAAAAGTTGTAAGAGATGCGTAGGGAGTTACAATAATTCACATTTTCTTATATCACCTGCAGACGTAGACTTTCAATGTTTGCCGCAGGTAATGAGATTAGCTACTCATTTAGTATTGCGACGAAGGCGTTGTACGTTATATTTTATCTACTCGCCTATTAGTCTAGTCACCTGGCTCATTTGCCTTCAATGTATTTTCCTTTCTTGTAAACCGCCTGTGAACTTCTTGCAATAAAGCACTTTATTTTTGCGCCTTTAGTAGACATTGGCAAGTGTCCATTATAATAGGCTTTGATGGTGCTGAGGTCACATAAGCGAAAATAACATAAATAAATTCTTCTGCGAAAATGAATATGGCAGATAGGTCTAATTTTTAATATTTCCACAATGAGAGCATAATTGACATAAAAATTAATCGTATCAAGTCTGGAAATGTAAGCCCTTGCAATCTAACTTTCAGAACTTTATGGCGAAAATGGTAATTGGAAAGAAGATTAATTTTGCTAAATTTGAACAACGTGGGTCCATGTTTTAGGCCGTAATCTATAAAAGGAATCCCACGTACAGTATGCCCGCACATTAAACGAAATGTATTTAATGGCTGGCCTTGCACGACTATAATGTTTTTGCTTGCTTGCAAATAAGACAAGTCTTCGTGATCTTATTTTTTATAATTCGAAAGCCAACAGTTGTTTTACGCTAGCCACCAATTTTCAGAAGGTGGACTACTTAGGAAATCAGGCCGATTAGTTTCCGAAAATGCATCGCGGGGTCAAGATGCGTTCTAATAGTACGAGTTGCACTATACTCTATACTAATCGTTGCTTTATCCTCGTACGGAACAATATTTAAAGTACGCATCCAACATGCCTCTTTAAAGTGTTGTGTATGTTCCAATTGTTGTTTTTTTTTTTTTTCATCTTACAACAAATGCCTTTCGCAAGGAATGCAAAAGATGTAAATTAACCTTACGTAGTCATTCTCAGTCAGTTTACCGAAATACACAACCGCTCTTAGCGCACGAGTACATATACGCTTTCCAAAAATCGTTGTCGTTTATAATTAAAATCTCTCAACTGTAAACTTCGCTTCAAAAACACATCGCTGCAAGCATTGTCTTGAAAGA